>VZRI01010544.1:0-88712 GCA_013397515.1 Upupa epops | reverse complement strand
GTCCATGCCAACATCAGGGCTCCATCCCTTGAATTCTTTCTGCAGGGCTGTAGTGTTAACAGTACCCTCCGTCTTCGACAGCACATTGGCCTAAGAAATAGGAGTGCACCAACAACATCAGCTGTGCTGGAAAATGTTACCTGCACCCAAATCGTGTTCACTATGAACTGTGCTGAGCAGGTTTTCAAGCTTCCTATGCCTCCTTTCCACAATGCTCACCTCATTCCTTCGTCACTGCACTCCTCTTTTAATCCTACCCTTTTCTTCTCTATTTCTTTTCCTCTTTGAACCCTTAAAGACGCTTTTACTGTTTTGAGATGAGAGCAGCTGTTCCTTCTGGAAGACAAATTCCTTCATCAAGGAATAACAGAGTTAATGAGTTAGTCTTGTGTCTTCTACCTTTGGGAAACTCGTCGTTTACTTGATCCCATTTTTCAGCCAGTTAGACATCTCGAATTACTCTTTCTACCAAAAGGTTTTAAATGTGTGAAGGCTACAGAGAGCTGACAAGCGGCCCTGCGTCACCATTCCCACTTCTTTAAGTACACGCTCCTTGCTCTTTCCCAGACCTACATTACCACCCCCTAAAAGAATGGAATGATGAAAAAACCCTATAAATCAAAATTCCTTGGAAAACCTGGTCTTACTCATGGGTCCCTCCGTGTGGAGGGGTACAGTGAGATCTCGTTAGTTTAAACCCAACCCAATGGGACTTATCCCAAGAAAGAGTGATCAGCCCTATCAAAGAGAAGTAGCTTTGCACCTAAGTTGCTGAATTTTCCTATCTTGTTTTAACCGATGGATGAAACAGTTGAAAGAAATCTTCTGTAAAGTACTGGAGAACGTGAGGGTTGGTTAGATTAATCTGAGAGAGGGAACAAGCACAATGCGTGCGCTGCAATGTCTTTCAAACTCATTGCCTGCCTCCTGGGCAGCAAGAAAGGAATTTTTAAGTGTCTGTGTATTAACTGATTGCCAAAGGCCTTGTTAGCTCGAGGGGATGGCTTTGCCCTGGAAGCCTGAGATGAACAGAAGAGTAACAAAACAAAGTGATTGATTCATTTCCTTTGAGGGAGGGGAAGGAATCAAAGAAAGAAGGACACAGAAATGTGGCCGGTGCATTTATGCAGGGCTGAGAGTTAACGCAGCTCCTTCTGGGGCTGAAATTACTTTTCTTAAGAGGTATTATTAAAAGGCAGATGAGATGTAACCCTCCATCAAGATACCATTATTTTAATACATCCTCAAAGAAATGAACTCTTCTCCTGAAGTATTCTAGGAAATTGATTTATGCTGATCTAAGCAGTAATTAGGAAATGTGCTTATCTACACCCTCTGTTTCTATTGATCCGACACATTATTCTGATGAAAAGCTCATCATTCATAGCATTCGTGAGGTTTGGAATTGTTGGAATTGCTTGTATCTTGCAGTCCACGGGTGCTGCTAATGAAATGGATTTAGAAACTGATTTGCAATGCTCTGAGTTGTCTGGTTTCAGGCCCTGAGCACAGACAGTTAGAGCACTCGGCCTTGCAGCCCACGAATGGAGAGAGAATAAGGAATCGCTGGGTAAAAAGCCAAGTGTGGAAAAGGGAGCTGCCTGTCTTTCCAAGGGGTTCAGAGATCAGGAAAACTGGCAAGGACAGAAGACTAGGAGACACCTAGAACTTTTGTAGTAGACAAAGCATTTTGAGAGTTGTTAGGAAAAGGGACTTGATTCCATCGGCCCTACTGCTCATCTGGTAGTGACGGTTACCTCCCTGAAAAACAGGCCATGTGTTCATTTCCTCTGAGCCCTTCCATGAGCCAAACCATCTGGTCAAGTCGTACCTGCTCCTGCGTTGGAGATTGCTGGGGCTAAAAAGAGCAGCCATCCCTTGTCTAAGGCAGAGTCCTTGCCACCACACTTGCTCCAAAAACGCCTTCCCCCAGGGTCACGGTGGGGAAGATGCTGTGTGACCCTCCTGATTTTGCTGAGAGGAAGGGGTGGGGGGCAAGGGCAAAGACGACAGGCCAAAACAAGCAATTTAGTGAGCAGCTGATGTCACTCCAACTGCAGTCTGGTCTGAAACACTGGTGGAGTTTTGAGGCAGTTGCTGGTTTCCCGTGGAGGCACTGGGATTTGACTATTGGCACTTGGCAGTAAACTCCGGGACGTGTGTCCCTGCGTTCCCAGCACTGACTCCAGGAGCTAACTGTCATTCCTTTAGCCTTTCCCCCCACCAGGGACAAATCTCACCGGGCAGCTTTTATATCTGCAGGAATTTCATGTGTCATGGCAATTTGAAGAGAGAGTGACATTTATGCTAAACACATTTCTCCCTTACCAGCAAGCAGTGACAGCACATCTAGTGCACAAGAACACTCCCAGAGGCACCGCTGTGGCAACAAAACCTGACAGGCATCAGAGTCACTATCATTTATCATTATGGTACCAGCTAATGTCTTCAAGGACATCTCAAAGGTCCCTTTAATGGCAGATTTCTAGTCCATAGCAGCAAAAGTTCATTTAAATTACCAGGGAGATTATACTTGGAAATTGCTGGCCCACACGCGAGGTACGAACACCCCAGCATGGTGTTCCTCTGTCATTACCCTGTGAAGGCTCCATCGGATCATGATGAGGACATTCTTCCTCATCCAGACAAGCTTCTCAAATGCCTTTGGTAGAATTCCCATGAATACTCATCTCGGTGTTACCCAGAATAAAACCATCACTGGCCACAGGCTTTGTGAGACAAACCTTCATGTCTCCCAGAGGGCATAACCTACCCACCTCTCACTGAGTAGAGCACCACAGGGGATATTCAGGGAGCTGTCAGTAACAACGCAGGATGACACGAGCAGCTCCTGCAGTCTCTCCATAACCAAACACAACCCAGGGATGTTCTGAAACAACTCACGACGAAGCGCAGGAACGGGAGCATAACTGACATCGATAATGAACAGGGCCATGGCAGCTTTAAAGTTCAGTAAAACTCCATAAACTGGAGCCAAGCCACAGCCCTACTGGCACTGACCTTCACATCTGAAGATTATTCTAGATGCCAAGTGAATTAGGAAATTGCAACCAGCCAGCACAAGCAAAGGCGAGGAAGCCCATGGAAGGCACTGACCACCACCATAAAAAGTGTCCTTGGAGCTGACTGTGAAGCTGCAAACTTCCTAGGAAAAGACTATGCCACAAGAGGGGTCCCACCGCTCTGTCTGGGACGGCTGCTTAGTTCTCATCGCCTGCCTTTCCAAAACACAGACCTTCAAAGAAAGAGAGTGAGAGGAACAAAGCCACCCTCACACAGTTCCAAAACCTTAGAGGGCCGGGCTGCTGGGTCTCTCGGGTTCATTGTGGAGGGTAATGCAATGGCCTGACTTTATCTCTGGGATGGTTTTGTGGAGCTCCTGCTTCTTCCCTGCCCGGTAGTTTCGGGTGCCGTGTGCCAGCCGTCTGCTCCCAAGCCCCGACAGACACACCTGCCCTAAGCCGGTGCTGAGCCCACAGTAAGGCTCTCAGCCGAGCGGGCACACGGGGCACCGACCGACCGCTGTGTGAAAAGAGGGGGGGCACTGCGTGAATTCCCCTCAGGCTGAACAACCCCCTCCCGGCATTCTAGCCCAGTCTCACAGAGGCAGGGGCTGGGGCGGCTGAGCTGAGACCTTCACTCCAATGGCAACGGACACTGAGGAGGAGACCCCCTCCGCTTCGTGGAGCAGGAGCGGTTGTGGTTCCCACGGGCCATCCCCGGGATTCCCTGGGCTGCGGGGACAGGATCCACTGCAGAAACAGCGTGTCCGTGGGGACACAGTGGACCCCGGCTGTGGCAGAGAGAGAGTTACCCAGGCGGGGAGGGGGACAGAGGGGCAGAGGAACCCAGGAGCGGGGCGGTCACGGGAAAGAAAGCAGAGTAGATCAGCGAGGAAAGGAGGAAGTCCATGGATACCTCCTTTCAGGCTTTGGGCTCCNATTCCAGAGACATCCTTGTATCAACAGGAGATCTCCTGGGGAGCCTTCACCCCTGAGGTAATCTCTTACCTTTAGACGCTGGAGGTGTTAGCTCCGGCTGAAGACATCACTCCTCCTCGTGACTGTGCACTTCGTATGTCTGTGCCTCAAGGCCACGGCCGCGTAAGGGACACTGAGGCAAGCCCAGCACTGGAGAAGGTAGCCGGTCACTCACCACAGGACGGTCCTGAGCTGTGAAAAGCGTGTTTTACAACTCATGCTTTTTTGCCTCTGTGCCTTATTTGAGCGCAGATGTCAAAGAAGAGTGCTTTCTCATGAATTCAGGCAGTCTGCATTCATCGTGGCTTTAGCCAGACAGGAATTCAAAGCCAAACGGGAATTCATCGCTCAAACACGAGGGAGTTGCAAGTGCCAGTGCAAACAACAGACATCAGTCCCGACCACAGAAGACCTGGCTGGGGTGTTGGGTAGATGAGAAACACTGACTGTGTTCACGAAGCCAATGATGCTAGCAAATTTCTGCCTCGGGAGTGACTTCCTTTTCCAGAAGCCCTGATTTTTTCTCCTCTCTCTTCTGAGGACAAAGTCATAGAAGAGTTTGGAACTCAGTGACTAACTCCAATGAACTCGGGTACCCAAGGAACTTAACCAGAACCGCGTTCACGACTTCAAGTAGCACTTGTTTCCTCTTGTTGCGGAACTCCCGACCCGCATTGTCTGCAGACAAGAGCTTTCTCGAGTGCTTCTGTCCCTGCGCAAGTTCCTAGAAAATGAAACGGGCAGTGAACTCTTCTCTGACGCCAGTGCAGGCTCCTGTGCTGCCAGCTGTCCTTGTTTACTCGGGCTTCTCTTCTTTTGAGGTGGTGATGGTGGCCAGAGGATGGGGTGTGGATGGGGAGGAGCAGGAGGAGGTGTTTTTGAGTGAAATCTACACGAGCTCACCCAGCAGCATCTGCGACAAGGAGATTCATTGTGATAACGAGGAATCCAATCAAAACGTGAGCACTGCAGACTGGGACAGGGGCTGGCAAGCCAAGAACTGCTCTTCCACTGCCTACTGCTTCCTGCATTTTGTATGAGGTCATTAACAGTCTTCAGCTGATGTTGGTTGAATGGTAAAATAAAATATCTACTGGGATTTAGAGCAAGGTTATTTTAATATATTCTGTAGTTTATGGGCCATGGGGACTCAGCAAGACTGTAAGATGTCATCTCAGGAGAGGGAAACTTCTCAGAGACTTAGAAATTTCTCTTAGACTTCAGCCCTTAGGACAATTAGATTTCAGAGCACCTCAGGGGGCTGTTGCCAAGAGAGCCTTGCTTTGCTGCCCATCATCAGCTTGCAGTCTTTTCCTGGAAACAGTTCCTTTCAGGCTAACTCATTATTTTACAATATACCCTCAGGTGACGTGTCTCTGCCGGGAGAGCAGCTAGGAAGGGGTATTGTGACTGAAGAGATTGGCTACAGAGTTTTGGGAAAGCATCTCCCTGAGGTTGGGGATAAATTGCTCGTACTTCAGGGGCAGAACCAGACTGAGTTTAGTCCATTCTGCTTCCTGTTTAATGTCTTTGCCCAGAGAACAGAACTGAAATCTATTTCTATTTGGCCATTACATCTGGGCTACTGAATCACCACCAGCACCTCTACGTATAAGGACAAGTCCAGCTTCCCCTCTCCTTACCCCCCAAGGACAGCCCACCCGGTAGAAAGAAATGGACCTGGACAGGAGTACCAACACCCTGACATTTGTGGGGGCAGGGGTCTCGAGTGACATTTTGCTGCTCTTTCCACATCCTGACTGTCTCCAGGTTGTGTGGAAATCAATCGTAAGGCCATTGCCCTTTAACCGAGGAAGGTAACGCTAAACTCATGGCTGCAGGCAACCAAAAACCTGCTTTTCACTCAGTGTTAATAGCAGCTACAGCACAGTGAGCACCCTGGTACCTACTGAGTGGGGTTCTCCAGAATATGCCAGACGCTTAGCACAGACAGGGATGTAACTTAGAGCTAGGGGAGAACAACTTAAAATGGCAACTGACAACAGAAAAACCCAGCCAAAACAGCATGGTTAAAAACAAGCACCACTCTGGGCAGAAATCCAGCACTGCATTTCAAAGGTGGTCTGAGCTGAAGAAGGGGCAGAAGTCTTCAGCAGAACTCAGAGTAGGAATTCCCATATAATAGAAAACACATTTCCCTGTAGTTGAAAAGTTATCAATATCATAGAATCCTTAGGGATTGGAAGAGACCTCCAAAGATCATCCAGTCCAGTCCCCCTGCCACAGCAGCATCACCCAGACCCAGTGGCACAGGAACACAGCCAGGCGGGGATCACAGCATAGAGGCTGTTACAGACACGTCCACAGACTCTCCTGACCGTCTCAAACCCGTGCATTTTCTGTAATGCCCTGTCACCAAGTAGCAGCCCGTGGTGCTGAGGCAGCACCCTCTCGTTTCCCTATCACTTGCTGAAGCACTTCATTACGGAGCCATTAACAAACTGCCCCCTAACAGCCTCCTGATGGTGTGAATTCGCTGGGAATCAGCTGAAGTGATTCATTCAGGCCCAGAGATAGTTCCTAAAGCCTTCTATCTGCCTCTTGAAATTGCTGAAAGTTCTGCCTGCTGCACAGCTTCTCTCCCAGGGACTCACTCTTCTCTTTTTCTAATTTAAATCAAAAGCCTGGCTTTGATAACAGAAGCATAATTAATCTAAACTAGGTAGACAAATTGAAGGCAATCCACAGTGGGACATGGCTGCAAATCCAGAGACGCTGACAGTTACCCAAAGCACAAACAAAACCATACACATGGGGAACTTCCAGGAAAGCAGTCTGCTCTTGCACTGTCGCTACGCTGGCACTGGAGGAAGTGGAGGAAGAAGTCCTAGTCCTGTTTATAGAGACTGAACTAAGATAGCACCGCGATTTCTGTGGCCTCGAGCAGTATAGAAGGGGTCTACATAAGACACAGCTGGCGTGTTGTGCTTGTGGTGTCTGTTGCAGCGGGGGATTTCACTCCAAGACTGTGCTGTGCCCCTCTCCATAGATGCCATCCTTTCTATAGAACAAGATCAATTTCAATCAGGAGAGCATCTCCCCATTCTACTGTGTTCAGTGTTTCCTCTCCTCAAGCAGCCCATGCTAACTTTGTACGCTGCTGTGGACAGACCACTAGTTCAAGTTCATCCCTGTCTTACAAAAATTGAAGTTACCTCAGCTTCCTTTAAGATGCCAGTTCAGCCATTCTCCTGGGTCAAGAGGTTTCTGTGCTGCACAGGGTGTTCTCTGATCCCCAGTGTGTTCTGCACGCCTTTCCCTGAAAATCAAGTGTGGTTGTTTTGCCTCTCTCTTCTCTCAGAAACACTACTTCTTCAGGCAGAGCAGCAGTTTCCTCTGTACTTCTGCATCTGTCTGAGGCTTAAGGCTTCTCAGTCTGTACTCACTCCCATTCTGCTTGACACAGAAACACGGGATTATTGAGGCTGGAAAAGGTCTCTAAGATCATCCAGCCCAGCCCATGACCTAACAGCACCACAGCAGCCAGATCAGGGCACTTAAGTGCCACAGCCAATCTTTTCTGAAACATCTCCAGGGACGGGGACTCTACCACCATCCTGGGAAGTCCATTCCAGGCTCTGATCACCCTTTCTGTGAGTTAGTGCTTCTTAACATCTAACCTAACCCTCCCCTGGCAGCTTCAGGCTCCGCCCTCTCATCCTATTACTAGTTGCCTCAGAGAAGAGCCTGACCCCCACCTGTCTACAACTTCCCTTCAGGTAGTTATAGAGAGTGATAAGGTCCCCCCTGAGTCTCCTCCAGGTTAAACACCCCCAGCTCCCTCAGCCTCTCCTCATCAGCCTTTCCCTCCAGTCCCTTCCCCAGCCTCATTGCCCCTCTGAACCCACTGCCCCCCAGATTCGAGGGGAGGCCTCCCCAGTGCTGAGTACAGGGGGAGAATGACATCCCTAGTCCTGCTGGCCACGCAATTCATGATCCGAGCTGGGATGCCATTGGCCTTTTGTCTCATTTGGGAAGGCTGGTAGCTTTACTAATTCAGCTAAGATGCCACTTCAGTGAAATCCGTCTGTTCCAGTCTCTGCTGAACGTGAAGCGGTACGTGAGCAGAAGGCAGACATCACCAGATGCCCAGTGACAGCAAGCACCAGGCAGTACATCTTGATCCTGTTACCCATGGTGAGGAAATATATCCATTGTGTTTGGTAACACTGAATGAGACTGCTTGGGCACTACAATGAAAGGGAGGGAAATAAAGGAGAACATCAAGAAATAAAGAGCTTTCCAGGAAGCTAAAAAAGGGGAAGAGGAGTTGATGAAGCAGCCGAGATGGAAGCAAGGCTGCTACAGATGCATCCTGTGGGGTTGTGGAGTCTCCTTCTCTGGACCCACCTGGCTGTGTTCCTGTGCCACTTGGTCTGGGTGATCCTGCTGAGGCAGGGGGATTGCACTGGATGATCCTTTGAGGTCTCTTCCGATCCCTAAGGATTCTATGATTCTTCTTAAGCTGGAGAACTCACAGGCTATTGGAGAAGAGAAACCAGAACTTGATTGACTAACAGTAACTGACCTTAGGAGGTGCTTTGCACATGGTACATTTACAGGGAGCAGATAAGAACAGAGGCCTGAGGACAGCAAAAATTCAAGATCATTTTAGTTAACTTCCAGTCACACCTGTGGTCACACTATTAAACCAGTCTGAAACTCTCGGAGTGGACCCCCTGATCGAACCATAGAATTTGGGGTTGGAAGAAACCGTCCAGATCAAACTGAGGAGATCAAACCCAAACAGAATTTCCAGGCACAACATCTGAAGAATGCTTCCGACTCGGTAGCTCTGTCTGTGTTCCCCAACGAAAAGGGCAAATGCTGAAGCCTTTTCCTGTCTGTATTCAGCTCCCACTGCAGTAAACAAGAATTTCAGCCTTCACAGATAAGTCTAGATTGTGTCCCTGTGACACACACGGTGGTGTGTGGAGAGCTAAATATCGCAGTCAATAGCACAGCACACAAAGAGAAGAGTATTTCTGTACAGTTATGCTGAAAGGAGGAAATTAGCATCCACTTTCATTGCCACCCTCCTTAGATTCCAATTAGATCTGCTATGCTAACAAGAACCTCGCGCTGTTCCTCCTCTTTAGCATGCACCATGTGGCTCCACACCAAGGAGCAGCGGTACCTGGCCGTCGGCAGCACGTTCCTACCGGGAGCTCTCACACCTAGCTGTTTGTGCGGAAGCGCAGGCTGAAGAGGCTCGGCTGTCGTGCTGGTTGTTACCACCTATAATTACTTTAAAGATCCGTGTCCTGTAATGATCCAAGACTCTCCGGTTATCTCTTTGTAGTGATTGATCTGAAGCATCTGTCATCAGCACCCGCATGGCTCAGAGAGCTGTTTGCTCGGGACTGATACGGAGAGCAGGCGTCGTCCCCGCGGCGCAGGGCGTTACGCGTGCAGAGCCCAGCAGCCTCCAGCCAAGGGCTTCGCGGCACCTCAATCGAATTGAGCAATGCAAACATGTTTGTTTAGCAGCCTGCTGCTCTGCAGCTCTGACGCGGCAGAACATCACCAGAGACTGACACAGAGGAAGTTTCTGGTGCCTTCAGCCCCTGCTTACTCACTCCTGGTCAGGCAGTGAAGGACAGAAGCAGCCCCTGCTTTGCTAGGTTAATTAGTGCTCCTCCTGCTTATCCATTCACAGGCCAAGCTNGAGGAGGTTCCCTCTCAATCTCAGCAGGACCTTCTTCCCAGGGAGGGTCCCGGAGCCCTGGACCAGGCTGCCCAGGGGGGCTGTGGAGTCTCCTTCTCTGCAGACGTTCCAGCCCCGCCTGGCTGTGTTCCTGTGCCACTGGGTCTGGGTGATCCTGCTGTGGCAGGGGGATTGGACTGATCCCCAATCCCTAAGGATTCTAGGGTTCTGTGATTCAGACCAGGCTAACACAGCTTAGGGGGAACTGCATTTGTTCCATTATTTCCCTGTTCACCTAGTCATTTCAGAGTGAGCAGGACAGACACCTCTGCAGCTGATGGTTTCTGGCCAGGCTGAAGGGCTGGAGCAGGGAAGTTTCCCCTTGCACATGGTTCACGGTCCAGTTTCTAATGGGCAGGGAGGCATTCGAGGAGTTTTCCACAAAGGCAGTGATACACACAGGTAGTCAGAAACCACTGCCTATCTGCTGCTGGCAGCCCAGACTATTGGCAGCACCGCCTGACAGAACAAGAGACAGGGAAAAGCTGAGCTGCAGGACGGCGCTGCTTGCACAGAGGAGGGGAACCTTCTGCCATAAGGCAGGAATTCCATCAGCGGGAAGGTGTCCTTCTGGCTCTGCTCTCCTTCTCTCGGTGTGCATGGGCAAACCAAACAAACCCACAAAAGCGACCGGGTTCAAAGGAAAAGCAGTGCCGATGGTGCTGGCTAGCTTCTCTCTTCTGCTTGGGTGGGAAGCTGCATTTTTCCTGGGGAAAACGAAAGGAAAATGTCCGACAGACTTCATCCTGGCACTGCTGCTCTCTGCCTGCCTCCCCTTTTAATGTAGCTTAGAATTCTGGCTGTCTGAAGGCACAGGGAAGTGTTGGCTTTGATGGCTGGGGCGCCTAACGGTGCCCTAAAGGGGAGGCAACGGGCACAACTGAAATTCATCCCTCCCAGCACCTAGAAGCAAGACATTCGCTCGATACGGAACACGTGTGAAAGGATCCCGGGTGACTTCTTGCATCACAGCTCGAAGGTGCAGAGGGTGCAGTGTAAGGAGGTCCTGTGCAACGAGTACACTGAAAGAAGTACGAACCACGGCGTGCTGCATCAGAAAGGAAGTCACTAGAACGACATCAGCCTTCTGAAGCGGGCAATCCCTTACAAAACCCACGCACCCCTGCTGCAGCGGTTTCCGCTGTAAGCGCGTCTTCCCCAAGGCCTCGCCCGCCACGCACGATGTCCCTCCTCGTGCCCAGCTGGCCCTGCCATTCCAGATCATTAGTGTGATCCCCACTGACACACCGTATGGCAGCGAACGGCTCCGCTCTGCGCCACACGCCATTCCAAGTAGTTAATGATGCCCTCAGCCCAAAGCATGTATTTTAATGAGTGTGGTGGGAACTCGGAGTTCTCAGCACGCGGACATCACTGGCAAACAAACACTGGAGGCTGTGCTCTGCTGCCGTACCCCAGAGAGGCCGGGGCACATTCACACATACATATTCAAAGGCTGGCTCGCGTTAGTGGGGATATGCCTGGTTTTGTTCTGCAAACACTGAGTGGCTGTGGGAAGCCACCTGGAGAGGTCAGGGTAGCCTACAGGCTACAAAGGGTCTGACAACAGGTAGCTGGGAGAGTGAAAACGTTTCTGCTTCCGGAATTCTGGCTCTGATGCCTTCACAGGGAGCACTGTGGTGAGGAAGCCTGGAACGCCAGGGCAGCCTTTGGGAAGTAGTTTTAGGCTGCAGAGTCATCTCAATTCCCTGCTGTTAGGCGCAACGGTACAGGATCTTGTGGCAAACTTCCATCATGTTAAGCAAGAGCAAGAACATCCTTCTCCCCAGCTTGCTCTCCTCTTTCTCTGATTTTAATTCCCTAATTTCATTTTCAACTATGTACGGAGCAGAGATCGATAGCCAGTGCTTAAACACCTAACAAAAGGCCTGGATCTAGTGGAGTCCCCCAGGGGTTGGTACTAGGACCAGTTCTATTCAAAATATTCATCAGCGACCTGGATGAGGGACTAGAATGTCACTGCCAGGGTGACACAAAGCTGGAAGGAGTTGCTGACACCCCAGAGGCTGGGCTGCCATTCAGCAGGACCTGGACAGGCTGGATTGCTGTGTAGGGAGGAACTGAATGGAACTCAGCAAGGACAGTGTTGAGTCTGGTATCTGGGCAAGAGCAACCCCAGGGACCAGGGTGGGAACTGACCTGCTGGAGAGCATCACAGGAGAAAGGGACCTGGGGGTCCTGGTGAGACCACATCCAGAATACTGTGTCCAGGTCTGGGCCCCTCAGTTCCAGAAGGACACAGAGCTGCTGGAGGGTGTCCAGCGCAGATCAACAAGGATGATGAAGAGAGCAGAACAGCTCCCTGATGAGGAAAGGCTGAGGGAGCTGGGGCTCTTTAGCTTGGAGAAGAGGAGGCTGAGGGGGGACCACATTCCTGTCTATAGGCTCTCCTTTCTCTCTTCTTGACTCCTTCAGCCTGGGATGCGGTGTGTTAAGGATTCAGTGGTTGTATGCTCGCACTGCATCTCCTTACTGACCTGGGGGAGTCTGTTTCTAAGAAGTGGCAGAGCTCATGCATGTTCTTAGCCCCAGGCTAGCTCTCTGATTTTGAGGAGGTAGGAATGCAGACTATTCCCATGCTTCAAGAATCCCACATCAATCCCTCCTGTCCCAAGACCAGCACCATCAAAGAACAAAGACACTTGTTTTTCCCTTTCATTCCTTCTTACCCCACTGAAGAGGTAACGTAGTAGTACAGAAGAGCCAAGACCTCCATTGACTCCGAGAGCTCTGCAACTTTACCAGCTGGGATATGAACAGAAAGCATTTCCTCCAAGATTAAATGAGCACCCGGCTCCATTTCAGCCGAAAGCAAGTCGCTACAGTACTTTCCATCCTCTCTATGACAGAGACCTCCAGCTTCAGTCTTCCTCCTGTGCATGCAAATCGGCATCCAGTGCCACCTCCTCCCCAGGTGTACCCCCACCTCTTTCCAGCATTCTATATCCTCGTTTCCCAGAGCAAAACCAGCACAATGAACCTGAATCGGTGAGATCTGCAGTTTCCAAGGATCAAATCAGCAAAGCAAACGCCTTTCCAGATTTCACACTCGTTACTGTGGTGCCCCCTCTGAAAGTCACTGATTTGCTGCCACATCCCACTTCACACACACTACGTACACTGGTAATAGAGCAAGGCAGCTCCCGATAAATAGCAACCCTGCTTGGCTTTGTCTCAGCACCTGGCAAGTCGGGTGGTTGTTCCTGTATTTGGATCCTTTGGAGTCACAACTCAGTCAGCTAAAGTGCTGTCGTGAGCTCCAAGCCAGAGATGCAGCTCACAGATGTCACAGACAAACAGTTGCGGTGGCATTTCCTCCACGGCAGTGACACTCTCAGAAGAGGAAAGGTTGTTCCACAGAACTTAATTGCTTTGGGTTCTGTCCTGAGAGTGCACAACGAACTTGGAAGAAACCGAAGGCTGCCAGAAACAACTCCCTCTTCTCCTCCAGCTTCCCACTCCTTGTCTCACACTGGAGCTCCGTGTTAGGGTAGCGTATTCCAGGTCATCATACTTCTTATCCCACTTCCCCTCCTTTTTCCACCTGGAGGGGTTTGGCAGCAGCGGGCAAGTGGAGAGGTTGCTGGGGGGGAAGGTTTTAAGGGAGCACTGATGCTTGTGTGAGGCTGGAGAGCAAAGAGGGGTTCTGGGAGGAGAAAAGGGGAGAGCAGGAGGTGCATGCCAACGTGCACCTTTCCTTTCTAGCTCTGCATTTTGCCCTGCGAGCCTCAGCTGCCTTGCGTGCTCCGAATCTGTTCTGGTTTTGGTTTTCCTCTGAGCTCCCCTCCAGAACTACAACCTCCCTGCAGGCCCCAGGCAGTCTAAGGCCACCATCCTTTGCACTTCGTACCTGCCGTGATGGTTCCTTCTCCCTCCACCCTCCTCTAGCACTTCACTGCAGCTGCTGCCTGGGCAGCTATCCAGACTGAGCTCGGTTGTGTTGTTTCTTTCTAGTCCTTTCTCCTCTTGTGCCCCCCTTGTCCCTCTTATTACCCCTGTAGCTGTAGCATTTTATTCCGGTCCTCTGACTGCTCTTATTCTAGAACTCTTCAATTAAGAGTGCGCCCTGTGAGGGTTCCACCACTAACCCCAAATCCAGAGCAAGTTCCCTAACAGGGATTGACAGCCACGTGGATGCTTTCACTTCAAAATGAAACAAACAAGCTTCGCTTTTGATTCAGATCACTGTCTGAAGGAGAGACTACGACATAAACTAAGAGGGAGCTGAGAAAGCAACACAGAAGCAGAGCCGCATTACCCACTGGGATACCGACACACAGCTATCCCCCGTACCCAGCACGGTAACTGCAACAGAAATGCAGCTGCTGCTGGGGGGAACTGAGGAGCAAAGCCCACCTTGTGAGTCTGTGAGTGAGACACATCTCTGGAAATGAAGAGGGAATGGAAACTCTGTTCTGCCAAATGGAAAACCTAGGTTGGGAGGAAAGTAGTGCAGGGAGACCGCCCCGTTTGGAGGTAGGCAGGGGCGCAGTATTAGTCTGTCTGTCAGGTAGACACCATTGCCCGCAGAGCCCTCACATTCTCCAGGCTAACATCTTAGCACAGCAATCAGCTTGAGAGAAGAGAAACGACCTCTGAATCACCTGAACTCTCCCTTCAGTTCCTCCACTACAAGGAGCAGTCCCTTTCTGACTCAACTTAAGCATGTGAGAGGGGGTGAGAACACAGCATGAGCAATTAGAGCTACAGAAGATAAACTTTCATGGTCTGCACCTTTGCCGTAGAGGAGATAAGATTTAAAGGCTCCGACGGTGACTTGGTCTGTTTTTGAGGAAGAAAATCACTTTCTCTCCTGACTTCGTTCTTCACAGCGGCAGATCTGAATATACAGCTTCATTGCCGCGCCGTTTCTGGCTCTGAAGGAATCAGAACGCTTACCTACCTGGAAATGATCAATATCTAACAGAGTCAGAGCTTATGGGGAGAAAAAGGAGACACAAAAAGCTGCAATGAAACGAGAAACCCTGAGAAGAATCTCATGAATTTGCCAGCAGCTGCTGGATTCCTTTACCCCCTGCTATCCTCTCTGCATGCACAGACCTCCAGCACCAGCGCAGGAGACACAAACTGCAGATTACTCCTTGACCCCTGTAGACTTCAATCAACAGAGTCCCATGTGAGCTGAACATTACATCTCCGAGGTTTCCATGCGTGTGGACGACAGTGCAAATTCCCGCTGTGCTGACAGCGCTGTGATCCCGTGGCAGGACTGAAGGGCTCACCCGAGACAGGAGGAATATCGACGTGTGACCAGGGGCGCACCGCTCAGAGGGGGAACGAGCTATAATGCAGCAGACCCACCAATCAACCCGAGGCTGCCGCAGTAGGGGTCTCACTCAGTCCGAGCTCAGCACGTCGCACTCAGCCTTTCAGGCTAGTGAAATATTTTAGAGCTTTTTTCTTGTGATGCTGAAGTGTAGAGAAATCTGAGAGAGCATGAAGGGACGCAAACCTAATCAAACATAGTTTGGGCTCCATCATTTCTCAATCATTCACTTTCGCTAACACTGAGCATCCATCAAAATCATATTATTCATTTACCACTTACTGCACCCGATTCTTGGATGCAGTTTTTCCTCTGCTCCAAAGAGCTACTTCCACACGGACAGAACTGCTGGTAGCACCAACCGGGGGAGGTTCACCTAAGGACAAACCTTGCCCGTGGCTCTCAGTGGTCTGTATGAGACTTTCTACTTCACCAGAGTAGGAAGACCAGTGGCAGTTGCTTGGCTGTTCTGTGAAGTTCATTTCTAAAGCCCAGTAACAAAGGGGAAGGAAAAAGAAAAGCAGTTGAAGTCACCCACCTTGACAGCTGAGCAAGATGAGGTAGAGAAAGTACTAGGTGTTTTCTCCTGTTACTTAAATCATTACCATGATCAGAGATCGCTCTCACAGATGAGATCCACACTGAGAGCTGAACAGTGAAAGCAGGGGATGATGTTTGAATCTGTCTTCATCTTTCTCAGGCTGCTACTGACATCCCTGACAAGCCAGGACTGATCTTTTTGCTTCTTCCTCATCACATACGATTGGTGGCACCTAGACAGGAGCACACCCTGGGCCAGAAGATCGTGCAACTAGGCTTTCAATATACAGGGCTGCAGTAAGAGAATAAAACCCAGGAACTTTGCACGAGGAGGCCACTGAACCTGTAACTTCAATCGCTCAGACTCAGCCCTGTGAAAGAGGTCAGGCACAACCAAAGGTGAGATGATATGATGACCAAGCAGATCCAGCTAACTCATTCGGCAGCGCTCTATAGACCCTTCCTTAAAAACCCCAACAACCCCTTCATCCTCCCCATTAAAAATAAATTAACAGGTCACAGGAGCACCCCCTGCAAAGCCCTGACAGTAGAATGCATTTCACCAGCTAATGAAAACACATCCCCATCTACACTGCCAGGAAACCCCAGGCAGGACCTTAGTTGGGAATTCCAAGCCAAAAAAGAAGGGAATTAAAATGCGCTGCTATTGCAACACTGGATGAGAGGCAGAAGCACAGATTCTCGTGTTATCTTTTACTGAGGGCTCACTAGGGGAATCTGACATTCATTCAAGTCCAGCAGTCTCGGAGAAGAGCTGTTTCTCTTGCTGATCTGGACTCCTGGGTGTGATGCTCTGCCACACCAGTTTTGCAGAGGGTTTGCCTGTGGATTCACAGCTTGAATTTCCTGCAGTCTTTGTGGCTGCTTGGACTACGTAACCAGGTGACAAATGTATGTCACCATCTGACCAAAACTGCTGACAAGCCTGGTTTCCTTAGCTGGAGAGGAGGGGATGCTGTATCCAAAGCTGTGTATAGGGTACTCCTGTGTTCTGGGGTTTTCGCTGGTGAGCCTCAGCCTGAAGCACCTGCAGGCATCACGCTTGGAATCGCCACGCTCAACTCATTTATTGTTTGCTTGCAGAAGCAAACGGATTCACCAACCAACGTCTGCAGCAAGGAAAGAGAGACTTTTCTAACAATCAGAGCTGCACGTGCCCGTGCAGAGGACGCAGGGCACTACACATAGCGAGGGAAAGGCACACCTAGAGCACCGGCAAAAGGCATCACTGGCACCTTTTAATTTTATATCAAGCTCAGACAAACCAGGCTTCAGGTGGGAAAAACAGGGCTTGAATTTTCAAACCCATTAGACTGGCCTGCTTCAGATAAATAGGCTTGAAGAGGGTGAGTAGATAGGAAAAGGAGCTGGGACTACAGTTTGTTCATAGAAGGCTTTACGCTGCACAGAAAGTTGTAAATGCTGCTGGAAGAGGTGGGGCTGAGGGAGAAGAGGGACTTCAGATGTTTTTAGACACAGACTCTTAAAAGCAGTAAAAAAGGCAGATTCTTCTCCTGGCGTGTGCTGCATCCCCACGAGACGTCTCTGCAGATGCAACTACAGCAGCGAGATGCTGGGCTCTACAAGCCCTAGCACGGCTGGCAGTACCATGGGTGCCAGTGCAGCTGCACCAACGCAGGGCACCAAGCTGCTGGTTTTGATGAGACAGCCTAATGTGATCATCATCGTGAAGGATGCTTTGGTTTCTCTTCAGTTCCAAATTGCAAACAATTAACACTGCAGGCATTGTGTTGGCAGTCTTGTTTGTCTGCCTGTAACAAGCAAAAGCATCTACACTTAACTGCCAGAAGACGAGAGATTTGCTACAGCAGAGTTATGAAAACATAGAGAAGGAAGTCCAAAGCAACCTCACAATGACGGTCTCACCCAGCTGTCTTCCCAGACCAGAAGTCAGCTCCATGTGAACTATTTCCACCCTTCCCAGTAGAAGGTCTCCTGGTTTCTCAGCTACAGCTCTTCTGGTACCTCCTCAACCCATGTGTCCTTACACATTTGCCCAGGGCCATAAAAAGCAGCTCAGTCCCTGTTTGGCCCCACGGCTAAGGAACTCTTTGCTTACCCCTGCTGATGCTCCCAACGGACTCTGGCTGCATCCAAGCCCAGTCTGTGCTGTGCCCGTTGACCCACTGACAACCTCTCAGTTTCAGCTGTGAGGTAGCCTGTGTGTATGCATCCATCTAACGTGGATGTTCTGGGCGCCTTCTGCTCAGTAAGGGCTTATCTCTTGGCTAAGGACTTGGCACATGGGCTGTGCAGGCGCCTGGCCCTCTCTTGCCTGACTGACAGCGCTTGCAGTTTCTTCCATACCTGGAAAAACACCTCTGAAGCACGTAAGCCACATCAGCTTGCTTCACTCTTTTGGTCTGAGCACTGCTGCGATTAGAGGAAAACTTGGAGACGTTCTCCTCATCTGAATTACAAAATCAGATCTCAGTGCTGGGAGAAAATCAGGAAACTCTGTCCTAGATTCAAACATTCCCAAATGGTGCCGAATCCCAGGCCTCCACACAGCTGTTGGCTTTGATAGGGAACGTCTCTTTCGAGCATGCAAGCTCTCCTGGGCGCAGATGGAAAGGCTCCGAGTTTAATGCTCTTAGTTTCCTGCTCATGTTTCGATACAGAAAGCTGATCAGATAGCAGGAAAGGTTATCTGAGCCTTTCTTAATCCAATCAATATTGCGGGGCTCCTTATCGCTTTAGTGAGCTACTGGTCCAGAAAAAATATGTTAAGGTGCAAGGCTCATCCCTCCCACTCGGCTAACCCAAAAGGCATCTGAAACCCTGAGCGTTCAGGGTCTGAAACAGGTTCTGGTTCAGCAAGCTCTGCTTTCCTTAGCTCCCAGTTAAAGTAATCCTGCAGAGCCTCAAGGGAAAAAGGAAAAACAGCAGAGCAAAAGCCCTTCAGAAAGTAATCGAAGAAGCACTTTCCTGCTTCACTGAGTTCCTGTCCTACGAAGCATCACCCAGGGACGATCCATACAGCAGCCTCCCTGAAGACTGCCAGAGCCTTGTGCAAGCATTTGATGCAAGGCTTAGACGTAACTGCTGAACTCCGTGTTTGCAGAGCTCCGGAACAATTTACTCCTCGTTTTACACTCCTCTCTGTGTGAGTGCAGGGGGTTTGAGGTATGTGTTTTCACACGCTGCCTTCGAGCCTCTTTTCCTTGCAGAGCGGGAGCAGCAATGCAGCCACATTGACTGTGAAGAGGTCTCACCTCCAGCAGTGCAGGCAAGGCATCCATCTCCTGCCTCTGTGGTTGGATGCAGCATTCGAGGTTTTACTTCTCAGCTTTCGTAAGCAAAGAAGGTAAAAAGCAGCTCGTGCAACCAGGACGGGGGCACCAGGCGAGGAAACCATCCCAGGGAAAACCCAAGGCCGACATGCCCCCGTCGTCTTTCCCACTGAGGTCTGTGTTTCTCGGGGACATCACAGCAGTGTTCCTTCCATCCTTGCTGGGGGACCAGCAGACCAAAGGAGGGGCACTGACAGGACCTCCCCTGGAGTGCTGCATCAGTTATGGAGTCCCCAGTGAAAAAAGTCCAGAGGAGGGCCACGAGGGTGATCACAGGGCTGGAGCACCTCTCCTGTGCAGAGAGGCTGAGCGAATTGGGGCTGTTCAGCTTAGAGAAGAGAAGGCTCTGGAAGGGGATCTTGCAGCAGCCTTCCAGGAGCTGAATGTGGCCTCCAGGACAGCTGGAGAGGCACCTTCTAGGAGAGACTCTCGCAAGAGGACAAGGAGGAATGGATTCAAGGTAAAAAATGACAGGTTTAGATTGGGTCTTTGGAAAAAGATTCCTCGCTATGAGGGTGGTGAGGCACTGGAAGAGGCTCCCCACAGAAGCTATGGCTGTCTCCTCCCTGAAAGAGTGCAAGGTCAGGTTGGATGGGCCCTGGGCAATCTGGGCTAGTGAGAACGGTCCCTGCCTATGACAGGGGGGTTGAAACCCTTCCAACCCAAGCCACTCTGTGATTCTGTGTGGTTGCAGCCAGCATTGCTCCAGCACCTTGTATGAGAGAGTAGGAGCCACATTTCCCCAGAGACCCAGCGTGGCTGTGTAGGTACATCACCCTGCCATTCCCTAAGCCAAGGAGTCAAAGCAGGGGAGCCGTCACCACGAGAAGTCTGGGTGCCTCGTAGTACCACTGCAGACCTGACCCACAGTGAAGCAGTCGCGTTCATCTCGTACAAGAGCAGCAGCCAGGGTAACTTGCATTATTCACGTGCTTTGCTTCCAAGGATAAAAGCATCTTTAGCATCTCGGCTTAAAACTACCTTTGTGGAAAATTACAGCTCCTGCTGAGCAGCGGATCGATATCAGACACCTTCGGGACCCTACAGGAAGAACCCTTTCCTGGTTCATTTTGTCTCTGAAGACGGTAGCAGGAAGATCTGTAGAAAATAGCAGAAAGTACATAAACCCCACCAAAGCACACAGGCCCCTCCACCGGTAAAACAGGCATCGAGGCATTGCTCTGACCCCAGGTATAACCACTGGGGAGTTTGGGTCTTCCTTTTCAGTTTGCAGGGGAGCAAAGGCCACTGAACTCGTCCACATGGATTTTAGTTCCACCTATATAATCCAAGGGAATGAGAATTAGTAGTGACAGGGGCTAATTATGGTCCTTGAGCAGAAGAATCTTAATTGAAAGAAATCAATGGCGGTAAGGATCTTAGGAAGGAAGAGCTCATGGAAGAGATTTAAAATGGAAAATAGGAGACCGAGTTGCCCTTTCAAAGTTTCCAGAGTCTGTGGCTACTCGAGAGCAGAATCTTGGGCTCATAGGACTGTTCGCATTGGAAAAGGCCTTTAAGGTCACCGAGTCCAAGCCAGGTGGTTTCCCCTAAGCTTCCTTTGCTTCAGACTGAATCACGCCAGCTCCCTCAGCCAGTCCTCAGAAAGTTCTTCTCCAGACCCTGTACCAACCTTGTTGGCCTTCTTTGTCCCTGCTCCAGCAGCTCCATGTCCTTCCTGTTCTGAGGTGCCCAGAACTGAACCCAGTACCCGAGGCGCAGAGTGCAGCGGGGCAATGCAGAAAGCCTTTCACGGAGGAAAAGCCAAACTGAAACCAAACACAGAGCCCACAGCTGCGCTCAGCTCCTCTGTTTCCACCTCCCAGAGTCAGCGTCACGAGCGCTTTGCAGGCAAGAACCCGAGGTGGCTGTTGGCTGCCTTGTTGTCATTCTGGTTTTGTTTATGTCCCTCTCTTCTTGTCTGTCTCTGAAACACCGCACGCTACTCTGGCAGATGTTTGTACCGTCCCGATTCCTCCTTGTTTATTGACGCGTGGCTAGAAAGCTATTAGGAATGAATTAGAGGATTAATTACACCCAAGCCTGCTTCTAAGGCAGCGTTAGCCTGTTGCCAGAGCTGGGGTAAGAAAGGCAGCAGAAGGAAATTCAGAAGGGTTTCCTCTTTCTCTGCATTAGGATTAGCCATGAGAAACATGATTAGGAGAGAAGACAGCGAGGGCTGATCACTGCTGAGAGGCAGAATTAAAGGTTGCCTCGAGGCTGGCATCAATGAACCTCACCACCAGCACCCCTGTGACGGGGCTTGCCCTTCCACTGGCCAGTATCAGGCTTGCTGCAGGGTGTGCGACGGCGCCGGCTGTCCCCGGGGGACAGAGCTCTTTCCCCAAGTCTGCTCCCGTGTAGATTTTCTGCTTGTACTTTTCCACTTTTGCCTTAAAGGGTTGTCCAAACCCAGAAGGAACTCCGAGGAACACCCCTCTTCGGAGGGGTTCTGGTTAGAAAACAAATTCACAGCTGCCTCGTAGCTGGCTTGGGAAGTTGCAAAACCTGAGCACCCCCACGGCTGAGCGTCCTCTGGACTGGAGGACCCCTCCGAGCAGGAAGGTTTTTGCCAGTGAACTCTCAGCCAGCGCAGAGGTTTTTGGAAGATCCTGAGTCACCAGTGTGTTAGCAGCTAGATGGAGGATTTATTTCCTCAGCCCAGATTCAACCACACTATTTTTCCTCACACGTATCTGCAAAACCACCCCCCAAAAGTATCTCAGTCAACTTTCAGTGGCCCTTATTGTAAATACAGAGGTCAACAACTAATAAGCTCATTAAAACTTACAAGTTGCTGTGATTAATATTTCTTGCCTAGTTCCTTGAGAAATTTGCTGTCTCTGGGGCTGATGCAGACAAGGCAGAGCTATTCAGGTGTTTGTTAGCAAAGCTGATTTGCATACAATTAACTCCCCTCTATTTACAGCACCAGCTCTGCCCATCTCCTCTGCTGGAGTGTTTGCTGTAAACAGAGTAACCTCACTCTGAATTAACAAAACCAGATCTGTTCTCTCAAACCTGCATTAGCTCAAAGGGCTACTATTTGGGGAGCAGTAATGGCCAAGAACCGGAGGGCACATCGGGAAGCAAACAGCCTTCTTTCAGAAGCTGTTTGCTCTGTCACGTGGGATTTGCTGTTGCTCCTTCTCCTTTTAATCAGCTGGGTTGCTCTGAGACCTTTAAACAGAGACTGTCACGTTGGACTGCCCCTTTCTCCCACCTCCTTACGGAAGAAGTACCTACGACCTCAGCAAAGCCAGGCTTCGTACATGCCTCGTCTATAACATTACCTGACGCTCCTCCCGAAGCTCTGAATGTGAAAATAGCCAGGACGTGCAGCCTGCAGGGTGATGAGTCCTTCGTTTCCAACACACCCCGATTTGCACGGCAATACAGGTGCGGGGCTTTCTCCGTTCGTTGCCTCTTGTGTAGGCTTTTTGTCACAAGTCATCACGACTCAGAGACAGACACCTCAGGGAGCGCTGTAAGACGCAAAATGGACCAAACAGAAATCAAACTACACCAAAAACTAATTGTCCACTGAGATGTCCCCAGCTCCTAGGTGACAGAGCACTGGACCAGGCTGCCCAGGGGGGCTGTGGAGTCTCCTTCTCTGCAGACGTTCCAGCCCCGCCTGGCTGTGTTCCTGTGCCACTGGGTCTGGGTGACCCTGCTGTGGCAGGGGGATTGAACTGGAGGATCTTTCCAGGTCCCTCCTGATCCCTAAGGATTCTATGGTTCTGTATTGAAGCAGAGACAGACATCAGTGAGATCAGTGAGAACTTCAAAACTTTCTTTCTATTGACCCAAACTGTTGATGCTGCGTTTACTGCCATGAGTAGGGAGTCCACTCTAAATCTAAATTGATGAGCAAAGGACCCTGGAGTGTGCAGAGCTCTGAACGGAGCCTGCCTTTCAGACTATTAGCTCTGCATGACTGTGTTTTCCCAAGGCTTTCAGAGAGTTTCTCCGTGGAAACAATGAAAGAGTGAAAAAGGCACTTTTATTTCTACTTCAAGGTGAGGGAGCCTGATAATGCACCTCATTAATTACACGGAAATCATCACCGCAGCACAAGGAATCAAGAAGGAGGCCAGCCTGACTGTCTTTGTGCATTACCGTTCAGCCGCAGCGACAAGGAAAGAAGTAATAGATCGGAATCGGAGGACATTGATGGTTTCATTTTGCACCTCATCTTGCAATTGTGACAGGCTGACACTGATCAGCGCTCAGCGCACAGGGGATGGGTTGTTGTAGCCAACGGATCTCATTAACTGCTGTGAAATTTCTGTGCCAAGACACGAGAACAGAGATATCAGCAAGTCATCTGTCCGCAGCCGCGCGCATCACCACAGAGCCCTGAGACCACGTAGCCAGCTGCCCAGGTTTTCACGGCTTCATTAGGTTTGGCAGAGAACCTGCCAAAAAATCCAGTGGCCACAGTTTCTCACCACTGGGCCAGCAAATGGAGAGGGAAACTGAGGGCATCAAAGCCTGTAGGACTGCACTTAGATGAAGCAGTGGATGGGTCATTGTGCCATCCAGAGGTGACGCAGTTTGTCATCACCTTGGAGACTGAGGATGGAAAGAACCACTGTGAACTTTCTTCTTTGCCCAGCTGCCTATCTGCACTAATCTTACAAGACATCGATTCTCTGAGACTCATCAAGCATGGCTGGAACTGCCCCGCAGCTTCATTTAGAAAAAGGAAGGGTAGGACATCCTACGAGCTTCGTCCTGTGGCTGGGGTTTCCAAGCCCAGGGGCTGTGTGCTTACCAAAACAGCATCTCTACTCCTGCAGGTCTTGAAAGCTCTGCTTAAACGCCTCATGGAGAAGCAAAAAGAGGCAGCACACCTTGTTACCACTGGTCAGGAGCTGCTGTCCAGGCCAGGGGGCTCTTTGGTTTGTGGCAGCCTGCAGCTGGTAAAAATCCACCTGATAAGACAACAGAGCTGGGAACATCATTTTCTTAACATCCCCTCACTTCTACCCTAAACGAGCATGCTGAGTGCATAATTAGTCCCTGGCTTTCAAAAGGGATGATTTCTGAGCTGAAAATAGGAATACAGCTTTCTCTTAGACGACGACGCTTGAGTGGGAAAAAACTGCATGGGAAGAGGCTGGGGTTTTTGGAATCGTAAACACACGACAAAACCACCAGCAGCTCAGAGCGGGGCTTTCGGAGAGCTCAGCGATCCATTCGCTTTTGGATTGCTCTTTCCGTAAGAAAGGAGCCAGGACACCGAGTGCAGACCGCGGGCAGGAGGAGAAGGGGGTTAGCACGTGGTCACTGCTTGGTTTGGAGGTGACGCTACCTACCTCTGCTCATATTTGCTTTCAGAGAGTTCTTCAGGTTATTTTAACCAAGGAGCAAGAGAAACTTGTTCTTGTGTTTATAGTGCAGCAGCGAAGAAGGTAGAGGTCTGCTATCTACCCACAGACTGCCAGGCCCGGCTGAACACTTGATCAAACCACAGACAGGGTTTGTTGTCCAGAACTGGAGTGCCTTGGACCACGTTGTCTCTGCCATGCCTGTGTACATAGCTTACTTATTTATGGTATGCTTAATAGATGCAGCATCAATATTTGATGTCCTATGAATGATTAAAAGTCAGGAGAATCCAGAACATGAAATACAAATGTCTACTTTCAAGTGACGACCGGGTTATGATATCCATAAATAAATCATTCGGTGGCCAGGTCCAGCCCTCTGAGGCTGAGTTAAGCAAACAGGCACCCCAGTGGGCACACAGCGTGCTTACAGCCCTACCTGTGGGAGCAGCATCGCTCCACAAAGTCTGGAAGTGGTGTGCAATGAGCTGCCCCAGAGCAGCGCGTGGGCATTTAGCTCCTTGGACAATGTGTTGGTTCAGTAAAGAAATGGAAAACCTTGGCGTAGAAAGGACAAGCGAATTAAATCTGGACAGAAGTGGCTCTGTGGTTGCCTTTTGCTTTCTTCATGATAATCAGCAAAGGCCTAGCTTTAGCTCCAAGAAATTTGCTCTAAAAATAGAAACAGAAAAGCTTTCAAAACCTGTGGAATAGTATGCCTGAAAATAGCCTTCTGCAGCTAAAGGCTTCCTTACAGCTGGGGCTCTCAGCATTTAATAGAGGGGTGGCAGTCAGTGGGTCTGGTGGTGGTGGCTCACTGGTTAAACAGAAGGCATGTATTAGCCAGCAGGAAGTACTAAACGCTACCTAACTGATGCAGACTTGCTGGTGTGTGTTTGTGTGTGTTCATAGTTTCAGAAACAATGACTACAGTAGCACAAGCAGGTGTAAACGCCTGTGCCTGGCAGTGAATTGGAGCTAGCTTTGGCACGCATCTGCTTCTCAGCTCCAACAAAGCCCTTGGGTGTAGTTTACACTCCTTTGTAAAGGAAAGTTCAGGAAGGACCTGAACACAAAGGAGGTAAAAAGGACCTTAGTCACTGCTGACTCTTCAGACTCTGTAAACCCTTGGCAAGCCCTGTGTTTCTGCAGTGAATTCACCCCATGATCTCACCTTTTGTTTTGGGTGTCAGCAGGATGGTCACCAGGTTCACTGATAGATCTATTCAGAGACCCCCAACAGCAACATCAGGTTATATTGATTACCCAGTAAGACATCAAAAGTCTGCCTAAGGCTCTGTGTACACGGCCATAGTCTCCGTGAAGGCTAGCTATAGCCATTATTTCGCAGCACATAATCCAGGGATGTGACTAATAGAAACCAAAACCTGACAGCTAATTAACAGTTCAACCATGAGAGATCTGAGGTCTCCTGACTCCCAGATAACTTCCAAAAGCATTTCAATAACTCTGTGAGCACCGGGACGACTACAAAGTGGGAACTAAAGTACCAGCTCTTAAATGAACGGACACAAAGCCTGCTTAACTGACAGCATCCCTTCTGTGTCATCCACGGACTGTACGCTCCTGACAGATACAGACAGCTGCAGCATCATTATTCTTACATGCAGCACCAACCCTCAGTGAGGGATGAGGACCTCATGACAGGTCTAGCACGTACCCTGGCATAAGGATGTCCTCCGACACATAGATTTCTATTAAGGACGCGAAGCCGCCGAGGAATCCTGCTGGCAATACTTCAGGAGTGGTGGCAATTAAGCAGGCTCCGTCTGACACCAGGCTCTCTTCAAGAAATGCAATCGTCATTAAAAGCTGGAGCCTCCACAGGTCTGCTCAACTCTTACACCCGGTTCCTCTCTGTTGTGGTTGCAAATTACAGCTACTTCTCCCCTCTGTTTTAATTGAATGTTGTTAAGCTGTTAATGTGGCTGTGGGGAGCCTGCAGTGGGGGGAAGCAAGGGCAGGCAGCCTGGGAGGAACACGGAGGAGTTGTCTGCACAGCCAGAGGTCAGCTTGGGGATGCTGCAGTCTAGACAGAACCAGATCTGGCCAGGGACATCAAGGGGGGGAAAAAAGGAGGAACCTTGGTGAAAAATGGAAAGCTAGGGAGAATGTGGGACCCCTCTGGAAGAGGAGATGTGACCTGGCGAGCCGGAACACAGAGAAGATTGAGGTGCTCAATGGGTTTTTGGCTTTCACCGGAAAGCTGTCAGATCACAGCATCCAGGTCATGAAAGTCAGAGGCTGGGACCAAGAGAAGGAACAAGCACCTGTGGGAGGGGAGGATTGGGTTCCCAGCTGAAAGGAAGCTGTGAGAACCGATCGGATTCATCCAAGGGTTCCGAGGAACTGATAAATGAAGGTGCTAGGCCATCATCCTGGAGAAATTCCAGACCCATCTGGGTGATCCTGCTGTGGCAGGGGGATTGGACTGGATGACCTTTAGAGGTCCCTTCCCATCCCTAAGGATTCTGTGATTCGTTTTGCTGAGTTGCTGTAAACTACCTGGCTTCACCCACAGCAGTGCTGAAAGTCCCAGGTCTGCAGCAGACTGCTCCTCTGCTGTGAAAGTGTTCACCCCTTCTGTCACCAAGGCGAGTCCAGAAGCAGACATTCCCCCCAGGATGACTTCAGCAGAGTTCAGCTCACAAGTCTGCTGAACCCAACATCTCTGCTGAAAGCCCTTGCCCTTTCCAGAGCAGCACCTCCCACTCAGCTCAGAACAGACACAGCTCATCCTCACAAACCACAGCAGACGGTAGGAGATGAATTCAGGGCAATCTTTTGGGATGGACTCTAATGCTAGAGCAGGAAAGAAGCAAGAGCAGCCCTCGTGAATCACAGCAAAGCCTGTGCAGACTGCTCTGCTGACACTGACCAGAAACCTAGAGAAGAGCCAAAGAGCAAGTGATGTCCATATCCATACACAGTGCTCTCCTAAAACAAACTCCAAGCTCTGACCACTGGAGGGCTGGAGTCTTCTTGAGCCAGATGCAATCTCTATATTTTTGTCAACAATTGGCTTTCATGAGTCTGCCCAGCAGAGCAGGATGTGTGTCGTCCTTTGTCTTCCATAGGATCCTTCAGCTAAGAGTGAGAGCACAGTTCAGGATGTCTCCTTTGCCCTCCAGGGTGCTGGGCAGAGAGATGGGCTGTCAGCAACGATTCCCTGCTCCAGGAAGGGTTGAGACTTTATCACCTCCCATTCAATATAGCCTCTTCTTGATATTGCTGAACTTCAAGCGTGTAATTTGCGAAGACAGATTAGGAAATCATATTCCAGCAGAAAGGAAAGAGTGGAAGAAGATGCTCCAGAAGCCTGTATAAGGTATTTAGAGGAAAAGATTAAGTGCAATCATCATGGAGCGTGGCAAGTTTGACAGCGGATCAAGGATGAACTCAGCCTCTCCAACAGGAGCCATGGGAATTGGTCCTTCTGTTTGGAGCTCTCATTGCTTTTGTTTCTGTATAGATGTAACGGTCCACCCACCCTGTCTCTATCCATGGCCAGCAGCAGGTACTCTGAGTCGCTCCATTTCATTTCCATAAGAAGAGCCAGTCAGGGCATCCAGCTACACTCTGAGGCAATTGATGACCCCCAGGGGCTTGGTTCAGTGACAATGCTCTCCGGTCCTGTTTACGACAGCCATGAAATAGGATCCATGAATAAGATACCTTCTGAAATAAAGCTGCTTCTCTCCTTAATTTCAGCCTCCTTTTCCTACAGCTTCTCTGATGACACCTGGCATCCTGACAAACGTTCAGCCCTCTCCTTGAGCATCTTTTAAATACTGACTCTAAGGCTTGGTGCATACAGTCCCTTGTGCAGAGGACAGCGAACGTGTATGCCTGTATCCTCACAAACCTTTGTTGTTTGTGATTCCCTCTCCTTTGCTTCCAGATTTTTAGCTCAGTGGATTTGCATAAATCCCTCTCCAGAGCTAGGAATATCACCTGTGGTTGGTTTGATTCCATCCATCTATTTTCGAGCTCAGAACACCATCAGGATAAAGCAGCCCTTTCTGCAGCAAGTTAGCAGGGAATGGAAATAGCTAATAAGAGAGAGGAGATTTTCATGTTTGAAGCAGCTCTTTGCCAACATTACCTGACCCTGGGCTGAATGACTTCTCCTGTCTAGCTGCTAAATCCAGGTGGATTGCATTTACTGAGGCTGGAAAATTCGCAACTGAAGGCTGGATTTAGTCAGGCAAAAAGGGAAGCTTAAATACACAACTTTATGTGTTCACGTCTCCTGTCTCCAATGCTCTACACTTACAGCTCCTACCTTCCTTTGGAAGTGCGGATGTAAACGCTCATTACAGTTATTACCCACTTCACGTCCCCGTTCCGCACGCCTTTAGCGGCATACGGTGCCCCATTCAGCCGGTTACGTAAGCATATGCTTAGCATTAGGCTCAAGTGCTTGCTAACCGGAGATCAGACCTGTCAGCCAGCCTCAACAGGCTTCTGAAATGTTTGCCTTGCTGTCGGACAGAGGTAGATGACCTCTGTTTGGCTGCTTTAGTGCATTAAGGCTGGAAGGTAAGGCCAGCATCTGCCTCAAGCTGGTCTTTCCGGGGAAAGAGGCACCCGGTGTAATTGTTTAAAAAGCTCCCCCTTCACAAAGCTCCCCCTTCACAGGCACACGCAGACACATGACAGTCACTCAACTCTCTGGCAACCACCTCAGTAGGGAACTCCAGTGACCCCAGCTCCTGGAAAAAGCAGCTGGATTTTTGCACAGTTCCCCTAATTCCTGCCTAGAAGAGCCGGACCCCCTCTGGGGAGGCAGAGGGTGATTTGGTTCAGGGCAAAGGCAGCCATCCTCTTGGAGCACTTGCCCCGCTCTGCAGAGCCCAGCCCAGCACGAGCAGCGTGCAGGCAGGTTGAACACAGCTCTGAGCGAGAAGCACTCGAATCAGCAACTCCATTTATTGTAAAGCTGCAATGATGAACAATTTCCCTGTGCCTGCTCTGCTCCTCAGGAAAATTGGCATTGCAGTGTCTCTTAGCGCGAAACCGCCTCACGGAGAGGGGCACTTCAAGACTCTCTCTGGCTCAAACACTGAAGGATAAAAGAGGCAACCCCTACCTCCAGGTTGGCCTGGAAGGAGTGCAGTTTCCAGCCAGTGGTCCCTGACAGAGCCAAGCCCTCCAGTTTTGCATATGGGATTTTTCTCTGTATATATTTGCAGGGGTAAACCCGTGTGTCCACACGCAGCGAGCAAACGCTGCCCAGGCAATAACCAACCTCCTTCATCAGGAATCACAGGCAAACACAATGCCCAATTAGGAGCAGGATCATTTTCCCCCTCTCTATCTCGGTTCTCAATGAGCTTAGATTTTAATCAGCTCAGATATCAGCTCTAACGCAGGTCTGGTTCTACTGAAGATGCGTGATCTATACTTTGACACACATCAGTGTCTCAGGGAGACAGTAGACACCGGGGATCTTGGCAGCCAGCTCGCCAGCTGGAGGCTGTGCATTATCAGCCTTCCTCCAGCTCCAGCACGCTTCCCTTTGCTAGGCTCCAGGTACCAAAATCGTTCCTTTTTTCTCAAAGCCTCTCAAATTCAAATCCATTTGGCGATCATGCGGACTTTGCACGTGACAGAGTCGGTCAGGCTTTCAGCAGCCTGAAGATACAGGGGTCACATCCGCTGGGGACTTAACAACCAAGAATAACAAGGACACTCAGCGGCAAACAATATTAATAATTCACCTGTCCATCACTCCAGCTAACAACTGGAGGAAGATCCTCTCTCCTGTTGATAGATAGGCAAGACAGAGAGCCCTGTCTGACATGATTAAAGGAGGCAGCACATAACGAGCCTTCCTCGTGCTGAGGGTGCCAGGGAAGAGCCTGGTCACTGATATTTAAACACACATTATCCTTCCATCTTCCCGTCATTTTGTTCTGCCAGCTGCTCAGATTTGCCTGTGCCGGTAAGGCGGCTGTGAAAGGCAGCTGAGCAAACAAAGAGAAAAATCAGTCTCAGAACAGGATTTGGATTTCAAAATCTGCCCACGGAATTTTTTTGCCCTATTTCCTTTCTTCTTTTTCCTCCCTCTTCTCTCTTTCAGACTCAATAATCCATTAACTTTCAAACACACCAACACCCGAGCGGAGAAGAGGCAATGCAGAAGAGTGAAGAAAGCGCTGCTATGTGACAGAGTGCAGAGATTTTTAACACGAGGAGGAAAGCACAGCCTCAAACTTTGCTAATCCCCTCCAAAAGGCAGTGTTTCAAGCACCGGTAGGATAAGTGGCATCTCCCTGCAGCCCCACTGCATCAGCCCTTCCCCAGTAGCTCCAGATTGCCAAGTCCTTCAGGGCTAAAGCACAGAAAACACTTGTCCATCACACTTGTCTGTTGCTGTTACCCAGTACTCGAGGATCACTGAGTCCAGCTGGGTGGTGAGCAGCACACCTCAGATACAAAGTTTGGTTCCCTTGGGTTCTCACAGTCACTCAATTCCTTCTCTGCTAAAGTGAGAGCAGTCACCAGCACAGCAGTGCACAACGCAGGCCTCTGAAAGGACCTGCCCCAGCGCTGCCTGTAGTCCTGCTCAAGACTTAGCACAGGAGCAGTTTTCCCCCTGAAGAGATTACAATAGGAAGGGAAAAAAATCAGGAGACAGAAGCTAAACAGGAGGCATTTCAGAGCGTGCCAACCTGCAGCAGTGCCCAGACTCCACTTGTGCTGTGAGCCACCACCAGGGCACCTGAACACCACGCGTAACGTGTTGGAAGTGGCTGGGCTTGGTCTCCTTGTGCTTGGCCACGCATGGCGATCCACAGAGGGCACAGGAGGTAGTTACTCAGCCTTGCTCTGCAGGGGGGTTATTTAAAGCTTTAACAGGGGGCTGGCTAAAGAAGAAAGGGTGGGGTGACCCACCAGGCACCGCTGGGTGCAAAGCTGTGGCTAGAACAGATCTCCATACCTCACCACAGCTCTGGTGGGGTCTGGCTGTGCTGTTAATGTTCAACCCTTCTTGTTCTTGACCAGCCGTTGCAGGTCTTGGAGAGGCCGACCCTCCGCTTGCCCCCAGGAGGAGCGGGTGCGCGCAGGTGGGAAACAGAGGTAGAAGGAGCTCGCTGCTCCTGGGGGGGTATTTTTTAAAATGATAGCCCTTTGTAGATTTCGCAGCCGTTAACCTGTGCTCTGGCAGCTTGCAGTGCAGCACTTTGGCTTGGCTTAACGGAGCTCAGGTCTATGGGAATTAAATGATTCTTATTTCATTACTAGGAGGAGGGGATGCAATCATGTTTGTAGATGAAAATGCCTCTGATAGAACAGAAATGCTAATGGACTTTCAAATCCCAAAGCCATCACGCTACGGGAAAGTAACTGCGCACTTAGAAAGGCATCCTTAATAACCAAAGAGCCTATGACTCCGTGATTCACAGGGAAGCGTGCGCTTAAAAACCTTCCCAGCCTGAAACGGGAGCGAAGGAGGCAGAGGAAGAGCTGCTTTCTCAGACTTCTTTCAGGACCCATTACCGGGTTCGTCTGTGTGGAGGCTCTTGGCGTTCGTAAGAGCTGCCAATCAGCCCCGGTTGGGAAAGATTAGAGATACCTCAGTAATAACAACCAACTGCTAACACTGCACCTGTGAGAAGGAAATGATCTTCTGATTTCACAGTCAGCCAGGACGCGCTGCTTTGGGAAAGAAGGGATTCTTCTGGAGCATTTAAAGTTCCGGTGTTCAGGAAGTTTCTGTGTTTAGTGTGAAGGCTCTAATCAGAGGAAACAGAAAATGAACTCTGCTGCTCTCAAAGTAAATCCCAGAGAAGAAGGAAAAACCACCCATGTGCACTGGGTGCCAGCTGGAACAGAGGGGGTTCCCTCTCACTCTCAGCAGGACCTTCTTCCCAGGGAGGGTCCCGGAGCACTGGACCAGGCTGCCCAGGGGGGCTGTGGAGTCTCCTTCTCTGCAGACGTTCCAGCCCCGCCTGGCTGTGTTCCTGTGCCACTGGGTCTGGGGGATCCTGCTGTGGCAGGGGGGTTGGACTGGATGATCTTTCCAGGTCCCTTCTGATCCCTAAGGATTCTATGATCCCTAATAAAGGGTCCCTCCTCCTTTTTCCTGTGGGCTCCTGTTAAGTACTGAAAGGCTGCTCTAAGGTCACCCTGCAGAGGATTTCTTCACGGAGAGGAGTCTCAACTCTAGGCTGAAGAACCCCAACTCACTCAGATGAGAGAGACTTCACAGGAGATGTGCCCCAGCTTCCTCATCATCTTCATTGCCCTTGCAGCTGGCTACAAGCTGATGAAGAGGGCTCTGAATAAAGGGGAAGAGATCTAAATATCAGGGAACTTTTCAGTCCAATCCTATCACAAAATATTCCTGTGACGAGAGCCAGAAAATGTAGACAGACAGATCAAAAGAGATCACCAGAAAGACTTCAGTGTTTTTGGAATAACTAAAAGGAGGAGACACAGAAACCTCAGCTATTACAAAGGAAAGCATCAAATTTGCATCTGTTAGGTGAGAGGACTGTGTTCAAACATGTCCCTGCTCTTCAACAGAGTTATTTCTGCCTGCACGTTGAGGAGGTAATGTGCAACTCTGGGTGTACCGAATCAAAGCTTCATCATTTAAGAGACCAAGGATCTGTTAACATGACAGCCATGGTAGGGGCCTGATTCTCTGCAAGGGCTGGTGGAAAACTGGCCTCCTGAACCCTCATTAATTTGCTCTCCTTTGTTAGCATTCACTCACGCACACAAAACACTAAACCAAAACTACTAACAGAAGGCAAAGTGACTTTGTGTTTGCTGGATTCTAATGCTCAGCACCCTACCACCTCCTCCGCTCCCGTGATTTGCCAGCAGCTCATCCTCACTGGGACATGAAAGAGCATTTCTGAGCAGCAGAAACTGCCTTTGATCAGTGGTGTTTATGTCACTTGACTGCATCGAGTGAGCCAGGAATGCACAAAAACCTCCCCACAACTGCAACTGCTTGTCCTCCTCTGCTGAACTGAGCAGAGGTTCCATCTGCTCGCCTAAACCAGACCACACTTCCTCAGCGCACACACAGGCACACAGAATCAGTGGAGCTGCAATAGCTTGTCATACATAATGTCTGAGTAAGATCACAGATATTATCTGAGTAAAGACCGTTACACCGTCGTTAGCATCGCTGTAGAGACACCAGACCAGCATCGGTACGATAGATTTACCTTCCTCCTAAAGCTGAGACTCTGATTCCTGTTGAAATCTTCTGTTGAAGTCTTGGCTTCCTAGTCATCTACTGCCCTTGCATGGCACGTCATGCATTTCAGAACTCCCAGTTACCCCCCTCTTTCTTTTCACAGATGTTTTTCCCTACTTTCCAGAAGTAGGTTACTTCTGAAGGCCCCTGAGATTGACCCCTGGCTCCCCCTACCAGCTCATAACCTGTCACAGCGGAGCAATACACTGTCACCACATCACACAGGGATGAACAGGCTAACACGGGACAGAAGTTTTCCCTCCTCAGCTCACTACTCACACCTTTTCCCTGGAGTAATGCCAGGTTCCACTCTAAGAGCCTACAAGGTCAACCACAGNCAATACACTGTCACCACATCACACCAACACCATGTTGTTGTCAACAACAAGGATTCTCTCGAGTATTTACCAGTAACAGGCAGATAAAGAAAGAATAATCTTGCATTCTTGTAGTAGGGTACCACTTCTGTTTAAGCTGGGATCTTACAGCCATTTAATGAAGATAGTAACAGGCACTTGTGAAAGAGCAGGGCTCGCCTGGTGAACATCAGCTTGGAAACCCCTCTCTCACCGACAAACTAACGGGTCATGCCAGGTTCATGAATCCAGTTAAGTAGCTCTAGAGCACTCTTGCACTTCAACCTAGAGCACAAGGGAGCAGAGACAGGCTAGGAGCTCTGGGGAAAGAGGGGAAAAAGGAAAAGAGAGAGTGGCTACAGTTACAGTGGTGATTCTGACCCGCACGAGGATGGGCTGCCCACAAGCAGTAAGAGCTAAGGACAGGAAGGGAAGAGAAGGGTCCTTAAAATGACTGGAGAAAAGCTGTGGATTCCTCCCTGACCAAATCTGCTTTGCCAGCCTGTGAGCTTGCAGTCCAGTCTCAGAGGCTGAAGGGCAGTATGCTTCCTGGAGCGTAACTCCATCCTCTTGCAAAGATGGCACTGAGCATCAGCAGGAGAAATGATAGCGCTCATCATCGAGCTTGGCATCCTCAAGCCAGAGTCTGCAGAGCCCAAGCCCTCCATTGCCCCAGCAGTATTGCAGAGACCCTGAAAACAGTGGTCTCAGCTGGCTACGGAAACGGCTGTCTGCCAACTTATCCTCTACGAGCCCGCTCAAGAGAGCAGGTTGGCATTCACAGGCCCTAGCGGGGCCGTACTTCTTTTGCTTTGAAGACTGTGGATGAAGAAGAGCAATCTGGAGAGGAGCAGAGGGAATCGTTAATCCTCCTTTCCCAAGACAAATGCTTTCCAGTCACGGCTAGGCTGGGCTCAACTAAACCATGAGCAAGGGTGAGTGTTCAAAGGGGGAGGCACTGAGGAACGCATGCCCGTCACTACCCTTTGCTCAAGGAAGGGTCACGGAGTAAGGATCTCTCCTGGAAGAATAAACCCTCTACCACTTGATTGTTGTAGGTGCTAACGACTTCCAGCAGAGGAGGTGACTGACAAAGAGCATTTCATATTTCTATAACTGTTGTGCAAGAAGAGGGGGTTTTAAAGGGGCTGGGGGGACATTTCTCATCTGCTTTTAAGCTAGGACTAAATTATTCCACCTCAACCGTTTGGGCACAGGCTAATACTGTCTGATATAGAATCACAGCGATCANCAGTGGCCCATCACCCTCACTGGCTTTAGAGGGAGTAAGATTTCATTTGCTGCAACAACAGATCACTGCAAACAGGACTCACCCGAGTTCCTGAAGCCAAGAGAGTATCACAACTAATATCCTTCAGTTATGCTAACCAGTTTCCCAGGGTTTCATTTAATCAGCAGGAATTGTTCTAACGGGCCCCGATTGATAATGAAGCCACTAAAATACCAGTTCCTTGGAAAATAAAGAAATAGGGAAATTAAACTCCCTGGGGAGAAGTGGAATTGTTTATTACCATCCCTGTTAGCAGAGAGTAGCCACCTGTACCCTTACAGAGGGTGATGTCTAGCTGCAGCAATTCTCCTAAGTGCTTCCTGCCTTCACAGAAGAGTAGTGATTGCGAAGAGCAAACAAACCCCAAACCCGGGGTGAGGGAACACTAACAACACCTGGGATGAAGCATCGCATGACTGATGTTTCTCCTCCTCAGTGCAAAGGAGTACTGGCCTCTGCTTACTTCCAGAGCATCCTGATCTGTCCCTGCTGTGTGCCCTCGTTTGGGAGCAGACCCTTTGAATCGCTGCGCTTGAACCGACAGCAGGGCAGTTCTGCATCCCTGATCATTCCCTACAGCTTTCTAGGACTGGACCTCCAGGCAAAGGGTGTGTTAAAGTTTACTGAAGGGGGGGAAAATCCCCAAAGCAATGGGAGTCTCATGAAAGAGAAGTGAGAATGAGGCTGACTGAACAGGAGCAGCAGCCTAGGCACAGGGGGAATTCTCACCACTCCCAAATCCGCCTTCTGCTGCTTTGGAAAGGACAATCTCTGTGTCTCCCACTGTGAGGAGTACTAAATCCAGGACACCTTTCAACTCTCCCCCCCAGTAAAGCAGATCAAAAATCCTCCCAGCTTTCAGCTAGGCTCTTTAAAACCCCTCACAGAAGAGAGGCAGAATGTCTGAATTATCCGAGCGGTTCTGTTTGCAAATTGCGTATTGATTCAGACACGCAAGCAGGCAAGCACGACCAGATAACTTACAGCTAGAAACACACCTTGCGCTTACAGAGTGGCACAGATGCATTTTCACTGCCTATTGGAGAAGAGTACCTGAAGGCTGTGATGGTCCTTTGACCGAAGCTTGAGAAAGTCAAGACTCAAGGCATTTCAGCTAACTCAGGAGCTAGCTTCTCAGAATGGGTCACTTCTCTCTCTTCCTAGGCTCTTAAAGTGCCCTAAGGACATGCAGGTCAAAGCAATCTCTCTTTCAATTTGAAATGCTTTTGCCATAAGAGCTGCTGTGCTTTCTTCTTTACCTCGCTAGGAAAAGCACTGCTTCCCTGAGAGCTGTCAATGCTCAGCTTCCCCCCAACCTGCACATCCAACCAGCAAAGTCTCAAACACTGGAGGATTAAAGCCCAGCAGCACACACAGAGAATTCAGTACAGACACTATCACCACACTAAACCAACCCACATCCACCGTGGCCAGGCGTGCTGGTGTTTAACATCAGTCTTTGATCAAATAGGTCCCAATCTTAGTTCTGGTAACAGCTGTTCTGTTTAGACATTCAGCCTGGTTTTCCAGCACAAGTACTTAAACAACATCCCAGAACTGCCCCACAGAGGCCGGTGGTACCTGCTAACACCCTTCCAGCCAACCCGCTTACATCTTGTCATCAGAAAAGCAGTCTCAGGTCGATAGTCCTGGACACACGGATAGAACAGCCACACAGAGAAAAGATTGCTGTCTGCAACCACTGTTTCATCCAGCACCGAGTCCTTTACCCCTGTGCAAATGGCTGCTGAAGAATCCAGGACCTTACTGATTCATCAAAGACCCAAACCAGCTCCTGTTTCCATGGCCAAAAAGGCAGCACTCAGTAGGAAAGCCCGCAGACAAAAGGAATCCCTCACCACCAAAGGCTGACGGCTGGGTGAGTGGGTGAGTGGCTGATGTGCAGTTCAGGCAGTGTCTCAGAGGAAGAGCTCTGAGGAGGAACAGTACAGGAAGAGGGAGGGTGCTTCATGCGGCGCAGAGTCCACTGGAGACACACGCTGGGGCTTCACCACAGAGAAGGCGCCTACCACTGTTATCTCCCTGTACGTGCTGTGCTCAGGTTAACGAGCCCCCTGAAAGATGGAGTGATACCATCAGCGCTTCCACTTACAAAACCCAGTTCTGCAAGCCCCAGATGTTGGTGGACGTATAACAAAGGGAAACAATGTCTGCAAAAAATCATCATTCTAAGTAGTAAGAGCATCGGCCATGCCTCCCGTAACCTCGCAGAGCCTCTGCGGGTCCGTTCGCGCAGGAAGAACGAGCGCTGCTTTTCAACACCTTAGAATTTGCACTCTTTACCCGTCCCCACTGCTGAAAAAGCTCTCTGGAGACCAGAGCCCTCAAAGGGAATATTATGTCTTTCTGTCTCTGCTTCCTCCCCGCCCCCTGCCCCAGGTAACGGTACTTGAAATTGATTTCTTGCTAAGTTTTATTAAAGAAAATAGTTATTAAATAATTATCTGCAAGACACATCCTTGGAACACTAGTAAATTTCAACCAGCTCCCTCTTTGAAATTCATCGCTAATTAACTTGCAATAAATATCCCCTCTATTTTTATAAGCAAGTGGAGGTGAACCGTGAATAAGGTGATTCATGAATGTTCCTCACAAAACCCATCGCACCATGGAAGATGAGCTGGGTGACTAAAGCAGGACAGACAACCTCCTCACTTCCTGCCACCCACTTGGAATAAATGCATCTTGAAAACCAGTAAGGAGATACCTACCCTCACTCAGGTCATTTCTTAGGCTTGGTTGCACAAAGCAGGTTGTTGAGGTCTGATCTTGTCCCTCCGCCGTGAAAGGAGTTGTGCAATAAAGAACAAAGAAAGAGAGGAAGGAACAAAACGCCCCAACAAGCAGCCCCTGAGGCTCTTAGGTGTTAAAGAAGAGATCTGTAACAGATTTCCCCCTAGATGACCTGGATTTTCTATTCCCTTTCCCAGGGTCCGTGGCTTCATGTTCCAGTGGATCAAGAGATGCACTGAGGAGCCGTGCAGGGACTGGAGTAGGGCAAGGCGTGGGTGCAGCCAGGCCACGTGCTCATGGTCACTGCAGATCCATCAGAGCAGAACCCTGCACACAGCCTGCCCAGGTCACACACTACAAACACCTTATGGGGTGTCTTGTCTCAACACTTCCTTCGGTCTTTGGTTTGTTGATTCCAGAGGTGCCTTTCTCCTTATCTGTGAAAAGAAGAATCTCTCATCCTTCCCGGCTATTTATCCTTTGCAGCTCATGGAAAAGCATGGCTCCGTGAGGCTCTGATCCCAGATGGAGTCATTCCAGCAGCTCATGCAAAACCAGAGGGAGCATTTCTGCAGTGGTCTGTGAAAAGCCAGCAGGGCACTGGTGGTGCTTACCCTGGTTTTGACTGCCTCGTGTGAGGGGAGGGACAAAATACATATCTTATCCTCTTGTATTACAGAGGGAGGTAATAATCGAGAGAGCAGAGGTTCAAACTCAGATAAAGGACTTTGTCTCTGAAGAAGGACCTGCTTCATACTCCAGCACCGCAGGAAGAGAATCTTCCAAGTCAATCATTAGACACTGCAGCCTCTGAAGTACTGGGTGGTACTCAGCATAGCAAGCAGGCTGGAATAGCACTGCAGAGGACACCACCTCCACAAGAGGTTAAAGGAGCACAAGTCTGCTTAAAGAAGGTAACAGGGAGATGAGGGTAAGAAAGATGAAATGAACAGCTATCATTCGAACAGACTTACAAGTGACACTTTAGACTGAGCAACTGTTGGCAAAGGTTGCTCTTGAGAGAAGCAAGTGGCAGCACTGCACTCCCGAGTACATTCTCCCTCATCCAGAGCGCTGTTTTAACCATGGCTGCAATGGCTGTACTGTAACCTGTGCCGGAGTCACTAATCTCTGCCTTTCATTTGGAGGATTTCCATTGTTCCGCCTGCCTAAGCCTGGATTATCGTTGCTGTTTAACTGTCAGAGAGCAAACAACAGGGAAGTGACTTCTGATCAGCATATATTAAGTTTTTATCTCTGGGTAATATTAATGAACAAATAACTCCAGAGCTACTGTCACAGCAAATCCTGAGCAGCATAGTGCTGAGGACAAGATGGGCTAGAGATTCTGTCTGTTAACCTGTCCTAGTGCTGCTGTGCGAGCGACAAGGGAACTAAACACAAAGAGCTAGGTGGCTTCCATAACTTTTCCTTGCCCAGCAGCATCGCCCTTCCCTGTCACACTTGTGGCAATGAACAGATGGCTCTTAAGGAAGATACCTGGTCCCAGAAAGAAAGAACAGAAGGAACTCTGGGTGACGATTCCCTAGGTAGCTTTGACTTGTTTGGGGTGACCTCATTCTACCATCTAGAATGTAAAAAACCCCCAACCCAAAGAGGGAGAAGCGTTGGACGTGTGGGCTGCACACCTGCTGATCCACACCTGCCCGGCAGCACAGGGGATTAAATGCATTGCGCTGTTCATCCATCGCCAACTTCCCCTGTGCCCTGAGGATTAGTGACAAGAAAGATGAAGGCAGAAGGTTTGGGTTCTCATAGAGCTACCCTCAGGCTAAGGATGATCAGAAACTATGACTCTGTTGTACTGCAGACCATGCCCTGACCTCGCCCAGGGGTTCAGGCACACAGCTATTGGAAGTGCCGCCTACATCCTGACTGCGTAATCCCTGCAGCCCAAGGACTTGTAAACAAATCTTGGATTAACTGAAAAAGCAATTATTTTTATAGCAGTATTTTGCAGGCAGCTTGTGAGAACACTGAGCACTTTTCTTTTTCCTCCTCTCACTCTCTCTTCTATTTTACACCCAGATTCTTTTAGAGGAGCAGAAGATTTACTGGTGAAATAAACACTTCTCTTGCATTTAAACCACGTGAGAGAGATTGGCAGTGCTTTTAGACACTTGGATCAAAGTAATTACAGCTTTATATAAAGGATTGGATTCATTAAGAGGCTCAAACTATTTTTACATGCTGCTGAGAAAGAGGAGGAAAACGGGGAACTACAAATTAAACCCTGTGCCTTGCCTGTTTGGTCAAATGTATTCCTCCCTCTTTTGTCTAAGGAACAAAGACCCCTGAGAAAACAGCAACACGAAATGCACGGCAAAAGAAGAGCTACAACCTAGGGCCGGGACTCAGGAGGGTTACGTGCAGTGTCTGCCCTGCCAGAGGTTTCCTCAGTGCAGTGAGGCAGCCAGTCTCTGCCTTCACACAGTTAATGCTGTGCTCATCCTGACAGCAGTAAAATCACAGGCAGTTTAGGGAGGTCGGGGTCTCGCTCCAAGCATCTATTCAGTGGTTATAGAAGTAGGACATCGCCCTGGGTTAGCTACCAAGGTGGCAGGAGTCCGGTCTTTGCAGACACGAACACCACCATGAGAAGAGTTACTTCAGAGGGATCGGAGCAGCCAGAGCATAGGCGGTACAGTGGTAACGATCAGGGTTACCAAGGACGGGACTCAGCACTTACTCCAAGAGGGATCCATCCAAGTGGACTGTGAAGAGTTTCTCAGGTGTTCAGAGGCAACAGCATATTTCAAACCAGAAGGGTTAATGCAGCTCGAAGCACCGTGGCAGCAACTGCGGCTGTGCGGTGGATGTTTGCAGACGCCTGAATGAACAGTTCTGTCTGACAAGGCTACAGGAACCGCAGGAACTCAGCCAGAGTTTATTTCTGAAATTAAAACCCACCTTTGTACGAGTGACGCCGATGCAGAGGCTCTGCCTCACTTGAGCCTTCATTCTCTAGCTTGGCAATAGCGAAAGGGAGAGAGACTTTTCGAGGCAGCAGCCTCGAACGCTTCATTCCGCCTGTTTTACACATTCATTTCCCAGGCGTTTCCCCATTCTTACTCTGCTGACACGCCAGGGGATCTAGTTCTTGTTTGCCACACAAATCGCTGATTTGCAATCAGACCTCCATCAGCGTTTGCTATCTTATTATCACGGTTAACATCACTTGGCACCTCGGCGTTAACTAGGGAGGCATCAGCTCCATAAGCTGGGAGCACTAGGGCTGTTTTCCTAACAAAGAAAACCGCTGCCTCCTCTCTGGGTCATTCCCGTTACTGGGTCCCAGCATCCCCAAGGTTTAGCGGGCAACCTGCTCAGGCTGGCGGTTTCCCTGTTTGCATTGCTGTGAAGATAACGAAACCTCAGTAGGACAAAGCTGGAGCTGTGTCAGCTGGACTAAAAGTCATCTTCACCTCAAGCTCAAGGCCACATCCACCCCATAGAGAGCGGCACGGCTCTATTTGGAGTTGCCCATATGTCCTGCTTTAATCCCGGCTGGCAACTCACCACCACGCGGCTACCCACTCACTGCCCCCCTGCCCTTAGTGGGAGCTGGAAGCTCATGGTTTGAGATAAATCTAATCACTGAAATAGTACTCGGAATGGATGGCGTTAAAAAGGACAAAAAAAAAGAAAGAGCAAAGAATTCTTGTTTCAGAGGGGGGGACAGCCTGCCTGGTGATGCTACAGGCTTGAAAGAAAAGCAGGAGCAACACCGAGACACACAGGAGAAAACAGAAGACAGCAAAGTTCCTTGGGCTGCTACCTTGTAAACGTGGGTTATGCATCCAAGGTGAGAACTGGGGTCTCTGATCATCTTTTCACTACTTGTTCCAATGACAAACAGCGGGGGCTTTTTATTTAAAACGGGTGAAATCAAAGGAGCATTTTCATAGAATCCTTAGGGATGGGAAGGGACCTGGAAAGATCACCTGGTCCAATCCCCCTGCCACAGCAGGATCACCCAGACCAAGTGGCACAGGAACACAGCCAGGCGGGGCTGGAACGTCTCCAGAGAAGGAGACTCCACAGCCCCCCAGGCAGCCTGGTCCAGTGCTCCGGGACCCTCCCTGGGAAGAAGGTCCTGCTGAGATTGAGGGAACCTCCTCTGCTCCAGCTGGCACCCAGTGCCCCTTGTCCTGTCACCGGATGACCCTGAGCAGAGCCTGGCTCCATTCTCCTGACACCCACCCCTCACATCTTTATAGACAGGAATGAGGTCCCCCCTCAGCCTCCTCTTCTCCAAGCTAATTTTGACCGAATACATGGGACCATTTCCCACACCTGTACTCGCAGTGTCCGTGTTTGATTCTGTAACGGTGCCAGGAGGACGTTAGAACAGGATTTGCTCATGACATCACATTAATTTTCTTCTAAAAAAATCAGAGTGCAGGGGGCCTCCACTAGTTCCCCAGGGGCAAATCTGAACTCCACGCTGCTCAGCATCGTGTTTGAAACCAGTCAAACGCTGAGTAAATGCCTGGAAAAGATATTTCCCTTCTAAGCTCCAGACTGAATGGCTGCTGCTGGTGGCTCCCTCGCAGTTAATTCCCGTTACATTGAGCCGTTTCTTTAATTCTCCTTAGCACTACAAAACCTGCTGCCGCCTGAAGTGTTTGCAGTAGGAGCATCATAAATATGTAAACAGAGGCATCAGCCCCGCTGAAGTCTGCCTGTCAGCCTGCTGGCACGCTTGTGGTCATCAAACCAGCGCAGGCAGCGCTCAATGCCCAATGTAGCAGCTAATTCCTGCCAGGCAGCGTTTGTCTGCGCAACCGCCCTGGGAACGAGCCCGCCGCTGTCTCTCAGTTTCACTAACTTTACAGCTCTATTAGTTTGAAGTCAGGAGTTCAGACGTGGCCTTGACAGGCATGTGATTCTGTGCTGCCCTGCTGTCCTGGGAAGCCGCTCGGTTTGCCCGCATTTCCAGATCACAGTGTCTGCAGAGTCCAGCAAACACCTACTCAAGACATCCCGGGCTGCAGCTGGCAGCTGTTGGCTCTGTAGCCCACGGCGAATGGGGCACTAACCGGTCGGTACAGAGGGCCACCAGCTCGTGCAACGCCCACTGCTTTGAGCAGAGGAGGAAAATGGATTTGGAGTCAAGAGAAGGGGGGCCCTTCTCCAGCTGCCTGCAGCTCTGCTGTGGCTCCTGCTCCTCCGCCTACCCGCAGCTTCCAGGGCGGCTGCCAGTGTGAGCCCTTGCAGGCACAGCTGTGAGCACCAGGGGAGCCTTTCCAGACTGATTGGCAGCAAGGAGAAACAGGTCTCCGTGGCTCCAATCTGGTCTGGAGGAGGTCGGACTCAGAGTCCGCTTTGTGCCCTTCCAAGCCCCTCAGAGGCTGCAAACCTGGCAGCGTGACAGTCTCCAAAACCTCTCGGCATCCTCAGGCTGTGGGAGCTACCCCAACGCCCGTGAGAAACCAGCGGAGCGCAGCAGCCGTCCGACAAGGCTCCTCCACTCCGGTGTCAGCAGAAAGGGAAGGCAGAAGAGAAGACGGGAGTGAAAGTGCTCTAACACTGATTTGAATAATAGCGAGGGAATGAGCCTCCTTGAAGCGGGAATGAGCAAGATGAATGCGCCTTTGACTGAGATAACACTTGTGCAATTACTGCTAAGTACCTACAAGTCCCCGATTCAAAACAGGGGTGATTTACGGGAACTCCTCCCTCCGGCTGCCACATTCGCAGTAACTGCTGGCTGTAAATCCCGCAGCTGCAGGGACAGTTCAGTTCACTGTGTGTAGGATCACCCCCTTCCCCAGTCTTTTCTTCTCTCCACCCTTCCAGCTCTCGGGAATACATCCCTTCGCTCGGAACCCCACCCGTGTAATTTTGTACTATCCACGCTAAGCCTGGGGAACAAAAGTGAGAGCCACATTTGATGGGGTTAGTTCTTCCTTTCCTTGTCCTTTGACTGTCGGAGACAGTTAGTACAGACTGAGGGAGAAATCAAAATCAATGTTTTATTGCAGTCACTAATGAAAGATTTACCAGCCCAATTGTCTCACGTAGTCTGGACTAATTAAAAATGTACAGCCCTTACATTAACACCCATTGTGCCTCTTCTCATCTCTGTTTGGATCAAAGTCATCTGAGTACATTCATCTACAATGAGCTTGAGCCTTCTGTTCCCATGGCACCCTGTTGCCCCTTTTGGCTGAGCTTAAAGACAGTTCTGCAGCGCCCGATCCAGCGTCCACCGAAACGAGCACACCGCACAGACACTGGGCAAAGACTCCTGTTGACTTCACCCTGCTTTGTCCTGAGCTCGCCACTCTTTGACGACAACTATGAAAACCTGCAGACACCAAGGTTCTTAAACACAGCCTTGCCCATCTTAGCAGGAAGAGGAAGAAGCCCCAGACTGCTGAAGGCGGTGAAGGTCAGAAAGCACCGGATCAGAAGCAGCACGTTGAGGGCTGGAAGAGAACTCCTGGGCTCTAAAGTTCGTGAGGTAGCACTCATCTGACAGTGACCAACCAGATGGCGCAGGGCCGTGAGAAGGTCTGATGCAACAGAAAGTGTCTCCTGTCTGGCTCAGCTGAAGGTGCAAAACCTAACAGACCTTTCTCTCCGATGGTACTTGCACACGAGCTTTGTGCACTCCCGAATTCCAACAGCTACAAAGCTCCTGCAGTTATTTCAGCCAAACCAGAACGAGTCGGGAGCACGCATGTTTATCTGCTTGTACAAACTGTTCTTCCCACGAGTGAGACAAAACCGGGCCCGGAGGGAGTAAAAATACCCACAGCTAATTAACTGGAGACATCTCCACACGTGGTTCAGGATATTCCTTACTATATAAAAACATCAAACACTTTGCATCAAGCACCAGAGGATCAGCAGGAGTTGGAGGAACATAAAACTACTGACTTCTCTATTGGTCAAGGACATAAAGTTTGAGTTCCTGCTCCTACCTGAGCACAGTTTGTCAGTCAGCACGGCCCCTCTAGCAAGATCCAAACAGGAGAGATTTGGTAATACGAGTGAAAACTGGAAGCCTTTCTCTAACAAGCTGGTTTCAAAACTCGGCAGGAAAGGCACAAGTGTGAAACAGGACAAAACGCATGCAAAGTGTAGCTTTACCAGCTCCCGCTGTGTCCCACAGCTGCACTTGTGACACAGAAGTTATTTGTGAGGCCCACCTGCCATCACTTGCATGCAGGCACAACAGTCATGGAAGTGGGAACCAACTGGTGACTCTCAGATAATCATGCTCCCCACTGCTTACGGCAGCTCCCACAGTTCTATCTCATGGACACGGACCTGCAGCATGCAATGCTGCCATTGCTATTGCTTTCTTTCCTTCCACACTTCAGTCACATCCCCCCCTCAAACTCACTGGACACAGTATAGACAACCACAAAACCAGAGGAACTATGCTGGAGCTCCTCTTTCAGAAAATAACACCAGTAGAGAACAATGTCTTCTCCACTACACCCCCAAATGGATGATTCTCCTCGGGAGGATGTATGAGCCCTTCGGGATATGGAAATACCTGCCTGTGAAACTGCTAAATACACTCCAAACTATGACTCTGCACTCGATCCACTGTTCTGACCTCATCAGAAAACCCTGCCTGCTCTACCACGTAAGCACTCAAGTACCTCTCCTCTGTTTCTTTTTACTCCTCTTTCTTTCCCACTCTTGCCCACAAGAGCTTAGAAGAGCATTTGGAAAGAGGACTCTCCATGCTGCCACTGAACACCTTGTTTGGCAATTTGTTCTGGCTCTGTGAGCACAGACTGAAAGGGTGATGGCTCTTTACCCCAGCAAAGCTTGGATTAAGATGGACAGGAAGCAGGACCTCACACACAACATCATCCTTACTCCTGCTCCCTGCCAGTCTCTGACTGGTGCTGTTGGCAGGGTCTTCTCCTTCACTGATGATGCTCAGCTCAGAAGGCTCTGCTTGTAACAACAGTCCATCCAAGCTCCATAACGTAAACATCACCCTCACCGTGGATGGCACCCGTCTCCTTCAGGAGAGCACCCAGGCAGCACAGGCACTGGAAACACTCCTGAAGGGCCAAGCTGGTGGCTACAACCATGGCTTTTCCCTGACAGAAAGTTATTCCTTGAAATATGCCACAGATAGAAGAGAAACTTGAGGACCACTGTTTAAGAACCAGAGAGGAATGAAAGCAAAGCAGACTCTGCTGCCATCCAGAAAGGTGACAACACCTGCCACAGAAACACCTGGCACAAAGTGCAACTGCTCTCAGTCTTTACCAGAGCAGCACAGCTAGCAGGTACTCCCAACACAGCGCCAGCAACTGCAGAAAGGTGACAACACTGCTCAGCTTGCCAGCAACTGCTCATGGAGTAAAGTGCAGGGACACTGTCTGCTCCTTTAAGGTCTCTGAATTCCCCCTTCAGAAAGGGGCAAGAGCAGAAGATGTGCACACGCTCGTCCGCGTGTGCTCCCTCCTCAGAAAGGCAGCTTGGGCATTGCCCAGGGATGACTGTGCTCCATACCCTACAGCAGTGGTGGTGGAGGTAGCAGCCCCAGACTATTCAGGCTGCTGAACCTGCAGGGGTTACACAGAGAAGTCTGGGATCTCACAGAAGCAACAACAAGGCTCTGCCAGGGTCATGGAGAGCCACACCACACCTACCCACAGGTAGACAGGTGCAGAAATGCTTGCAAACACGACATGGTCTGCCCGCTTCTCCTGCCCTCTGGATGAGCCATCCTGCCCCTACCAAGCCCTGCTTACCTCCCAGGCTCTTCAAGGAAAAAGAACTCCACGAACTACTGGCACTTTCCCCGTCAGGAGCTGGGCCACGGCTCTCACCCACAGAGACAGAAGACTGCTGTCGTTTCCGGACAGCCTCGAGATTACCCCCTCACCTGGCTGCAGAAACCCTCCGAGGGCAGCAGCGGGTCTTCTCTACCCGCAGGAGGTGTGGCTCTGCTGAGGAGCTCCGAGCATCACCTGCGCCGAGATGCATCCGCTGCTTTGTTGAGCTCTTTGGTTTCAAAGCCCTGCTCGTGGCAGCAGCTCTCAATTCACAGGCACAGCTGGTGGGATTGAGTGTAAACCTTTAAACGTCTCTATTTTAGTGAAAAGAGTGGCAGTGAAACGCGGGTTCAATGGCCAGGGGGGTCATTGGCTTTGGGGGCTGAACAGGATCCAGCACTGGGCTCAGGGAGCCCTTCGCTCCTTCTCCAGAGAGGCTGAAAGCCGAGGGGCCCTCCTTCCCCCTCGGTTCTTGCGCGCAGACGTCGCGCTCTCCAGGCGTTACTGGGCTCCCATAGTGCCCGCCTGGGCTTCTCTGCAGAGGGAGAGGGCGAGGTGGCTGAGCCGAGACAGAGCCTCCTCGCCGCGCTCGGCCCGCGCCTCCTGCCGCCTCCCCTCTTCTGCCACCAGGGGGCGCTCTGGGAGTGCGGGTGGCCCGGTGGCTCCCGTGGCTCTCAGGCAGCCGCCGAACTCGCCGCTTCCCCCCGCGCTTCTGCTGTTCCCAGCCGGCTGGGGAAGGCGAGGGAATGAGGCCGAGCAGCGGGGCTCGGTGCGCCACCCATCTCCCCAGTAAAGGCTCGCTGTTCACACTGCAGCCTGGAGGGCGCTCATTTCCTATCAACCAGCCTGCGACTAAATAAACCCCCCCGCGGGCGTGAAAGCACCGAGCCCCCACGCGGGACCGTCCTGAGGGTGACAGTGTGCTGCTTAGGAGAAGGGCAACACAAAGGCTGCCCCTGCTCGCTTGTTTGCCCCCTCGCCAGTCCCGATACCTCCCGGTTCTGAAGAGCCCCCTGTGCTTTAGCCCACCGCAGAGCCTTTCCTGATGGCTGGGGTCTGTTCAGTCAGCGAGTGCTGCTCCCAACCCCAGGAGCCATCCTGCAGCACAGGCTACCACAGCCACACTGAATTGACTTCCATTTCGAATTCCTCGTGACAGTCGGGGTGACTGGCGGAGAGGTCACAAAGGTGAGGTCTGCCAGGGACGCCTGGCCCTGTGACCCAGACCGGACTGCTCTGCCAGCCTGGCAAAGCAAGGCGCCCGCAGGAGCAGCCACAGCCTCATGGATTTACCCTCTAACACACCCAGTCACAGAAACCCTCCCTGCAGGGGGAAGAAGCCGGGGTCAGGGATCAGGTAAGGACCTGAAAGGCAGGGTCAACCTTTGCCAATCCCGAGGCCAAACTCAGCTTGAGGTTCAAGCGTGTTCTGCAGACAGAGAGTGCAGGGTAAGCCTTGTTGATCCAAGCGTGTTCAAAGCTGCATGAAAACGCAGAACACACAGTCTCCTGCAGACCAGCAGTTAAGGGGCTGAAACTTAAAGGGCTTTACTGAAAAAAGAGGAGCTGACGGGCTCACAGTTCTGGATGGAGTCACTGGCAACCTGAGGGGTGATGCATGGCACCCCAGACTGTTATGACAGAAAAATCTTCCTCTTCTTGTAGACAGAGTTAACTCTTCACAGCCATGAGAGGCAGCATTTCTATGCTCCTAACCAAAGTACAGGACCCCACCAAACCCCCCCACAACCGAGTATCCAAGTTCCTGGGGTGCTTTTCATTATCCATATTGCTGTTAGCCAGCACACAGAAAAGGCAACCTGGGACAGATTCGCTGACAAAGAGCCCTCTCCAGATGTTCTTCTCTGTGATGAACTCGCTGAGCCTACAAAGGTTGGGTTTCCCCCTTCAGAAAGCCTCTGCAGCTGGAGCATAACCCCGTGTGCCACTGGGCTCCCAACACAGGCTCCACGCTTGGCCACATGTAAACACAGTCCCCGGTGCCCTCATTATCAGGGCTGAGTTTCATCAAGCAAGAGGAGGTGCTGTCACTTGAGTCAGACAACCTCAGACAACCAGACAGCTCTGGCTGTTTGTCTTCACAGCAGTATGGCTACATCAGTGTCTCGTGGAACGGAGATTCGGGGTGGATGAAGGGTGCCTTATCTTAGGTGTGCGCCTTGCCAAGGGCTGGCAGCACACTGCGGCTTTCAGCAAATAAATGAATTGACTGGGTGGAGGAGAGAGGCTGCTGATAAAACAGAAAAATAATACCATAGTCAGGAGGTGATTTCAGACCAAGTGCTAATATTTTATACAAGAGAATATTGAATTTAGGAAGAGGCTTATTCATTCGTTTGGCTTTTTAACTTTCCAAAGTGCTTCCATTGACTGATTTTCTTTGTGGCAGCTAATATTGCTGTCACGGTGACAATATTTTTCCCTTATTTAGCTCTCCCGATGCAGTTTGCCATCTCAAGTAATTTACCTTTCATTTTTTTAAATAAAACTGCTTTATAACAACGCGGAGGTGATTCGTGTGGTTTGAGTCTGCATTGGCTCAGATAAAACCGGGCTGCTAAAACTTCTAAAGCTGTTGTGGTTACTGAGACCCAGGGCCCGATTGCTGTGGATTTAACCCACAAGACCTCTGCAGAATGTGAAGAGGAGGTGTACCCCTTCCTTGCATGTCAGCCCTTCCTCCCAAGTTTATACTGCTCTTCCTGCCAACTGCTCTGAGAACACACCTGTGTGAACTGAATTTCTGCAGTCTGAGGTCTGGTTGGGTAGGACTTCAGTGTATCACGTCCAGGCACCTCCATCGTCTGGTTACGGAGATGCCAACCCCGTAGCGGGTGTGCAATGTTCCAGCAGCACCACCTTTCTCCCGTGTGAAGCCCATTTTGGTCAGCACTAAACTTTCTCCAAAGCCGCAGGCAGCTTTCCGAGTCACCGTCCTGCCTTCCCAGCAGACTCCAGAGGAGCAAATACATATTGAACTGCGTTTGCTGATGGCAAGCCTCAGCTAGAACAGCCATCAGCTCTGAGCTCCAGCCTTTGGGTGACAGATGAGGAGGAACTGCTTCTGCAGAACCTGGCTGAGTGCAGTGTGAAAATACACCCCCCACACACAAACACACACACCCACCCCCCTTCTTCTGTCTCTGGAGGAACAGAGTTCATGCTTCTCCAGCTTCCTTGCAGAAGTGAAGCAGACCACCACCAGACCCAGGGAACTCCAGGGGAGACTCAGCTCACGGACACGAATGCTCATTTCACTGAATCCACGGTGACTTGCCGCGCCAGGGGAGCGATGTACTTTGAATTCCAGGAAGCGCAGAGAAGCAATCCTCTTGACAGCCTCCCTTGCCAACTTGATCACAAAACCTCCAGCAAACTGCAGAGGTCCTTGTGACTGCAAACGGGGTGGCTACACCTCAGTTATTCAGCGTGCCGCAGTTCTTGGAAAGAGACCGGATCCCAGGCGGCCAAGGGTGTGATGGGGAGAAGCAAAACTCAAGGGGGAGACAGCTGCAACGCTGTCTGCCATGACAGTGCAGCAGCTTGGCAGTGCTGACGGTAAGCAGCCCTCCCATGTAGGATCAGAGGGTGCCACCCCACCATGTCTGTGGCATAAGCTGAGCACTGGAACAGCCTTCTCCACTTTCTGCTGACACAGAGCAAAAGCTCAGCCGGTACTACTGTACTTCCATACCGTGCAGACACACACGGAGAGTCTGACGTTGCCCAGTGGAATTGCTTTTTAATCATTCCCTTGCCTCCCGCTAGCACCAGTCTAACCAGACTGAGGACCCGTGGCTTCGTTGGGTCTCTCTTCAAGAAAATGGAAACGCCACCTGTTAACTCCTCTCTTTGGTGTCTGTTTATCTCGATGGCAACCCAGGGACATCCGAGCGTTTCTGTTGTCCTTCAATTCTTCCAAGAGCCTGTCTGGCTCCCCCTGGTTTTGTCAGGTTTAGAGCAACCATTAATTTGTAAACTTTTTCCCTCAAGGTGAAAGAGTCTTGCTCCCCTCACGTCACTTCTCTACGGTTTTCAGGAACAGCTTTCCCTCTACCCCAAGCCGTAGCCACTCTGGTCTCAGTACCACGTAAGGCTATCCATGGAGGGCTCTCAGTGATACCCACCAGTCCCTCTGCCACAGTCCCATCTGCCATCCACAAGGGAAAGCAGTCAGCTTATTGGATACTCCCTTGGGCAGCAGATGTGACACGGCCACAATCCCACAGAAACGTTTTGAGAGTGGGAATGGGCTGGACAGCCTCAGATTCACTGCCAGTCGGCCCGTGATAGCTCTAGCAGTGCCAAATGCCCAGGAGGAAAGACTCTCTCTCTTTTTTCAGGTCAGTTTGCACTAAATGAGCCAGGGCTGATCACCTGGACTATTGAAAAGCAGAGCCCAGCAGCACCCGTCTTTGTTCTGGGCCGATGGTTCCAGAGGTCCCAATGAGTTAAAAGTTGGGGATTATTATGAAGATAATGGAAGAGCTGTGAGGGCTACATGTCTATAATGGATGGAGAGCAGTTACTGGGGGATTGTGTCGTGGCAACCTGCTAACAGCATGATTGATCTGCCTGAGGGACCTGGGGCTAGCTGCTAATTCAGTGATAGATGCTGAGGCAGTCTAATTTTTGGAAGTATTGGTTTTCCTGGTGATTTATGGTTGCATCTACTAGTTAAAATTCACAGGCACCTTGGCAGAAAGGTTTCACCAACTGGAGGATCTGCACAGAGTTTATCAACTCTGAGCACTGAAAAGATTAAGAGACAGAATTCCGAGTGAAGCTGCTCTCTAAGAACCAGGGGAGAGCTATCACCGAACTCACAATACTTTCAGCATCTCTGTGTATGATCCAAAGCCTGCTGTTTCTAAGCACAGTAAACCCAGCAGAAAAGTTTGAGACTTGAATCCAGGCCGCTTCATGTCTCCTGCATGTGTCCTAAAACAAAAGGGGTAAACACTAGGAAAACTCCTGTCAGGCAGACAAACGCTTTAGCGGGTGCTGGGAGGAAAGAAGTGACAGTGGTTACAGACCAACCCTCCCTCACACAGTATCTCACCATGATTTTGTTTCGACTGGAACCTTGGCCGCACTATTCACCTCGTTTAGAAGAGTTGCTGTAAGTTGTAGTATGAGATAGAAACTTGTGTTCCTGCTTATGTACCAGGGAGCATCCAGCTTTCCCCCGACAGAGTACCACAGAAGCGTTCTGGTTGTATTTAAAGCAGCATTTGAAAACATGTCTCTTCTGCCTACTGCCAAGCCATTTTCTCCTGTTAAGTAGAAGAGCCTCTCTCTGTCAGATGCTCAGCTGTCTGTACACAATGGTTCTGTTGTGCATGTGCACATAAACTGACACTCAACTCCACTATCCCCATTTTACCCAAATAAAATCTAGTCGGGCTTTCATCTGTGGAAGTGGGATTTCACAGGACACTTTCCCCTAGAAATCTCTAATCACTCTGGATCAAAATCGCATTTCCAAAGCACGAGTCTTCCCTTGTGCTAGGAAAGCCATTCCTTCTCCACTAGCAACAGCTGTGCTTGGTGGGGAAACCCATTACCTTAGAAACAGAACCTGCTCTTACCTCCCCGAGGCGTTCACTGATGACAAGGGTAACCGAGTCAGCCGCTTTCTTTTGCTTCTTGCTGTAAACAGTAAAAGCAGCCCGATTCACTGCTCAAGGATCCACTGAGTCTGGGGAGGTGGCAGGTAGCTAACCTGCGAACTGACACCACCAGCATCCCCAGGAAACAGCAAGAGCAGACATTCCAGGTAATCGTTTCACAAAACAGGGGTTGTCAGCTCAGCCTCAGGGCCTTCCACGCAAACACCTACATTAAATTAGCACAGAGGGGGAAGCGGTGCCTGGGCTAATGATCCCAGGCAGCTTTCCCCTGTTAGCGCATCAGCAACGGGTAATTGCAGGTGCGTTGGCAGCAGACAGACAAACAGGAGGCACTGCGAGGCAGGAAGAACCCTGCTGGCTCGTGGACTCCCAAACCGTTCTTAGCCAAGCAGCGGAGCCGTGAAGAGGTCCGGAGCAAAGGCAGACAAACACAAGGCTAGTAAAGAGGGCTAGCAAGCCTTTGCAGCACCTAAGCACCTCAGTGTCAGAGCAGGCAGACTAGCAGCTCAGCATTTCAATGCGAAAGAGAAGCAAAGGGGCAGGTGTACTGCCCAATGAATTTACACCCACCCGCTAAAGACGGTTCCCAGGCTGACCCAAGCCTGAGGAGACACCAGCCTGCGCTCGCTTTAATGTCAGTGCTACCCGGCGAATCTGGAGACCCCGAAATCCCTGTGAGCCCCACTCCTGCTGGTATCAGTGGGCTTGTCTCTTTAAACAAGAAAGTTAGATGTTGAATTCTCTCTGCAGATCTGAAACTTGTGCTCTCCCGCAGCAGGTGCTGTGCAGAAAGAAGATTGAATGCATCCTACTCGAGGAACTTAGCTGAGCAGGTTAATCAAAGCTGCCTTTAGTCCCTGGGGATAGAGGCACCTCCAGAGCCAAGGAGCTCAGCAAACAACTCGGGCCTGCACTCCTAGTAAAATTCTGGAGGTGCAGTGCAATCTGCAGGGGAGAAAATGCATCTTCACCACATGGCCAAAGCTGGGGAGGGGGTGTCTGTATTCCTCCTCCTTCCAAGAGGGTTTTCTTTGTGACTGTTGGGCTTTCGCTTGAAAGCACAAAGGCCACGTCCAGTCACTGCCACACAGTTGCGGTGCCCCTGCAGTTTGTTTGGTCTCCCCCGCTGAGCATCTGTTTATGCAGGGAGAGAACATTTGTAGCAGGATGGCTCTGGGGTAACCGCGAGCGTGAGATACACAGGGTGCTGCGTGAGATACACAGGGTGCTGCAGGGGGAAATAAACGCTGATGCTGCTACAGAGCTGCTGAGAAAACCCACCACAGGGTTTCTTCTGAGCTGCATTCCTTTTCCGAGCACTCTCCCCGTCCTGGAGCTGCAAGAAACCTTTCCGGACAAAACGTGTGCCCTCTTTAGTCACTGAAAACGTGGACTCTATTTCTGTTCCCTTCATCCACTGGTTCAGCTCTGGGTTTCCCAATGCTCCACACTGATTTTTAAGAAACTGCCTTGTGGGACTGTCTGCCTTCAGTGTGCATGGTCATGTTTTAAGGCACACACACAAAGCCATCTGGAAGGGTGGGTACCTAGACATCCAAAGTCACCACTGGAGCATTCTCGGCACCTTTTGGCACGGTAAGGGGACAGAACTGCCCTTGTACTTCAACAGACTGCTGTGAATTCCCCACATCTCCGGAGGAGTCTCCAGAGGAAGATGCCCTGGCACACTCTGCCCGCTGATGGCTATCCATGCCAGCGGCACTGCCCTCACAACTTCATCTTCCTGCACACCTGCCTGTGCAAGACACTCGTTTTCATACCACGCACAGAACACACTGCCCAAGCGGCTGAGCTAAGAACAGCCTGATCCCATTCTCTAACTCCCCAGGGCCAACTCGTGGCATGGATAGAGGTGAGGCTAATTTAACTAATGTTAAAATCAACAAACCCTAGACCTTCTCCTGCAGCCCTGGGGAGCCGGGAGAGGAGCTAAAACCAAAGGAGCACACCTGTCAATATCTCCAGACGGTGCCTTTTCCCGATGGGTGCTGTTGGGGGTAACGGTGAGCAAACCAAGGACAAAGCTCTGCTTAAAAGCATTGATTAAGGTTAATGCAACAATTATCCCCCTGAATTTGCTTTGAATGCAGCCAGTGAGTTTATTCAGCACTGCCTCAGGCTGTCACCAGTTAAAGGTCACTGACTGCCCATAACGATGAGGGTGGAGATGGGAGTTAGTCTATTGGAAAGCCGTATTAACAGCAGCAGAGTTTGGAAGCAGAGATTATGACAGGTATGACACCAGAGGCAGGGGGAAGATGCAAAAGCTGAGGCATGTCTGCTCGCTTATTGTCCAAACCGGCCTTTGCTCAGATCCCAGGAAGTCCAGCCTGCATAGCCTAGAAAAACGTGGACTCAGGAGCACACTTGTATGTCAGCAGCAGGATCCGGGCAAAGACAAAGCCTTCTGCTGGCCACAGCTTACCCTTGAACTTTGATCCGTGGGAAAAACAGGTAGTTCAGGACTTCAGACAAGCAGCTGCCAAGTGGAATGAGGGGTAAATTGGAGACGAGATCCAGCTCCCTTCTTTGAGTAGCACTAGGGTGCTCAGGGAGGTGCTATCATCTTGCAAAGGCATCCAAGACTTCTTTACTGGGTGCAGGACGTGTGTGTCTATGCCCAGCGTTTTCGTAAGGGCCATTTCAATCTGCTGTTCGACTACTTCCCTTTAGTTATGCACCAAGAGGATCAATTGCACACACGATCGTCCAGAACGGATACAAATCACTCCTCGTAAATACGAGGGATATCCTGTGTTCTGATCTAAGGCACTGAGAGGAACGACCGCCTTCTCCAGACGTGATTACATGGAAAGGGTGTTCGATCCCAAAGTCTTGGACTTTGTGCCCATTGCTTGCTCTTGGTGAAATATTTATGGCACGGGAGCTTATTTGTCACAGCGCTGGTTTGGAGAGCAGCTTTCCCAGAGGAAGAGCCTCGAGGTGTTTGTACTCCCAAACCTTGTTTCGGCCAAGTGACGAGACAGACACTTCCCCAGAGGGAGGATTTGCCTGACCAGAGCTAAGCAAACCAGAGAAGCTGAAGAATTTTTATTTAGCTAGAAAACTCCAGAGCAGTTGCAAACTCATCTCAGCTTTAAGGGATCTGCTCACAGGGTTTCATGCCTTTGGGTTTTCCCCACTTGCTGGGTCTGATGAAAAGTCCATCTCTGGTACTGGCTGCTGGTTGTATTTCCTCTGGCACGTTTTCAAAACAGATGGTTGCCCCAACCTTTTGTTCCTAAGCTCGAGGATTTGTTCACCAGCTCGAGGATTTGAAGCAACCAAAAATAGCAATGAATTGAACAATTGAATGCAACCTGGTTCTGCTCCCACCCTCTCCTCTCTACCAAAGCTGGCTCCTAGCAGGGGTCCAAAAGCCAATGTCTGCTCTGGCCTTCAGTGCAGACCTCCCTTTCATAGAATTATTTCAAATCTTTGTTTCTCTGGAATGCGAGCAAGAGACACGTTCTCAGCCACGGTGCTGAACATTGGGGTTTCCTCAGGAGGGATATTCCAGTGGGGATGCCCGGGTTCTGCGAGGATTTTCACTACTTAGAAAGCATGTGGTCACGTCCATACACTCCAGAACTGGGATTTCTCCACTTTGCCCTGAAAACAAGTAACACGCTTGGGTACAGTGCTGCAACCAGCAGTGGGAACTGCAGCGGTGGTTATAGATCTCTGCCTCGCTCTATGGACCAGAGAAAGGCGTAACTCCTCAAAGTCTTTCTATTCGCCTAAACAAACACCGAAACCAATAATACATCTGTGAAGAAAAGAAATGAAACCTTTAAAGGAGCACACGTGTAAAACCATCTAACAGAGGCTTTTGCTTAAATAAACAGAAATGTTTGGATCAGTAGCTAATCCTTCTCAACAGCTTCTATCCGGCATCCTCATTACGGCGTAAGGTCGCATTATACACGGGCAGAGCGAGTGACCCCAATTCTCCCGCGTGCAGAATCTGCCACATTACATTATCTCTCTTGCTGTCATATTGCCTGCAAAAGGCCTTGGCCTCCATTTGTGAAATCACCCCGGAGTCGAGCATTAGCTGATCAAGCATCTGGGAGGGTTTGTTATTCCTCACTACAGCAGTGCAGTTCACTGAGCCACGCTGATGCCACTGCCTGCATCAGACCCCAGTGCAACTGAAGCTGCTGAAGGTGGCTGAAGTTTTGCTAAGGCCTCGTAAGGCTCTCCACTGCGGGGGGACCACTGCAGAGCCTGTCAGTGCACGCACAGTTTGATTTACAGAGACGAAGGGAGAGAGCTTCTTGTAGTAAGCAGGTCTGCAGACTCCTGTGCATTGCACTTGCCTCTCACTAGCTTGGGACTTAGACGTTTAGCAAAGACAACACACAGTTGTGTATTTGTCTGTTATTTATTCTGGGAATAGCTAAATATTAATCAAAATACTCCTAATCCGTTACTTGGCTTCACCAGGTGACAGCTCCCCTATTTATAGCTGTGTTTCCAGAGAGTTTCACCTTTAAGCAAAACAAAGGTAAAGGTGGCACACTGGAATAGCTGTGTCGCTGCTACTGCGTGACACAGTAACCCTCCAGAACCCTACCTGTGTGCCCCAGAGAGACAGCACTAACCACAAAATGTGGCTTTGTGAACTATTATTTCTCCAAGTAAACTAGGAATTATGTGTATGCTACAGATTTGCCTGATTCCAAGCAAAGGGAGATTGTAGGCAGAGCTCTGAAAAGGCTCTAAAAACCACAGAGGAGATGTGCAAGCTATGCAAAAGAAGTCCAGAATTAAACACTGGCAGTGAAAAATGACAGCCTGGTTGGACCGAACACGGCAGTACAGCGGTCTGGGGTACCGAGGCACAGAACCCTTCAGGAGGTCTCATGTAAAGTCACCCTCTTCTTTTTCAATTGCTTGATGTTTCAGACACAAACAAGTGTACATTTGGGTTGGGCATAAGCGAATCCTCTGACTTCAACAGCTAGATATCAGCTGGTGACCCCACAGCTCACAATTCTAACTTACAGACGAGAAAACTCTGGTGAAGTACAGGGTTTCAGGACTTTGCCAGCGTTTGGGGAGAAGATTTTAAAAACCCATCAAAAAGGCCATGCCCGGGACTTCCAGGGCTGCCAAATGCTTAGAGAAACCAAGAATGAAGCTGTATGCCCTGTATGAAGGCAGAGGTGGCTATGTGATTCTCTGCAGACCTCATCTAAACACAGAGAGCCCACACACACGTACTCCGTTGTCCTTTTCCAAATCAGACCATAACGTTCTCTTTAACCACCTGCCGCTCGCATTCCCCCAGTCATTAGGTGTCTGCTTTCTCAAATCCACGCGCTCTCTGTACACAACCAAAATCCCCTTAGAGCTGATCCCACTTGCAAAGCTGCCACAGCAACCAGGACTTTGGGGAAGAAAAGAATCGGGGAGTAAAGTTAGGCACTACCATCATTCCTTGCCAGCTCTTGGCATTCCAAGCCTATCACATCTCCAAAACTCGTGGTAACAGAAACTGGACCTGGCTGGTCAAGTGGGCAGTCAGACAAAATCAACAAGCGTGAGGGAAAGCAAGAAATGGTTAACACCCAGCTGCCCAAGCAACGTGATTTATGAGCCAGGGACTTACTGCATCAGACAGAGAAGAGATTGATGCCGTTGAAGAAGAGCTGCAATTACCTACATTAATGAAATCAGGAAGCCACACCTGCTCCACATGACTGGCTCTCTCCTCTGGCTCTTGCCCCAGCTTAAAAAGGTTGATCTAGCAGTGGATAGGTTTAACGTGGGATAAGTTCTGTGCATCTAATGAGCTCCTTCAAAATGTTGTGAGAAGCACAGCATGGGTGAAAGATCTGGGCAGTTAATTACTTCCTTGCCTTGGAAGAAGAAAGCCTCATGTCCCTGGAGGGAGTCCTTGTGTTTCAACAAAAGCCTCATCTGCAAGGAGGAAGGAGTAGGAGTTTAGAGTTGGTTGACTCACTGAGATGATCAGAGCTGCTTCTACCTTTGAAGATCAAAAAAATCACCCCTTGCAAGGCATCGTGATACCTTGTTTTTTAAGAAACATCCAAACCCAAAGCTATAACCTCTGTAAAATGTAATTATCAATAGAGGTTGGGTCACATGTAGGGCCACCTCTAACCATAGGAAGACCCTGAGTCAGATAGAAAGAGCTTTCACTTTGCTGGTTCCCCCTCAGCTTTGGCAATGCAGACAGGCTGTCCCTCCGAGGAGAAGATTCAGCAGCAGCAAATCTAACACCTTTCAGGAGTTACTGTCTCAGGACTGCACAGTCCTCCGCTCTTCTTTGAGGCAGTACCTCATCTAGTGGTACTCAAGGTGGTGGTGCCTCCTTGCGAAGAGATTGTTCCTAATAGCCAATCTGAACTACCCTGGTGCTACTTGACCCCACTTCCTCTTATCCTACCACTAGTCGATAGGGGGAAGAGGCCAACACCCACCTCACTGCAACCTCAGCTGCAGAGCAGTTGGCTCTTGTTCATCCAGAGGCTTCCTCCTGTCAAAAGCGAGGCCTTTCTGCTCTGATTTCAGAGGATGTGTTCTCTGACTACAGTACCAGCTCCTGCATTAGCATGGAATGAATGATTTCGCATTATTGAGATTAAACTGCTGGTAGACCATGTTCTCATCTGAAATGCAGAGTGAATTTTGACTCATTTCATTAGCTGGGAAGAAGTGACCTCGGATTTGCTGCCATGTAACAGATCCATCTTTAAACAGCCTACTGAATGAGCTATCTACAGCTACTCTGGAGGCCATTAAAAAGTAGTGTTTATAACATATTGTGTTGTGCATAATGTTCTACACAGCGAGGGTGCTTTGGCCGTGACATATGGTGTACGATGTAAATGAACCCTGGTCTAACAAATTAAAAAGCTTTTACAGCAACCTCTAAATACTATTTATGGCTCCCAAGAGCTACCTATGCTGGCCACCAGTCAAATAATTACAGTCTCTACACCGAGTGCCAGAGTGCATTTTGTTGACTAACTGCTTCTACAGTGAGCTGGGCAATCCATTTCCATAAGACAGACTCTCCATAAAGCACCATCCATGCTGACAGCAAAATTGCAAAAGCACAATGTGTTACCAGGTGTCACTCAAAGAATGGAGCCTGTAATGAAGTGCCCATTTAAAAAATCTCTCTGATGATCTTTCCTCAGCCCTTGCAGCTTCTGTTAGAGCAAAAGAAACTGATCATGATGTAGAGCCTCTCCAAAGCTTGCTGAAGCCTCTCACTGGCAGAAAAGCACTCTCCTGTCTGTAATGGAACAAACTGATGAGTAGTGCTGCCTGACATATGGCGACTAAAAACGTTCCCAGTGAATGAAGGTGTCCATGAAATGGACAGGTGGATGAAATAGCTGCCAAAAACCACCCCAATTCCTGAAACCTGGTTTTGTGTTTAAGATAAAACTGGATTCATTTGCATTAAAAGAGCTTCCCGAAACCAAACGGACACAAACCTTCACCGGCTTTCACTTGGCTGTCTGGGAGCTACCTAAAAATGTTGAGGTAGATCTCTAAACGGTGAGGAGGTAATCTGTTAAACCATCTAAGGGTTGGGGTTTTCTTCATGTTATCAGCCTTTGCTTTTCAAACCAATGCAGTAGAGCACCTAGTAAAACCTCCTTGTTTGTCCCACCCGAGTACAATGGAAAGTAAGGAGAGCGATGGGATTCCACAGCCCTGAAAGCCCTCCATTTATCACAGCTGTCATAGAATCACTGAATCCTTAGGGATCAAAAGGGACCTGGAAAGATCACACAGTCCAGTCCCCCTGCCACAGCAGGATCACCCAGACCAAGTCACACAGGAACACAGCCAGGCGGGGCTGGAACGTCTGCAGAGAAGGAGACTCCACAGCCCCCCTGGGCAGCCCCTTCCAGGGCTCCAGGACCCTCCCTGGGAAGAAGGTCCTGCTGATATTGAGAGGGAACCTCCTCTGTTCCAGCTGGCACCCAGTGCCCCTTGTCCTGTCCCCAAATGCCCTTGAGCAGAGCCTGGCTCCATCCTCCTGACACCCACCCCTTACAGATTTAGAGACAGGAGTGAGGTCCCCTCTCAGCCTCCTCTTCTCTCAGCTCAAGACCCCAGCTCCCTCAGCCTTTCCTCATCAGGGAGCTGCTCTGCTTTCTTCAAATGACCTCTTTTCCACCCCATGTCTATTTGAACACAGCTATGCTACTCTACCTCCACATACACCATATGTACTGCTGTATGTAAACAAAGAGAAACGCAAGCAACAGGCACAGCCCCATTGTTTGACATCCTAGGCACCCGTCCTAGAAGGGTGGCTGCATTGCTTTATCACTCCACAATCCCCCTTAAGCTGTATGCAGAGCAGGCTTCAAGCCAGCACACCGCTGTCTGCAGGAGACGGTTCATGGTCAAGTGAGCCACAGTTTGAGAGAGAACTGCTGTGAGTTCATGGCTTTACTGTAACAGGCGCAGGCAATACAGCCATCAGTAACGGATACTGCATGTCAGCTGGAAAGCACTTGCCCTCTGTCTGGCTTAGAACAGAGTAACAGCGTTAAATACCTACGTGGCAGGTGAGGGTCTGCACACGTAGTTTCTCCTTGTGAAGAAACCCTGAAAGCAGTCATTTTCAGGCAAGGACGAGTAAGAGAATGCACACAGAATTTAAATGAGGAAGAGAAGAAGGGCAAAGAGCAAGGGTTTCTGGAGTTTCCCCTGCATTCTGTATTTCCTAACCATTTTATCTGCTTGTGAAAATGCTTAGAAACATCTGCACCCAGGACAGTGCATTCAGCTACAACGTAGGAAAAGCTCTCCCCTCTGATGCTCGCATCCTTGTCTTCCAGACACTGTAACTGCAGACTCCCTTTCTAAAAACACCCAAGACTTCAGCTTGCTGGAGTGGTCCTGGGCGAAAAGCAGTGTTTGATAAAGGGACAAGGAGGCTGCAGATGTGTGCAATCCCATTTCAGAGCCACAGCCCAGAGGGGGTGAAAAAAAGCAATAGCTTTACCCTGTTGTTTGTGACTAGCGGGTTTCTATCAAAGGCAATTGATGCTCTGGGCCACTATGGCAGAGTACTCGGGGCCGTGGCTATCACTTAGAACAAAATACTGTTTACAAAGGGCAGAGGTTCCCACAAATCACCGTGCAGACACACCAGACTCTGTAAATGTCCAGGCAAACAGGACCATCCAGTGCCAGCATCACTAAACCTTCACGCCTTCCAGTAAACGCCCGGTAGCTCCACCTCTCAGTCAATCACTTGCAGCTCCTAATGAGAAAGCTTTTAACTTTGGTATTGGGCTGTTAACACCAATTCCTCTAACCCAGTGTCACCCGAACAGCTTCACTCTGCTTTTTCCATTATCAGCCACTGCGTCGATTTGAAATCGCAGAGGATTTTAAAAACCTGAGAAAATATCCGTGGCTGCTGATTTGAACGGACAAACCGTTAACCCTGGCAGCAGAGATGGATTTGTGCATCAGGTAATTACAGAGGAAATAAGTTGCCTTAAAGCACAGGTTTAACAGAACTAAGTCAGGAGGATGGAGCCAGGCTCTGCTCAAGGGCACTTGGGGACAGGACAAGGGGCACTGGGTGCCAGCTGGAACAGAGGAGGTTCCCTCTCAATCTCAGCAGGACCTTCTTCCCAGGGAGGGTCCCGGAGCACTGGACCAGGCTGCCCAGGGGGGCTGTGGGGTCTCCTTCTCTGCAGACGTTCCAGCCCTGCCTGGCTGTGTTCCTGTGCCACTGGGTCTGGGTGATCCTGCTGTGGCAGGGGGATTGGACTGGATGATCTTTCCAGGTCCCTTTTGATCCCTAAGGATTCTGTGATTCTATAAGTCCACGTTATTTCAGATTTTAATGCCCTTCCTTTTGCAAAGCAGCAATAGACCAAAGGGGAGACTTTAACACCAGACCTCAGTTTCTCTACTGAGCTGTCATTGACAGTGCCCGCGTCTCTAAGTACCAGCGGTGTGGTAGCTGAGAAATGCTGGCCGTGCATTTGGAGAATTCCACTGAGCAGTGCTTGCAGATTTAACACATTATCTACCCCTTCTCTCGCAAAATGAGGTTATGCTTTTAGCTACAGCTGGACTATGGACTGCTCAGGAGAGAACCTCCTGATTCTTGTTCCAGTTTGAGTGTGTCGGGGTTGAGTCTGATTAAGCAGCGATGAACAGCTTGCTGTTATTTTGACCAGTCCATTAGCCATCTAATTTGGATCCTGACAGTAGCAGACAAAAAATAACAACTCGAGCTATTTCAGTTCCAGAGCTGAGATATAGCAGCACATTACCAATTACCCTCAGAAGATGAATTGCCAGCAGATTTTGCTTCAATAAATACCAATTTAAATCAAATAGGTCTGAAAATAACTGCGTGCTGATAAGTAGTTGCCTTGCTAGTTTTAATGCCTTTAATTGCCTACTTTTAGCATGGGCTGAAACGTCTGTGAAGCAGCTGAGCACATTCTCTGTCTTCACTGGATTAGGGCACAGGTCTTTCAAGCTGTGGCACAGGTACGCTGAGATGAGCAGAACTCCAAAACCTGCTGCTCCATCACTGAGAACAGGATTTAGCACTCACATCCACTTCTGCCAGACCTGGAGAGCAGATTTGTGAGCCTGTTTATACAGAGAGCAACTGTTGCCTGTTTAATTGCAGGACTCTTCATATTGTAAATTGCATCTTGTTATAGGTTAAATACACAACTGCTTCAGATTTAACTTAATGACTGCAATGCAATTATGTAATAGACTGGGTATAAGAAAAATGTAGCTACTGTATGGGCTGTGAAGGTGGATTAAGGTTGCAATGTAAATGAAAGAGCATGCACTGCTCCTGATATCCGTATTGGACAAACCCTGGAATCGCTGACAAACTGTTCTTGGTCCCTCAGTCGTTACCCCAATGGACTCTGGACTCTTTTCAATGCGGAAGGTTAAGATTTTGTGTCATAAAAGCTATAAATAGCAGGGGAGTGGGAAAGCATTGGCATTACCCTCATCGCATAAACCCAGCCTACGCTGATACCTGCTCTCTTACCTGCACATCTCCAGAGACAGCGTTTTCTCAACAAAATCGATGTTGCTTTCTCTCCCGGTGATTCAAGCAGCCTCTAGGAAGTCTAGAAATTGCTGTTGGTTTCTGCCGGCATCCAGACTCAATGCACCTTCAGCCGGAGCAGCCACTTCCCCGGAGGGCTTTCTGCTCCAACCCAGAACGCTCACTGCTGGGCTGAGGGTCCACATCCCCCGCCCTTTGTAATGCAAGCTCCTACCCAGGGGGGTAAAAGGCTGTTACCTCTGTGGTAACAGCCCACTCAAACACTGATTATTTAAGTGAATACCACTGAGCTGTGGATAGTAGCAGCTCAAACACCACACGTAATCAATCACCTGTTCCCCAGCAAAGGATTAATTAACTAATTAATAATTAATTAATATCTCCCATGGCTGCCCGTTGACTTTGAAAAAAGAAAAGTAGATGCAGCGAGCTCACCTCAGCTCCCAGGGTACACAGTCCGGTTGCCTTGATTAGCTGACCTACCTTATCCCTTTATCATTAAATAAAGATAGACCCCTTGCCCAGCACAGAAATGGAACTGGCCGAGTTCAGGCTGAAGTGACCACTGGCCACACCTGGCCCCCGAGCAAAACCAGAACCCAAAGTCAGCAGCAAACCAGCAGCTGCTCAGGACTCATTTGTGGTTAAATGGAACAGAAATGTGAACTCTGGCAAGGTGGATCTGGTGAGGACAAACACAGTACCATCAGCTCTGAGAAACGTCTGAGTGTTGTCTTTTCTCGCTGGCCCCTGTGAGCCGGTCTGTAATTCCTCCAGCTACAGCGACCTCACCCTCGGGTTTTGCAGCCTCAGCCGCCGGGGACAGCTGAGCGCACAGACCCGGTGAAGGGACCCGCTTTGCTTCGTTCGGACTTGCTAGGGGAAGGGCGGGCTGCTGGGTCACCCCTGGAAAGAAATAGGAGCAGTGACGATTTGAAGCCACCTTAACTGATACTTGGGAAGGACAGCTGAGGCAAAGGCTTGCATTTCAAGTCTCATGGATTTTCTCTTCTGGTGAAAGGTCCTTGCAGCACTTGGAGAAAGTTCTGGATTAGAAGAGAGTCTCTGCATCCCAGGATCTTCTGGGAAGATGGGAGCACGGGCAGGGGAATATGTCTAGGTAAAAATAGTGCTAGTAATTTTGACAGATTTGGAACTGGAAGGGAATGTGGGGCTTGAAGACAGCTCCAGGCAGACACAGGAGCTGTTTTGAAGGGTTTGTAACGTCATGCTCATCGTCTCTTGCCAATACCAGGAACTTACTCCTCGACACTTTGAAAGGCTGGGAAAAAATCATTTTCCTGTGCTAGGAAACCGAAACAGCTCTGCCAATGAGACACAGATCAGATCATCTCATCTCATCTTAGCAGTTTCTCCCCAGAGTACGTTCTGTAAAGAGGAGCGGAGTACTCGCACGTGCGCCTTTGTCTCCTACGGGTAGTGCCTTCAGACAAAGGCACACAGCTCACTGACTGCGTTATAGTGGCCGATCATAGTTCAGACCTACAAGAGATGGCTCAAACGCTGCCTACTGGTGGAGAGCACGTTCATTGGAATCACATCATTGATTTTTCTCAGCTGTGAAGATGGTAGATCTGTAAGTGAAGCAGAGAAAGGTTCATACAACTCTACAAGCTGTCTGTGCATTCTCTTCTTTACTACCCCAGCAAGGAGAATTTTACAGTCCAGAAGTAAGAAAAAGCTGTTGAAGAGGACCAGTGCAGTTGCCTTTTCACCTCTGTAGAGCATTCTCTACTTGTGATGTTTGCCCCAGGCAAGTGAGTGGAGTAGGTATAGTAAATATGTGCAGGTTTCTAGGTACCCCAGACAATGAGGGGAAAGGTATGTATAGAAACAACAGTTCTTGTTAATAAAGCTTATAAAGAAAGTTGGGATGTGCTCTTCACAATCTGCTGAGTATCAAAAGTTGCATTTAATACCTGCTGCCCTTTTGTGAGCAGAGCTGTGGACCTCCTGTGAGCCAGTAATGACTTGGGCACTCTCAGAGCTTCTTCCATCTCCATCATTCAAGAGAGGAAGTCCCATTTTCAGCCATTTCAGAGGCTGTTATCTGAGAGTACAGTGGTGAGGAATGACTCCATTACTCAGACCTTTTTGTGACACATGCAAAGCAAAAAGGGCTTATTAAAAACCCGACAGACTAAAGTTCAGTGAAAGCCTTCACTTGGGAATCTCTGCTTTATTGAATATAAGCAGACACCAGCTAATGCTACTGGGGACTAGGTGTACACAAAGGTAAGAGGACTATAAATACCTTTTTCAGGAGGAATCTCTCTCTCTCTCTCCCCACACACGCTTTGCAGTGAACTTTGTATGAAAAGACAAGCTACCAATTTGGGTTTCCTTCCCAGAATTTGCAGTTGAGTGTAGGAATGGCCTGCTGACTGCACTTTTTGACTCCTTTTTAATTCCTAGTGCACTCCATAGTTAAAACAGACCACCGCAGTGCTTTGGTAAGAATACGCTGCCTCCTGCAGCAGTGTAAACCTTGGAAACACCGCAAAGGCTGCAGAGAATCCTGCAGTTTGATAAAGAGCAATATCAAAGTCATACACACTCTCACAGAGTCATAGAGTCATCAGGGATCAGAAGGGACCTGGAAAGATCACCCAGTCCAATCCCCCTGCCACAGCAGGATCACCCAGACCAAGTCACACAGGAACATAGACAGGTGAGTCTTGAATGTCTCAAGAGAAGGAGATTCCTCAACCCCTCTGGGCAGCCTGTGCCAGTGCCAAGTCAAGAACAATAAGTAAGAAATGTGTGAGGTNAGTGCTCTGGGACCCTCCCTGGGTGACAAAGTGCAGACCCAGCACTTGGCCTTGACCCATTGATTCATCCTGTCTAGGATGAGCAAAGAAATACTAGTGAACAAGGCAGGAACACACCACTGCTCTACAATGTGCTTCCTCATTAGCAAAGTCAAGAACAGTAAGTAAGAAAGGTGTGAAGCGTTGCCACTTGTTACACACAGCAACCCCTCCTGAGACTTCTGTGAAATGAAGGGGGAAGGCATGGCACAATCCAGGCTGCTCCTGTCCACCCTGTGCCAGTCCTGTGGCTGCTGCAGGTCAGCTCTGCCACAGGCTCATGGCACTTGCCTTCCTCCCCATGCCTCCTCAGTTAAAAAGAACTCTTGAAAGGTCATCTGGTACTCAGTCTGTCCCACTCTTCTGTCTGACATGGGGAGATGAAGCACAGGCACAATCGCATCACTTTGTACAGCACACAAGACGACGCATCAAAGGCAGCTGAACTCCTATTTCAGGAGTGATCAGAGACACGTAATTGTCAGTAGGTTAGAACTATTGCTGTAAAATAATGGACTTCCACTCTTCAACTGAAACCCCTTTATACTCAAAGCAAAAGGACTGATCCCATAAAAGAGCTTTTCTTCACAGAATTGGGTAGGATTTTATGCTCCTCCGTGCAATAAGCTCTACAATATCTACATGGACTAGGTGAGGGAGTGCTCCTTTCCAATTTTAGGTACATGCAACCTTAGTGACTTCAGGAACTTATTCATTACGTGACCTAAGGTCTATCCCATCCGAAGAGTGACTTAACCATCAAATCGATTCATACGGAGGAAGAGCTTACCTCTGAGTGATCTCTTCAAGGCAATGTCACGCCTTTTCATCCTGCATTTAGCTGGACTGTCTGAAGCCTCTGTGTTTTCCACGGAGTTCGGTCAGGGTTTTCAGCCCACTTCTAATCCAGTTGTGATCAGCATTCTCTTCCAACATAACAGCAGGATTTCTTCTCTTGAGGTTTACCTAGCCAGAAGAGTGGGACTCAATGACACCAGTAGAAAACATGCCCATCTTTGCTCTGTGCAAATGTGGAGCACTGCTGTGCTTCCAGGAAACAGACCTGGACGTTCTGGACCGCTGGTTCACTGGTACAGAAATACTCTTTCCTCTGGAGGGAAGGTGCTGGCTCAGGCTCAGCATGTTTTCTTTGAGCATCCAAGCTGGTTTCTGCCTAAGCTTACAGTTCTGCTGTTTTTCCCTCCTTCATGAGGGATGCTGAAAAACAAAACCAACCCAGAACAACTGCTAAACAGGACTTGTTTGTTGGTTTTGACCGTAATGGTGGTCATGACAATCTCTTTCTTTGGCTATTCTCTGGTCAAACTCTCCCCAGAATTAGGACTGCTAGGTTTTAATTTTGCAGCAGCTTATAGCCAAGTGAAACTTATAATTGGCTGCTTGGTGTTATAAAGGATGAGATTAATCTTCGTGGATCATCCTCACTGGCAGGTTTTACTGATCCAAGTAATTTACTTACATCATTTATTTCTTTGTGTTTGAAGGAAAAGCCCATCTAAAAGTCATCACGAGAGGTTTCCATGCAGCACAGTAAGTGCAGACAAACCTATGCCTTCAGAAATTGATCTTCTAGAAGAAGTGAGATCACAACAGAATACTTTGTACAAGTCTCTATTTCTTTCCTCTTCAATAACATCAGCTTTAACTTAGAGCACAGGATTTAAAACATTCTGAACTGACTATGGAACACAGTACGATTTTCATCTGAAGGAAAAACTACAACCGGATAAGGTCAGAGTCTGGTCTGCTCTGAAGTCTTCTTTCTCCTGCCCATTTGACCAGAGTTGCTGCACACGTACAGCAATGAGTAATGGCCCTGCTGCTTTCACAGGGTGCAGCCAAATGCACGCCGGTTGTGTAGGGCAAACACCCACTGCTACCAGGCTCAGCTTGGTTGAGGGACAAAGCTGGCAACAGCCAAGTGTTACCAACCTGCTAACGTGAGCATCTCAAAGCATCATCAGCAAATCTTGCCATAGTTATTGGTGGTGACTGTGGGAGCAGCACTGTCTCGTATTTCCCCTACGTTTCCCGGAACCAAATGCAAAGACAGGCCCAGAACCCAAAAGTCAGAAATCCTTAGCTGGTTTGTTCATCAGCAAGGGACTGCAATTACCTCTCCCCTTTCTCCTTAGTTTTCTGGTGTAAGAGCTTTCAGAGCACACCGCTGAACCCCTGAGGAGAGGAGCCATGGTGGGTGGCTTTGGAGATGCTCAAGACCTGCCTGGATGTGCACCTGTGCGACTCGGTCTAGATGATGACCGAATGATTGCTCAAATGACTAACGATTCTCTGACTCTATGGCTTCTCTCCTGAGGCAGGCAACTGAGAGGGAAAGCGAATGCTGATTTGGCTAAGCACGAAGCCTTTGTTACATGGATCAAGTTCATGTTGTTTATGCTTTCGGTATAAAAACTCACTCACAGATTTTACTTGTCTAACTGCACATTTGATTCTGCTTAGTGAACAGCAATCTGCCCGACCTTGCATGCACCCTGCAAAGGCAGGTCAGGGGGTGGTCCAGTTACTGGGATGAAGATGAGTGTCTTTCTCACTGCACTCCTTGCAAATGTATTCGCTAGTCTACCCCATCACTCATGGTTTGGGTTCTTGCTGGAGCGCATATAGGAACTTCTGTAGCATCTCTGCATCCCACCTCAGGAAGCAATTTTCCAGCTCTCCTAGCAATAGAACTTTAGGAACTGACAGGATCAAAACACAGGTTTCCAAAGCTGAAAATTACAGTGGTAGCGTGCCTGTTAATTTAAGGGGGGAATTGACTTTAAATGCGGAAAATCTCCCGGTCCTGGAGCTGCAGAGTACAGCAAGCAGCGTCAGAGAATTGTTTTCTCAGCAGAGGTTGGCTTTTCTTTCAAATGAGTATTTAAACATGTTTTCCAGCTCTCAAAAGAAGGTGCTCAGGAGATTGGTTTTCTTTGGCACTCTGAAAAACCCATCCATGGGTCACTTCATTCCTGGTAACCACGCTGTAACTAGGATGGAGTAAGTGGTAACCAGCCCAGGCAAAGGAAGAAATCAGAGTAAAGAAGCCGCCAGTCCAAACCCACAACCCTCAGCAGGCAGAAGCGAGGGAAGGAAGAGTTCTCAAGTGGTACGAGCACCGGCACATCAAAATGCCCGGCAGCCGGCTGCCTACAGCATTTGCAAACACAGCACCTGGTCACCTATTTCCAGACCTGACTGGGAGTCACTGGGGTCCCGGGATCTGGATATAGAGGTCTGTTTGAGGTTCGGTCTGTATTTCTGCTTAAAAAGTAGCCGGTTTGGCCTGCAAGCCCAGCATTTGCATGCTGTTGGGATGTGCATGCCACTCTCTTTCCAGTTCATCTTCTAGAATCCTAGAGATTCTAGGACTGCACTTTGGCGGCAGGAGGCTGTCACCGCAGTTTACACCGCATCTAATCAATGCTCAGGAAGAATTGAGAGTGGTTGTACTTTGTTATTGAAAGGAGGTGGCTGACTAGATAACTTTGATCTTGGAGTCTGCTTAGCCCTGGCAAGGACTGTCCTTAAAAGCATCCTGCTTTGGAATTCCAAACCTTATTTATTCAAGGGTGACTGCAGTCTCCCTCTTCTCCCTGCCCCATCAGAATAAGCAAGAACAAGCACTCTCAAGCACTGGAGATGAAAGAGCATGGTTTCCTCACAAGGCTTAGAAACTTTGGCTACGGAAGCAAACGTTTGTGGAACAGCTTCATTTAAACAAGGTTCCTGTCACTCATGTAATGCAAACATGCAGCACCACAGCGGGCAACGTTAAATCCACATTCATCCTTCTTCCTTATAAATGCCCCAAACTGAGTGCTACATCTATTCCTAGAGGCAGGTGTGAGGGAACTGCTGGAGGGAGCACAGCCCATCAGTCTTATGTACTTGGTTTGTGCTGGTCCTTTGAACAGAATGGATCTGGTTCAAAGAAGGGGGGTCTGGACTCAGGACAGCACCCACCACTCAGATCAGGGAGTTAATGAATGTAAAGCCAGGATGGGACACAGACAGACCAAGCCAAGCATCTTCTGAGTGAGCTTCACGGCACTCTCGTGTCACATCAAACCTATTCAGCAAGAGCTCCTCTCACCTCTCTGTACCTGAGCAAGATCTGCCTTTGGATCACACACCACTGACCCGGTTTTCTGGCTGGGCTCAGTGAAGCGTAGGAGGAGAGGACCAGGGAGGGAACGAGTGCTAAGGCCAGAAGGCAATTCCTTGGGGCATGATTTATATTTGGCTCTTCCCAGCCTTCCTACTACCTTCAGCTGCTACAACTAGAATTCAGTTAAGTCTCATCGAGCCATTCCACTTCATAACTTTACAGATTAAGATGTCAAGTGCCATGCACGAGACATGAAAATAACTAGTGTTTGTGTGGGGAGCAGTCAGAGGCTGCCAGCACCACAGGCATAAATGTGCATTGCAGGCACACAAGTGCTTTCCGTGGGGGACAGGGCACACAGAACACAAGAAAGACCATTCGTTTTAATCTCCAACCCCCAAATTGCAATTGCTTGTTCAGATTTTAAATCCAAGGGGAATCCTGTTCACATGGAATCTATATATTTTTTTGAAATAGGACAATTTCCTTTGGACTCCTTGTTCTGCAGTCAGCACAACGAAGCACAGGTTCAGAGCTACAGCTCTTAAAAAACCCTTGACAGAATAACAGATCACTGAATGTCTTGCTTGAGGGAGTGTTAACAAGTTCAGGCAGGAATCAGACCAAGCATGCAATTAGGAAAAATCTGTTAGGGCAGCTAAAAGCAAGAGTGGATTTCAGCCAGCAGCTCTCAGCCTGGACAACATGTGGATTCATCAGCACAGCAGCAGCCATCTGGCCACCCAGCCACTGGCCAGGCTCTACTACAGCTCGATAGTTTTTGACATGCAACTCTGTGTGCATCGCACATCACCACGTCCCTGCTCTGGCAGTACCCAGCAACTCAGCCCTGCAGAAACAGCAGCTTGCAAACCTACAGCACAATCACCAGGCGCAGTTTCCCCTTTGACTAACCCTGTGGTGTCACAGCAGCATTTGCCCAAGTGTGACCGTCCAGCTCTGCACCATAAGCAGAACGGGAGGCTGACACGTCAAGAGTTACCCAGGGAACAGCTGAAAAGCTAAGAGGCACAGCTCATCGCTACACAGCTACTGTTTGGAAGGCAACATCCGTCGTCTCTGGTTTAGTCCCTGCTATTTTCTAAGCGGAGTGACGGTGGCAGGCGAATTACCTCCCTGTGTCATGAACAGCCGCTAACGGTGCTGAGTAAGGGCCAGGCTCTACAAGGTGCTGAAAGAATCATCAAGCGCGGTGGACTTTTTCCAGAGCAGCTCTTTCTGTTGCAGCGTGTGCGAGCGTCTTTCCACAGCTTTTTCTTACCTCTAGTCTGTATCAGGCTCCCAGCACTTCCACTCCTGAGGGATTTCGTTCACAATTGCATCTTAACCTCCAATTTAGGGTTGTACCTGTGAGCCAATACAGGCTGCCAGACTCTTCTGACAGGAGCTAGGACGGTGCCACGACCCTGCTAGGGTTTTATCCTTTAACACACATGAGAGGGGGACAGGTTTTTCCTGGGATTGAGTGGAAGAAACAGTAGTGACATGAGAAGCTGACAGCTCCAGAGCATCAGTCAAAGCAGCAAGGTACTGTGCACAGCAAGCAGTGTTTAAAAAGCTTTTGATAAAACAGTTCCAGTTTCAGCTACCACATCAGCTGAACAACCAGCCCCCCCACTTGCCCAGCCCTAAAGCACTCGCAGTAATAGACTTCCCTTACTATGTGCGAGGGAAAAGACTGAATCAAGTAGCAGGCTGAGGGTCCGTCTTCCTTAGCAATTCATTGTGTGCTTATTCAGTGCTTTTCTGACAGAGCTCCCTGGTGTCTGCTCTTGAAGTGTTTTATATTGTGCTCTGCAGCTTCCCTGGCTGGACCTTGCCCAGAGAAATCCACGTGGAAGCTGTGCGCTAGCAAACCTGCCTGCCAAACAAGAATAAGGAACGCAATACCTCAGAGCCCAGTCAGTACAGTCAGCCTTTGAAAGAAGATTACTGGTCCAGTTCTCAGTGACAAAACGATTACTAGGGGTGGCATGTTCTGCAACTGTACTTCTTCGCTTGACAGCACCTCCTGTTGTGCTAACTGTGCTACCACAGATATAGCCTGGGGCTCCCAAGGAAAATGTTCACTGCAATTAGTGGGCCCTGCAGAAATTACTTCTGCCGGCTGATCCCAGAGCTTGTCTCCAGTGCACCACTGCAGCCTTGGTCGTGCTCTTCTGGATCCCTTACAGCAACCGTGCTGTAGAGCCTTCTGTGTTTCTGAGGAAGAGCTCCTGCCAAGCGAGACAGTAAAGAGCTGCACAGTAGAAATGCAGTGCAAGTGTGGATGCGGAGCCCTGCACTGTGTACCAGAGCCTTGCTTACCAGCCGAGGGACCACAGCAGTGTCTGCTCTCTGGCACTGCTGCACAGAAAAGTGGATCTTAGGGACAGAAGACTAAATCCAAGAGTTTCTCAGGTAGGTTGTGATTATGGCCGAGAGAGTGATAAAATACATCTCACTGCTTCAATAACCTGGCGATTAATCCTTCGAATTTGCCATGCACCTTCCCATCTAAAACCAAACCAGGTTTGCAAAGACAAACTAGCTCTCTTCTACAGCACAAAAAGACGAACATGCCCCTCCTTCCCTCCCTCCCTGCCAAGAGGCTGCACACCCTGCACACCACGTCTCAATACCCACAGCCAGAGTGTGTCACAGACATGACAGTGGGATAAATAAAACTCTTACAGAAATGGCTCTTAAATTTGGACTTTACATGGTAATGGGTTTATTCTAAAAACAAAGATTGAAGACCAGAGCTATTTCCTTCTTTCAGCAGAAGAAAGTGAATTAGAAGAGATGAACTTGGAAAATACAAAGAGAATGTAGAAGAAGCCGATGGGAGAAAGCTCTGGAGTCCTGCTTTGTGCTGACTGGGAGTGGGGGCTTGGGACACATCACTCCTCTCTCATTTTGTCTGTAGTTCAGCCCTTCCTCTCACACTGCTGCTCACTGACCTTTCTGTCTGGAAATTAATGCGTTTACACATAACTATTGTTCCAACAAGGTCTGACGTGCTAAGACAATCCAGTCACACATCCAAAAGGGGAAGAGGATGAGTATTTATATGCCTGCGACTCTTAATTAAAAATTAGACCCCCTTGCAATAACCAGTGCAAACACTCGTCCCCAAGGGTTTGCAATCCAAATGCCAGAGAGGAGAAAGCAGGTAGGGAATACAGCAGAAAGCGCATGAGCACCACAGAAGGGCTGCCTTAAGCCACAGACAGCACCTCTGCACGGACATTTGCTGAGCAGCACCCAGCCTCAGGTAGCAGGATCAGATTGTTCCTTGCCAAGGCACTAGGAGTTGGGGCTCTGCTGCCAAAGCCCGCTGCTCACTGCTCCTGATGGTAACACCTGCATTTGTGGTAACAGAAAGGCCGTGTGAATACAGGCTGGAATAAACTGCTGCACAAGCACAGGTTCAGGCTGAGTTGTGGGAAGCAGACCCACACCTCAGGCAGTCGAGCTGCGCGTGTAACAGCCAGGGGTTCTAGGAAAGGAAAGCAGTTCAGTGGCACAGTGCTGTGCAAGCCCTTTCTTCCTGCTTACAAGGAGCACTCCAAAACAGTGGGTCTGGATGCAGCAGTCACCCTGCCCCCGGGAGCTGATCCTCAGAGAGAATCGTACTTTAAAAAAAGAAGTGCATGAATGAAAGAGGGAAGAACCAAACTGAAGCGATACCTTCGAGTAAGGCAAGCACAAACATCACTCCTTAAAGCCTCTGGCTTAGCACTCCTTATGACAAAGCCTCTGTTGGCTGGAGAATCATTCCAGGTTCTTTGAGCTATGACAGAGACCATGGAAGTGACATCATCATGCGTTCCTTTTGTGGCCCTGATTGTTAAGATAATCCATCGATTGTCAAAGGCGTAGTGACAGCAAACAGTATTGGAAAGGTTGCTCATAAATCTCTGAAGTCCATTGAAACACAGGCTTACAAAGAACAAGAAGTGATCAGAAGTCTCCTGACAGTGCATGAAACCACACATCCCTCTTCATTAATACTTCTTACTTACATAATCCACTTCCTTACTCATCTCCTTTGCGTTAAGAACCTGAATTGTCTGACAGACATAAATCTGTCTCCTAACACAGATTTATGAGCAGCTACCTCGTACTCACCACACATTCTCACTCCTGCCTTCTTGTCCTCCCTCATCTGCAACCAAGCCCAAAAGGCTTCAACTAGCAACACCTGAAACTTATCACCTCCCCGTTCCCAGGGGACAGTGGAGCAGAGGGTGAGCAGCCCCCCTTGGTAGCCCCCTGTTACACCTGTTGCAGAAGGCATAGTCAATAAAACAGCGGTGGGATGTCTGGGCTCTCAGACCGCGGCGAGGCTCGGTGCTCGTGTGCTTCCCTTTGGCATATGTCAGTTTAATGAGATTCTCCGTTTTCGTGACTTTTCACAGCTGAAATTTCATGTTGGAGGGAAATGTAATGAGACAAGAGACCACGGTCTCTATCGCACACATGCCAGCTGGCAGCGCTGGGTTGTTTATGACAAGATTGTTTGGAGGAGTAGAGGGGAAGACTGACAAACACAAATGCACAGCCTAACGTAACTGAGGGAGGCGACTCGTTCCAGGCAACGGGGTGAAGTATTCTTCTATGTCAGCCACACCTAAGCATCCTCAGGAAACATTCATCAGGGACAGGATTCCTTTGCAGCAGATTAGCCTGCCTCCCACATGTGGTGTGAGGCTTAAGAACTCCTTGACCAGGGTTGAAAATCTGGCAAGTAAGGGGTTATTGCCAGCGTGGAATGCAGTTACCAATCTAAGGTGCTAAAAATACGCACCCCTTTGCCCCTGACACAGCATCGCGTTAATGAGCTGTTTCACAAACGCCTGAATGAAGTCGGTGTCACATGATTTATTGCCACGCTCCCGATGAAGGAAACTCACACGTTCCCCAGGAAACAAACTCCAGCTTTGGCTCAAGACCCAATCCTTGGCAAGCTCTAAGTTCGGCTGTTAGTGTAAGAATTCCTCTTCTCTTCTGCCAGAGAAACTCACCAAGCTAGAATAAGGCTTGTGTTGGTCTGGGGGGCTTAGGTAGCTTTTTTGGGTGTGAAGTGACTGTTTGGGGTAAGGGAACTTCAACTGTCCTGCAGTCTTAATGCAGCTAAGGAAGTCATCTTCAAAGTCTGAGTCACTCTGTTGACTATGGGATATAGTTTCTTAGATATGTGATACGTGTTCCTAATTTTTTTAGATTGCAAATTTAAATCTGGCACCAGAACCCTTCAACTGAAGCTGGAAAACCTGGACCTTGAAAGCCATATTGCCATCTTTGCAGACGTATTGCAAGCGTATCGCAGGCTGCGGTTCAGGTGGCCTTACTGCGTGGTTGATCAGATAAAGCTCCCTATTAAGTTTTTATCTCAGAATCCATAACAAAAATCTTGAAATTAGTCACTGTCCTAGATGCCTGAGCATGTGGGANTTGGGGCTCTGCTGCCAAAGCCCGCTGCTCACTGCTCCTGATGGTAACACCTGCATTTGTGGTAACAGAAAGGCCGTGTGAATACAGGCTGGAATAAACTGCTGCACAAGCACAGGTTCAGGCTGAGTTGTGGGAAGCAGACCCACACCTCAGGCAGTCGAGCTGCGCGTGTAACAGCCAGGGGTTCTAGGAAAGGAAAGCAGTTCAGTGGCACAGTGCTGCGCGCAGCCCTTTCTTCCTGCTTACAAGGAGCACTCCAAAACAGTGGGTCTGGATGCAGCAGTCACCCTGCCCCCGGGAGCTGATCCTCAGAGAGAATCGTACTTAAAAAAAAAGAAGTGGATGAATGAAAGAGGGAAGAACCACACTGAAGCGATACCTTCAAGTAAGGCAAGCACAAATATCACTCCTTAAAGCCTCTGACTTAGCACTCCTTACGACAAAGCCTCTGTTGGCTGGAGAATCATTCCAGGTTCTTTGAGCTATGACAGAGACCATGGAAGTGACATCATCATGCGTTCCTTTTGTGGCCCTGATTGTTAAGATAATCCATCGATTGTCAAAGGCGTAGTGACAGCAAACAGTATTGGAAAGGTTGCTCATAAATCTCTGAAGTCCATTGAAACACAGGCTTACAAAGAACAAGAAGTGATCAGAAGTCTCCTGACAGTGCATGAAACCACACATCCCTCTTCATTAATACTTCTTACTTACATAATCCACTTCCTTACTCATCTCCTTTGCGTTAAGAACCTGAATTGTCTGACAGACATAAATCTGTCTCCTAACACAGATTTATGAGCAGCTACCTCGTACTCACCACACATTCTCACTCCTGCCTTCTTGTCCTCCCTCATCTGCAACCAAGCCCAAAAGGCTTCAACTAGCAACACCTGAAACTTATCACCTCCCCGTTCCCAGGGGACAGTGGAGCAGAGGGTGAGCAGCCCCCCTTGGTAGCCCCCTGTTACACCTGTTGCAGAAGGCATAGTCAATAAAACAGCGGTGGGATGTCTGGGCTCTCAGACCGCGGCGAGGCTCGGTGCTCGTGTGCTTCCCTTTGGCATATGTCAGTTTAATGAGATTCTCCGTTTTCGTGACTTTTCACAGCTGAAATTTCATGTTGGAGGGAAATGTAATGAGACAAGAGACCACGGTCTCTATCGCACACATGCCAGCTGGCAGCGCTGGGTTGTTTATGACAAGATTGTTTGGAGGAGTAGAGGGGAAGACTGACAAACACAAATGCACAGCCTAACGTAACTGAGGGAGGCGACTCGTTCCAGGCAACGGGGTGAAGTATTCTTCTATGTCAGCCACACCTAAGCATCCTCAGGAAACATTCATCAGGGACAGGATTCCTTTGCAGCAGATTAGCCTGCCTCCCACATGTGGTGTGAGGCTTAAGAACTCCTTGACCAGGGTTGAAAATCTGGCAAGAAAGGGGTTATTGCCAGCGTGGAATGCAGTTACCAATCTAAGGTGCTAAAAATACGCACCCCTTTGCCCCTGACACAGCATCGCGTTAATGAGCTGTTTCACAAACGCCTGAATGAAGTCGGTGTCACATGATTTATTGCCACGCTCCCGATGAAGGAAACTCACACGTTCCCCAGGAAACAAACTCCAGCTTTGGCTCAAGACCCAATCCTTGGCAAGCTCTAAGTTCGGCTGTTAGTGTAAGAATTCCTCTTCTCTTCTGCCAGAGAAACTCACCAAGCTAGAATAAGGCTTGTGTTGGTCTGGGGGGCTTAGGTAGCTTTTTTGGGTGTGAAGTGACTGTTTGGGGTAAGGGAACTTCAACTGTCCTGCAGTCTTAATGCAGCTAAGGAAGTCATCTTCAAAGTCTGAGTCACTCTGTTGACTATGGGATATAGTTTCTTAGATATGTGATACGTGTTCCTAATTTTTTTAGATTGCAAATTTAAATCTGGCACCAGAACCCTTCAACTGAAGCTGGAAAACCTGGACCTTGAAAGCCATATTGCCATCTTTGCAGACGTATTGCAAGCGTATCGCAGGCTGCGGTTCAGGTGGCCTTACTGCGTGGTTGATCAGATAAAGCTCTCTATTAAGTTTTTATCTCAGAATCCATAACAAAAATCTTGAAATTAGTCACTGTCCTAGATGCCTGAGCATGTGGGAGTCCTAACCTGAAAAAGTCAGCAAGTGCAGGGGTCTGGGAAAGGTGTAACAGGGAAAAGCTGACTCAGTAACCAGTGCTGAGATGGTGGGGCTATTTGTTAGTCCGAGGATGTGGTCAGCTAACCAGTTACAGCACCTGCTAAGAAAGGCAGGTTATTCCTCCTCATCTGTGTAACCTGGATGGGTTTAGCACTACTTTTTCCCTCTAGAGAAGGGAAGTTGTGAAACCGGGGACCCATAAAGCTATGGAAAGGCTGAGTTGGCAAGCAAGATACAGAGAGCATACCGTAAGATATCTGGAATGGACTGATCTTTCCAAGTCCCTTCCAACCTGTAACAGTCTGTGATCTGTGAAGGGACTGCTAAGAGACCCTGCAGACCTTGGTGAATACCTCTGAAAATTCTCCTTCCTGTGACTTCACATCTGAAAAACTGCTGGCAGCACCCTCGGGGTGGGCAGACTGCTCAGAGCACAAAGGAATCGGGGTGCAAAGAGGGGGAGATGCAGAGCACAGAGCAGAACACTGAAACCTGTTAAAATACATCACCATGCCTTAGCGGGCGGTTCAGCTGCTTCAGCTGGCACAGGAGGACTGGCTCCAGTGGTTGCTACAGGTGGTACTGCAGAGTTGAGGTGCTGTGACATTCGAACCGCAGCATAACTTCTGCTGTAAGGATGCAGGGAACAAAGCAGGGTCCTCTCACGCTGGCACAACTTTGCCACAAATAGGCGGTGATTTCATGGCTCGCTGAAATTAAGGAATAGCTTGCAAATGATTTTGTTCAGTAGTTACAGCACTGTCAATTTAGAAAATGAGCTTTTTGAATAAAATCTGGCAAATAGATGCTTGCATTTCACACTGGGAACAAATCAGATATTAATATCTGCCAAGGGCTAGAGATGGTCCAACCACTACACAAATGACAGATGCTGTCTCTTAAACTCCTCTCCCTTCCCAAAGAGGAAGAGAAAAGGAATAAGGGAGGGAGACAGGGATCTGAAAATTAAACCTACTTTAAAATAATAAGAATAAGATTAATTATATCAAAACAAATACTGAGCCAAACGTCCTGATGGCAATCAGCGCTGATGCTGCGAGACTCAGCAGCAGTCAGAACTCATTTCTGAGGCTCAGAGTCTGGGTCCTGGAGCTGAATTCAGGAATGCACAGAATGGCATCGTGACCAGAATGGGCGGATTCTGCCGTAGCTGTTGAAGAAGAGAGGACAAGGTGTCACAGCCGCTCTCTTCTGCACAATGGATCGCTTGGAACTTTGCAGATAAATGGAGAGGAGTCCAGAGGGGAAGAGCAGAAACTCTCGGAAAATGGAAATTGCGAGGGTGATGGAGAGGATTGACCATCTAGCACTTAGAGAAGATGTACAGTCTGCACATACATAAGGAGGTATTACAGGGAGAACATGGGCCAATTATTCTCCTGAGTCATCAAGGGCAGAACGTGCTAATGGATTTAGGATGTTGCAGGGGAGATGTCAGTTTAACATTAGGAAATACTTTGCATAGACGAACAGTCAGAACAATGTATGATGCTCTCAGGGGGAGCAGTGTAGGATGTCCATTACTGAACCTGGACATCAGTCTAACAGATTTTATTGTGCCCTCAAGTCTATCAGAATGAAAGGCCTTGGTCCTGCAGGCCTTAATGTAAAATGGTAATCTTTATAAAGTCATGGGCTGTGCTTGATTAAGAGCTGCCTAATTAGTGCTGCACACTAAGGAATCTTAAAGAGGTAGTGAGATGTGCCCAAAGAAGCAAATTCACTGGAAGTGGTGTGGTGTATCTCGTCAGCTTTGCCCTAGAAAAATCCAGAAACGTTTGTCCCTTGCACACGTGAAGGTGATGTGGTGAAGGGTATTGCGTTTTCTGTGTGCAGGTTATGAACTCATCTAGGTACTGAAACCTCACAAAGATCAGTCCTCCTGCCTGGAATCTGCCCGCTTCCCAGCTGTCCAGAGGGAGTCCTCTGTTGTGGCTTTGTTCATTCAAACACAGATTGATTTCAAAACCGGGCAGTCTCTGTAGGGCCTCCTCCAAAAACCTCTCACACCAGGCTGTTTCCTAAACAATAACTATGGGGGCAATTTTACAAAGACCCTTTGGTGCAGTGCCCTTGTAAAGCCCATGCAGGCTTTTTGGCCTCTGTATCCCTGTTACAGCAGAACTGTGGTCCAGAGCAGTCATTCTTCTTTTAATAGTAGCTGGTCAGGCTCAACAAAACTCCAAAGATGCTAATGACTTTAATGAATCAAAATTTTCATTGCCTGCCTGCTGCTCCTTGTGTCAAACTCTAGGGAAATTAAGGTGCTGACAGTGTTTGATGAACAGGATAAAATCACAATTCTCCCAAGAAAACAGACTTGCAGCTGCAGACAGATCAAGTGATAGAGCTGTCTTTGCTTAGGGAAAGAGTAGTGGCTAGCCACCGCCACGAAAAGGGCCAGAAAGGATTGTCTCTGGTGTAGCACAGAGTCCTATGGAATACAGGGTGCCACTGGCTCTGACTCTGTCACAGCTGTGGCAGACCTGGAAGGGTTCCGTTCTGCTAACCGGCTCTGCATTATCTACCCTCTGCTCTGGTTAAGGTTTTTCATAGGAGATAGAAAAGCTGTGGACGTCTTCAGCTTCTTTAAGTGTGAGAATAACCTTTGAAATGGCGTTTCTTTTCAGAAATCACATTGTTTCCCAGAGTAACATAGGCTGGTGGCCTCTTGTTGTTATTTATTTACATGGTTATTTACATCTCATTCTTCTTGCTACTAGGATACGGGCTTTATTGCTAAGCTTAAATGAGCCATCTATAGCAGTGCAACCACACAGACGCACTTGTGTGCTTTGTGCTCCTTATGCTCTAGCAGAGGTCAGGTTTGAGCAGTGGTTTTATTAAAAATCCTTTTCTTCTTAGACATCCAAGTAGTATGTTTGGCCTTCTGATCTAAGCAGAGTAGCAGAGAGCGCACGTTTCTCGTATCATGATGAAAGGGCTAATCAGATGCCAAGGAAAGCCTCTGCTTACCTTGTAAATAGATGAAACTCTGCAAGCACTCAGATCCGAAGTCAGATCTTATTTCATGTGTAGGCACGTTGCCACTTCAGTGGTTTCTCTATGGGTTTCTAGCTGTGGTGAGAGTTGGACTTGGGGCTTTTCTTAAGGAAGTGCTCTACCCTGCTGAACTTCAGTTCCTGAAGTCAGTGCCTGCAGCTCCAGATACCGACATGTGCATTTCAACAAGGTGTGTAAAGAGGAGTTTGGCTCCTCTTCCCAAGTACCCTCTGTCATAGCACAAACAGAATTAGCTGTGTGTTACTTCTCTAACACTCGCAGGCTGCCTGGAGTAGGATTGTGCCTTTCAGCATGAATGCAGCAACATGCAGAGTACAAGGGCAACCGGTTCGGTGCGTCTGCCTTCCTCCCATCAGTGGTGGGTTCAAGCGTGGGGGTTTTTCAATGCATTTAACATCAGATGCAGTATTTTCTTGCAGTCAGCCATAGCTTTCCAACCCTGCCTGAGAATCTACCACCTAAGCACTGCAGAGGACTGAGGGGAGCACATTGTGTTTAGGAGGCAAGTCAGGAACGTTAGTTAGAATAGCCATGAGCCTATCCCAACAACACCGACACCAAACAGGAGAAATCGCTTGGGTTCTCTGATAATCACCTCAGGGCTGCTCCTTAGGGAGTCCTCCAGGTAATCTTTCTGTCTCTTGTAGGAAGGCATTACCACCCAGGGACTTGTCAATAGGTCCCTAACACATTTCTCTGTGTGTGTGGTTCTTGGATAACTAGACTAGATGTGTTTATTCTCATGCCAGTATTTGCCATGGAAACAAATGGAACTCTATGATTATAGATTTTTTTAGCAGCTTTTTGGGTCTTTTAGCAGCTTTTGAGCTTCTGCTGTATGTGTGTGCAAAACAAACCACAGGTAAAGCTGTTTCTTGGCTTAGCAAAACTCCCCCACCGTGACTGAAGCAGCCCTTGAAAACCTAGTTCACTAACATGTCTGAAAAGTGAGAGCTTTGGAATCCCAGCTGCTTGCTCTGGTCTCTAAACAGAGCTGTGGAGTATTCAATCATGAACATTTTGGGTGAAAACTTGGTTTTAACGACATCAGCTGTGACACGAAGAGGGTCAAACAGGCCCTTCCACATCCTCTCACAGAAGGAAATGTATGGTCAGCATTGCTGGATGTCCTTCTGGCCACTGAGTTTGTTCTGCGTGGAGAGGAGCGGGAAATGCTTGACCAGTGTTTGAGAGAAGCCCGAGAAGTTCCAGGAGTGGTTTCTCTGTACAAAAAGACAGCATAACCTGGTTATTTTGCTGGCAGTTATAAATGAGCGTGTCCAGAGACATGGGCAAAGTATTGATGAGATACGCTAATCTCAAGAGAGATAAGAAAGCCTTTGCAGGCTGGACTCATCGGTAAGTCTACCGGCGCTGCACCTTTGTCACTGATGCGTGTCTAACAAACCATGCACGTTGGGCGTCTTGATAACTTACTCCCAATGAAATTTTTGCAGCCCTGGCATAATGTTTTAACTCAGTCCGATTGTGCCTCTCATAATTTACAGCTGCGTTGGTCCAGCCTGGGAAACTCTGAGCAGGCAGCCTGAATAAAACCGCCTCTTCCTCTCATGGAAATACAACGGTGCAGATTTTGTAGCCACATTCTGCACAGACAGCACGCTCACAAATCAGCGGTTGCCAAGCATATCTAATTCTTATGCATAGTGACCTGCTGCGCAGAGTAAATAAAGCACTGCTTCACACAGGAGGCAAAACACACACAAGGTGAGAGATCCGACCGAAATCCAGGCAAGCCTGGTCAGGCAGGCACTATCAAAGGTCTTCTCTCTTCAGCCTGCATGGTCTGAGCGGATCCAGGCAAACCTACCCCTGCAGAAAGACTTCTCTGACTTCTATAGTGAAGGTATCATGAAGCTTAGAGACGGCAGACAGGTGGCACTTTACCCGTATCTGTGGGTCATACTCAGGTACTTCAAAGAAAAGATGGGAAATCAACCTGTGTAACATCCACTTAAAGACATGAAGGTTAATCCATCGTCGTTATCTTACACAGCTGATTGTATGACATTAGTGGTATTTTATGGAGAGAGGGGTTGGGCACCGGAACAGGCTGCCCAGGGCAGTGGTGGAGTCACCAGCCCAAGAGGGGTTTAAAAAATGAGTAGATGGAGCACTTGGTCTAGGAGTTAGGGAGCTGCTGGGATGAGGGCTGGACTGTCTGATCCTGGAGTCCTTTCCAGCCGTGGTGATTTGGTTCTGTGTGTTACTCCATGTGGGACATTATGCACTTAGACTGCGGGTACATTTGTGCTCAAACCCTGGCGGGGTACCAGCTGCTGATGGTTTCTGGCTGGTTGTGTAATTCTGCAAAGCTTGTCTGCAGGTCTGTGGTTCTCGGCTCACTCAGGGGTTTACTTTACTTTAGTCACGAGCCTTATCTCATACCGATGAGTTCTCGATGAGAAAAGTCAGACCACATTTAGGAGACATAAGGAAATCTCATTTTCTTTTAGCTTAAAGAGGTTTCCTGTTTTCCTTGTGCTGCCTGCATTCTGTGTTCCCATGAGGGCTAGTCTTCTTCAGGACTGGCTACCCACGGCCGTAACGGGTGAGCTCTTCTGAACTCACAGCTGGGAGTAAAGGTTGTTCCGAGTGTGAAAGAACTGATATCACCTGATTTAATAAAACCTTGCCCCGGTTAACTCTGAACTAACCTAGGCTGGCTCCCACAAACCACCGTGCCTAGGTGACAGCTTCCAAACCTCAGTGAGTGGCAGCTGATACTTTCCTCCTGATGCTCTGGAATTCCAATCAGGTTCCCAGTCTTCAGATTTGACAAATACGAACTTGTTCCTGCAAAGAGTCCTCAAAATAATTCTTGGAGAACCAGCAGGTACTTTAAAGAAGTCGATGCTGTCTCTACTAGAAGGCGTCACTGGGCAAAAAGACACTCTCCCAGCATGCAGGAGTGATTTCAGTCTTACTAACAAGCACAGGTATTTCTTACAGTGCTTAGCATGGAGGAAGGAGGGAAGGGGGAGCGTTTGGATGATCTTATTCTCGTTCCACTTCTCAAAGTGGTTTATTTTATCACTTGAATCTTTGATCAGTGGGATTATCAGGATTTCTTTTCAGAGGATGGAGAGTCCTAAAACAACACTGGAAAGCATGTGAGCCCAGAAGAAAATTCACCTTCAAAGCCCTGAAGAAGTTACAAGAGGAAGTGCCTTTACATTTCAGATCTGTATTCTGACTCCAGCACAGGGTACCTGAAGGAGTAAGGGCTACTTAAAAATTCACGTTGAGTTTTCAGTCTGGGATTCTAGGACATTTTCTGGTGGTGAGTGCACACCTCCCGGAATGCCCTTGTACCTCCGTATTCATCATGCAGGTCATTCACCTGACGTGCCTTCTGCCTTCTAGGGAAGTCCAGACTCAGACCATGTTGAATGATAATGGTTTCCATAGAGCCTTGAACTGTTAGTGTCCTTAAAGGTATTGACTGTGGATAAACAGGTTGTTCTATAGCTGGGGGGATTTTTCCCTATGAAACTGGCAACCAGCATCCAGAGTGCTTAAATGAGTGCAGAAGTGGAACAAGAGGTTGGGATGAGTTTGCAACACAAAGCTCTGCATGTACACCAAAGTTCTACCGGTGCACTGTGCATCTCTTCTCTTCTGAGTCCTCTTTGCATGCCTTCCTCCATAACCGACACAGAAATAGCTCCTTTCATCAGGCTAGTGGCATAAACAGCAGCAGGTCAAGTCCGGTGAAACTGATTAATTTCCTTTTAAAGGTCATTTTCTTTGTGGAACAGAAAAGTGTCTGGGTTGGTCTGGGTTGGTAGTCCGCTGGAATCCTGGACTCCCTACTGCAAGCCACTGATTTGTAGGACATGTTCAAAATAAGCGCAGATCTCTGATCTCAACAGCACTGTCTGATTAGCATGCCTTTCACCTTTCTCAGCATCCGACTCCCTGTTTTAACAACTGACTTGATAATAAATGCCTGCTGGAATCTCGAAGTCTTTCCAAAAGTGAAGTTACAGACAGTCTTAATGACTGAAATGTAGTCTGGTGCAAAGTTCTGGGTGGATAACTAAATCGCCTTCATCAGAGGGCAGTTCTGCCAAGAAAGGTCTAAAACCACAGCACCACAAATCATCTAGATTCAATACGGAAATCATCTAGACCAGCCCCTACAGCAAAAGAAGACAAGGCCGGGTCACACAAGAACATATCCAGGTGCATTTTGAAAGTGCCTGAAGAAGGAGACTCCCGTCTCTCTGTGTAGCCTGTCCAGTGCTTCATCACCCTAAATGTAGAACAGGTTTTCGTGGTGTTGAGGTGGAACCTCCTGTGCTCCAGCTTGTACCCTTTGCTCCTCATCCTACTGCGTGACACCACTGAAAAGAGACAGTTGACTCCCTTGGTCCTGACACCCTCCCTTCAGATATTTCTTCACAACTTTGTCTTTTCCATACTGAACAGTCCCAGTTGTCTCAGCCTTTCCTCATAGGAGAGCTGTTCACGTCCCTCAGTCACTCTCGTAGCCCTTGGTTGGATGCTCTCCAGCAGTTCCCTGACTCTTGAACTGTGGACCCCAGAACTACACACAGTACTTCAGGTGTGATCAATNCCTCCTGTGCTCCAGCTTGTACCCTTTGCTCCTCATCCTACTGCGTGACACCACTGAAAAGAGACAGTTGACTCCCTTGGTCCTGACACCCTCCCTTCAGATATTTCTTCACAACTTTGTCTTTTCCATACTGAACAGTCCCACTTGTCTCAGCCTTTCCTCGTAGGAGAGCTGTTCAAGTCCCTCAGTCACTCTCGTAGCCCTTGGTTGGATGCTCTCCAGCAGTTCCCTGACTCTTGAACTGTGGACCCCAGAACTACACACAGTACTTCAGGTGTGATCAATCCAGGGCAGAGTAAAGGGGAAGGAGAACCTCCCTTGACCTGCTGGACACACTTTTCTTAACGCATTCCAAGATACCTTTGGCCTTCTTGGACATAAGGGCTCATTGCTACCCCACAGGGATCTCACTGTCCACAAGGACTCCAAGGTCTTTTTTCCCTGGGCTGCTGTCTGTCCGGCAGGACAATCCTTAGATTAGGGCCTTGAAATCCTAAGCAGGTATCCAGAGAGCACAGTGACACTCTGCTACCAGAGTTCTGCTATTCCTGTTATTCCAGGAGCCATCAACTGCTCCACTACTGTACCTCTATTCACAGAGTAGAGTCAGTTGGCCATGTATGCAGAGATATTTTCTCACCTGAGTCTAAGAAACCTTCAGTTGGAGGATTCACAGTCCTTCTGGGTGTCCTGGGCTGCAGCAGTCCCCTGGCCATAGAGATTTTATCCCCTTTAATCTGAACCTCTCTGGCTGCATCAGCTGCTAGTAAAAATTCCTGTAACTTGTCATCTTCCTCCCCTTAAGCAGCAAAGGCTGCAGCGTATTGCAGAGGCTTAAGCTAGGTGTGGAGTATGTTTGAAGAGATGAAGTATGTGAGTGTCAGTGACGGTGCAGGAAGGAACATCCCACACTTAACCCTCACATTTGAATTCCTCAGATGCACTGTGGATTTCTTGTGCAGTCCCGGCTAGGATCCTTCCCCTTTAAAGTGTCTGATTTCCTATCAGGAAGGAGTAAAGACTTCACTACAGTAGTCTGAATGTTTGGTGAAGGAAGATCACCAAGTATCCAGACAGACAGTAGTACATCCTTTAAATCCCAGCGTAACTGCTTTGGTAGCCCCCCATTTCAGTAGCCAAGGTTTCTGCAGCCACCGTCCTTGAACCTTCTCTTCCCTTTTTGCCTTCCACACTGTTTTTCTCCTCTGGATCTATGTGTTTACACTGTAAAGCAACAAGGGTATTGAAAGTAGCAGGTAGCTCGAGATTAAATGCCCGGCTGCCACATCAGCAATTACCCTGTTTTCAGAAGCTCCACAATGGTTTGAAAGGCTGCTGGAGGTTCAGCGTCGTTCAGATTAAACTGACATTTAAAAACATCCCTGAGAGAAATACTCGTTCTTTCCCAACCTTTGGCAAGAGCACGGGGTTCAGACAGCGCTGCCAGCCCCCTGGCACTTGTGTTTTATCATCTCCCCGGTGTGCAGGCTGTTATTATCTTTCACCCCAGACAGGTGCTGACGAGCTGATCCCGGTGCTAAACACCGGCACACTTTGCTGAAAGAGCAGCGGCGACCCGCGCCGCGTTTGATCTTGCTTCTTGGCATTTCTGTCCTCATTATTTGACTGCATAAAAAAGAATCCTCAGCCCCTCTGAACATGAAACCCTTCAAACAGGAATTGCCCGTCCACTTGACAGAGAGCCTGCAAAGGACATTCATCCCGGGCTCTCGCATGAATGCCACCCCGTTAATTACGCGTTCCCTGCCTGGCTTCCTTGCGCTCAGGGCTTTGTGCTAGCCTGGCTGCAGGTTGTGAAGTTTTACCTCTCAACCACTACGTTAGTCTGCTTTTTATTTATCCAGAATCCTGTTGGGAAATGCAGGTAGCAGCTCACAGCAGCTATTCACTGCCCAGATTTTGGGCTGCTCTGGAGGTCGTGTTCTTCAGTGAAGAGCGACCTCACCATCGACCCAAGCAAGGTCAGTGTCTGAGGGGAAATGGCTCGCTCTGCACTGAGAATGTACAACCCGCTCTGTGCTGATTTCTGACAGAGTCCCTACTTCACGTGCCCTAAAATCATTTGTTGCCCAGCTCCACGGGCACCATCCTCACTGAAGATCTGAATTCATATCCTCCATGGTAAATGTCTCCATCTGGAGCGAAGAGAAAAGTAATCCTCTGTATCTGAAAAGGACTACGAAGACAATGACCAGTTAAGAAGGACATCAGGTTCCTGATGTAATTACAACCTTTTCTCACCGTGCTGGACCCACGACTTTACTGAATGCCATCTGCCCTTTCTTCCTTCTGGTCTTCACATCTAAACCCGAGGAATGGGCTGTCAGTGATTTTGGTTTTTTTAATGAACCACCAGAGCCACTGCAGTCCTGGGGGATAAGAGTTCAGAAGCCCAAGGATGAACCTTACTAGGGATGTGGGTAAACCTCTCACGCAGTTCACAGGTCTCTTAGAGCTAGCCCTCTACTTCAGCTTCTTTTCTTGCCAAAGGTATCCTAGCTTAGTTCAAGTACTGACCCTGTAAGTGGAAAGGGGATAAAGAATCTTTAAAATCCATTAGGTCTCTACAACCATTTTATGATCTAACTGTCTTCAGAATAACATCAGTGAGAGGCTTAATTTTAAAGCTATAAATATGGATCATCAGGACCGCAGAACAGGGAGTCCTGAAGCAGTAAACCCTGCAGTGGGTCAGAGGTCCCACTTTGTGACAGGGTACAGCGCTGCCATCACTGCTGGTTAAGTGCCTGAACTGGTGTTATCTTCTCCATCAGGCTGCTGCTGTAAATTGTGAACTTGTTGTGCGCTAGCAGCTTACTCGGAAAGTATCTGATTTCTCTAATAATTGCATTTTGACGAGGTATTAATGCTCCATTAAGTGGTGAATGTTGTTCCTTTCCTTGATGGTATTGACCCAGAGAGGCAGGGAATTGTAAACCTGAATGTGAGGTGGGAGAGGTAAAGAAGGTACCTGAGAAACTGCAAAAATCTACCGCTGTCCCGTGGAATCAGTCAGT
>VZRI01010543.1:5721-17331 GCA_013397515.1 Upupa epops | reverse complement strand
TTCTATGATTCTATGAAGTGTACTCCTCAGTTCTACAATGCAAAAATTTCAGCAATGACAGAATCAGTTGCAAACAAAATGTTGAAAGTTATTCTAATTCTAATCTCTCTTGAACAGGGGGATGTGTGTCTTCAATAACCTACTATTAAAAACCACCTATGAACAAAAAGTCACAGAGCAGCTAGAATTTCTTTTCAAGTAAAGTAGCATGTGCCTATCTTTTTTATGTAAGTTGTACCAGTAATCGTGCATGGGTCATGTCTATTTGTGTGATCCAGGTCTAATTCTGAACACAGCAGACTAGATTTAAACTTGCTGGACACATTTAAACAAGCTGTGTTAAGCCACAGGTTGATGTCCTTTATAATGCACTGCTGAATTCCCCGAATGTTTTACAGAATATCTTACCTGTGTTGTAGGGTTATTCACACAGACCACATTATTGTCAGAGGCGTCCAGACCTGCAGATCTTGTTTCCTAGACAGACTTTGCTTCTGAGGCTGTGTCCTCACAGCCAGACTCTCTGGAGGTGGCAGATGACTGTCTGAAGGTAGAAAGACAGTCACATTCACGCCTCCTGCAGCCTTTCCTCTGCTCCAATAAGGAAGCTAACTGAATTAATAAAGCAGCAGAAAACACTGCCCTCCTTCCCATTGAGGCAACTTTTTTAGTATTTAATGCATGGCAAAGGATATTCCATCATAGTTTTATTAGACCTCTTCATATAATTAGTTCTTATTGACAAGGCATTGATGACATAAGTATTAAGATAACTGTTTTTCTGGTTTATGTAGAGGCAGAACCTTTAACTATTCACACTCCGGTGTAGATTTAACTAACAAGTACAAACCCGGTCTGTGGAATGTAATCTTACTGTGAGAAATATTTCTTCATTAATTTTCCTCTGTAAATTTTGGGGAAAATTGATCCTGTTCAAAAAAATTCAAAAGAAGAACTAAAGAATTTAGAGTAGCTGTCATTTATGAATAAAAATATATGAAATACAATATTTTATTTTCAAGGCTATTGCAATAATGAATACAGAAATAGTGTTTAAAGAATCCATGCTGGCTATCTCAGTGAATTTCTGTGTTTTAATGATTCAATATCTTACCTGCTTAAAGGTCAACATCACTAATTATCTATTGAAGAAACCATGTATATTCCAATTTGTGGAAGGTCATTTAGTGCCAAATCCTCCACTATCACTTCAGGGTGGAATAAATTGTAGAGAGTGGTTTGGATAGTGAAAAGCATAGCAGTCACACCCCCCTATCGCTGTGGTCTTTGAACTGGATGAGTCCTCCAGTCATTAGCAGTGCCTGTCTGACCAGCCTAGCTATCACAGTGTATTAAGAATTTTTTAGTTTATTTAAAAAGTGTATATATTAAAAACTTGCAATTAGAAGCCAGTATTTTTACCTTACTTTATGAAAAGTTGCATCACTATCTCCTTTTGTTGTTGCTTTTTATGCCCTTTCAGAGCCCAGGAAACTACCAAATTGCAGATGAAATACATAGCAGGTGAATAATAGTAGGTGAAACAAACAGTAGTTAGTCCATGTTAAAAAATAACACTATTCCAAAGTGGTTCTTCTGAAATATCTTTAAACCATCTGCATATTACGTTGTAAGAATGGACTGCAGTAACTTGCAGTTCAGGTAAAGTTACCTGATTGTACTGGAGAGTGTATTTTCATGTTTGCTCCTTGATGTTTTTTAAACTTTTCTCATTATATGTACTAGGTAAAAAGAAAGAGACTAAATAACCCTGGGAGAAGGAACCATAACTCAGAACTCTTCAACTTGAGGTGAGTGCTTTAATCACTACACAAAAGAGTACTACAGAGTGCAATCACCCTCCTTCCAGACTCCTGATTTTTTCATTCTTTGCTGAATTTTCACACAGCTTCAATTAGAGGGTGAAGAATGACGCTGTACTCCTGGGACCCCTAGGGTGGAAAATACCTCTAAGCCTAAGTAAAGCTTTGAGCTCATGACTCAAAGGAGAGGGGAATGACTGAGACAGACATTAGACTCTGAATATTCTTGGACATTTAACCAAAGATGGCAGTATCTTGTTGCCTAACCATTAAGCTCCAGTAGCAGGTAGCAGTGCAGGCTTCACTGCAAAGCAAAGCAGCTGCCCTTTCATTTTGTGAGGAATCCTGTCCCATATGTGTGTCAAGTATGCTCTGGAGGCAGCCTGCTGTACGAAGGGCAAGAATACGTCTTTCAGATCTCAGTGCAGAGAACCTAGGCCTTTTAGGGCCCTTCATAGGGCAAGATTTAATAGCTCCTAACTGTGGGTTATTCAAGTTCCATGACTAGCTTCTTAGGCTTTCGAGTCCTCTTTCCATTTAGACCTGAGATACCCTTTCCAGAAATAGCCCATAAATGTGAGTCCTGCTTTGGATTCTACTTGCATATTTTTAGTTTAAAGCATAGGCAAGCAATAGCACCAGTAGCAAGTCACCACCTTGCTTTTAACAAGGGCTGTTACATTCTAATGTAGAGAAATACTTTTGTGCAAGAAGAAACTATTCTCACTGTCAGTCATGGTATCAGCTAAGAGCAGCAGGTCCCAAATGAATCTCACACCTGCCTGAGTGAAAGTTTTTTACCTGATCCCCTGTCAACCTGTCTGACACAGTGGAGTAGTCCCAAAAGTACTCGAATAGTATATACTGGTCTTAGGTGAGAGGTGGCAAATGTCAGGTTCTGCTTTGAGGCATTGCTTGTAATTGTCACTTCTCAGCCGAGGCCAATATTGCACAATAAAAGTACCTCCATTTTGTTCAGGTTCCAAGGGAAACAGGTTAGCTTAAGCTGGAGCTCCAAAACAGGTAGCAAAGACTCTTGACAGCTGCCATGAGTCACAGTGATGGTATAGCAACTTAGAGCTTTGCTTCTTGCAAGATTATTCACAGATCATAAAGACCTGAACTCTAAGCTGCTTGGTTCCACTTCTAAGTGAATGCCTTAATCTCTGGCAACAGTACTGAGAAAGAAAACAGAGCAGCTGGAAGACTGACACAGAAGAATTGTGTACATTAGTTGTGTAATGAAAGGCCTTCCTTGCATAATACATTTGCAGAATGTCCTCTCATACACAAGAACAGAATGGCAGCCCAAGAGCTCTGTTTATTTTCAGCCTCTCTTTAATAGTTTGATTTTTTAAGCTCCAGAACTCTGTGTAAATGCCTGTTTTTTATCACAGGCTGGAACAAGTAAGTTTGCAGGGTTTGCTTCACTGAACCCTATGGAGGAGGGGTTTAGTTTCACTTTTGTAATTGAAATCTTAGTTTTCAGGATAACAGAAAAAAATATATCTGATTTCACTACTGACTTGGACTGTGAAGCTGCTGACAGAAGAAACTGCAGCAGATTTTTGAAAACTCACTAATAAGTGCATATGAAAAACAGATTGGTTTGAAATTTAAAAGAAAAAAAGCTTGCAAATTGATCAGTCCTTTCAGTACTTTCAATGGAAGCTAAGAGAGAGGGTCAGATGAGAAATCTAATAAAAAAGAACCTTGAAATTTGGTTCTTTCTCCTATTTAGTCTTGTAGTAGGCCTGCTTATATTTATGCTAAAAGACATCTCATTCTATCAACTGCTTGCATTCTGAATGTGTGTTTATAGAACTATCAAGCTGAGTATTTCTCCAAATACATATATCCGAATTCTTTAAAGACTTACAGACTAGGAACCAGACTTCTTTTTTTTTTTTATTTCAGAAGAATAAAATGTTAAGTATAAGGTTGTAAATGGAAAGCAATGACTTTAATTAAACTGAAGGACTAGAAAGAGGGATGATGATATTAAATGGCTTTGAATACATTACTGCAATGCCTGCTTGAATTTGGCTCAATCCAGTTTCTTCTCAGACATTTGACACTGTAACTGGCAATAGATCTTGAATAGAGAAGTGGTCTATGACAAAACAATCTGCAAAGACCCAGCAGCCATTAGCAAATATGGTAGTTCAAAAGAGAAATTCTACCTTCTTAAAATTAAAGAGATGCAACTGTGACAGTACTGGGAAGAACACATTTCCATTTAGCTCAAGGCTTAATATTAACATGTAAAGTAGGTGCAGGATGGCTTTACAATGCATAAGGATTTGTGAAGTAGATGGAAATGTTTCACAAAGGGTCAAGTTCTGCAAATGCTTCAGCTCAATGCAATTATAGAAGGACTGAATGACTTCAGGGTAGGTTAGAAGACTGAGCCTACTAGCTAGGTAGGCAGAGGACAGACAGGATGGCAGTGGTTGAGGATGTTTACCACCCTATTGCACCCAACAGTGTGATAATTTCATTTAGGTTCTCAGACAGCAAGACAGAAATCTAGCATTGTATTAGGCAACAGCAGAAGAAGAATAAAACTGGGTATTATCTGGTTAATCCACAGCTTTGAGTTGAGCAGAAATTCTGTATTGACCATATAGATTTTAATTGCTTAGCTAAGATATTTTATTTGCAACAGTTCTTTTATAAAACAGGGGATCATTTGTATTGTTTTGTGAGCTATTTTTTAGGTGGCTCAAAATATAAAGTGTTTTATCAATTTCCATTCACATTCTATTTCTGAGGGATCATAGAACAATAGAATGTTAGAATCATTAGGGATCAGAAGGGACCTCAAAGATCATCTAGTCCAATCCCCCTGCCACAGCAGGATCACCTAGACCAAGTCGCATAGGAACACATCCAGGGAGGTCTTAAACATCTTCAGAGAAGGAGACTCCACAACGCCCCTGGGCAGTCTGTTCCAATGCTCTGTTATCCTCACTGTGCAGAAGTTCCTTCTGATATTTAAATGGAATTTTCTGTGTTCCAGCTTGTACCCATTGCCCCTTGTCCTTTCTCCAGGTGACCTTGAGAAAAGCCTGGCTCTATCCTCCTGACATCCACCCCTCACATATTTACAGACATTAATGAGGTCACCCCTCAGCCTTCTCCTCAGGAAGTGATAAAAGAATGATAGTCATTAATGCATACATTTTGATTATTTTCAGCTTTTTAGTAGTTCAGAAGTGGTGTAGGTAAGAAGCAGGGATGTAATTATGTACACCTTACTTGAACACAATTAACACCTTAATTGCAGAATAGACCTCTTGGTTTTATATGTTATTAAATAAGATTTTGTTATATAAGATTTTGATATTTCTGTATAGCTGTCCACTAAGAGATTGTCATAAGTTTTGTAACTATTAGTATATAATATATACAAATATATATAACATATAAAAGTATGTGTAATATAAAAATATATTTATATGTGCATAATNATATATAGAAGAGTATATTTACATATAATAATTAAATATATATCACAGAATCACAAAATTGTTGAAAAGACCTCTAAGACCATCAAGGCCAGTCTAGGACCTAACATCACCACAACCTAGGCCACAGCACTAAATGCCACATCCAGTCTTTAGTAGGGATCAGTCTTTTCAGGTATGGGAACTCCACCACTGCTCTGGGCAGTCTGATCACCCTTTCAGTGAGGAAAGGCTTCCTAACGTCCAACCTAACCTTCTCCTGGTGCAGCTTCAGGCTCTGTCATCTCATGCTATCACTGAATGTCTGGGAGAAGAGCCTGACCCCCATCTGCCTACAACTTCCCTTCAGGTAGTTATATATAATATACATATAACATACATATAACATATATATGCATGTATATAGAGCAAGAATCTATAAAAGCTTTTTATTTATCTGCTTTTATATATGTATATATGTGCGTGTGTGTATAAATACAACAAGAAGGTACGACAAACCCTAAAAAAAATTAAATAGAAATTTATTAAGGAAGGATGTGAATGGAGTATATAGAGATATTTTCCTGTCAGCAATGATTCAAAAGATGACTCAGACAAATTGTTATGGATGGTGTTTAGATAGTGATAATGAAAATAACTTTTATTGTAATATTTTTACAAAATACCAATTGGACACACTAAGTAGTGAAACTATTTGAATAAGTGTCTTACCAATCAATAATATCTCAGCCTGAATTCCTCATGTTTTTCAGGACAGTGGCAGAAGCAATAGCATATTAAGAATTGATATGCATTGTTGCATTAAAGGAAGAAGCCATAAAGTGCAGTGATACATTGAACCTAAAATTCTGTTTTAGTATAGTTCAAAGGGTGAGATCTTAACTAATTGATTGGAAATCACTACTTGTGATTTTCTAAAACGTAAATTCCCAATTGCGTTTGATTTTGTTTTCTCGCTTCTTAAACATTCTGTGTTTGGATTGTGAACTGGCTGCAGGATAGAAGCCAGAGAGTAGTGGTTAGTGGGACAGAGTCTAGTTGGAGTCTAGTGGGATCCCCCAGGGATCAGTACTGGGACCAGTCCTTTTCAGTCTATTCATTAATGACTTGGATGAGGGATTAGGGTGCAGTATCAGCAAGTTTGCTGATGACACAAAGCCAGGTGGTGTCACTGACACCCCAGCAGACTGTGCTGCCATTCAGTGACACCTGGACAGGCTGGAGATTTAGGCAGAGAGAAATTTAATAAAGTACAACAAGGGTAAGTGTAGAGTCTTGCATCTGGGCAAGAACAACCTCAGGTCCCAGTATAGTTTGGGGACTGACAGTTGTGTAGTAGAAAGGGACCTGTGGGTCCTAGTGGACAGCAGGATGACTATGAACCAGCAATGTGCCCTTGTGGCCAAGAGGGCCAACAGCTTTCTGGGTGGAATCAGAGGGGGGGTGTTTAGCAGATCAAGAGACGTTCTTCTCCCCCTCTCCTCTGCACTGGTGAGATTGCATCTGGAATATTGTGTCCAGTTCTGGGCCCCTCAGTTCCAGAAGGACACAGAACCACTGGATGGTGTCCAGCGTAGAGCAATGAACACGATGAAGAAACTAGAACACATTCTTTATGAGGAAAGGCTGAGGGAACTGGGTCTCTTTAGCTTGGAGAAGAAGATGCTGAGGGGTAACGTCATTAATGTCTATAAATATGTGAAGGGTGGGTGTCAGGAGAATGGAGCCAGGATCTTTTCAAGGTTGTCTATTAATAGGGCAAGGGGCAATGCATGTAAGCTGGAACACAGTAGGGTAATGGAGCATTTGAATAGGCTGCCCAGGGAGTTTGTGGAGTCTCCTTGTCTGGAGAAGTTTAAGACCCGCCGGGATGTGTTCCTGTGGATTTGGTCTTCGTCATCCTGTTTTGGGAGGAGGATTGGACTAGATGATCTTTCGAGATCCCTTCCAGTCTCTAATTATTCTATGATTCTATGATTGTATTGTGTCGTTCTACAAAACAGCAAGAATAAGAAATACACAACATGGCAGTCATGATGTTGTTCCTCAGTATTTCAAGGTATCTCAAGGTGTTTTTTTTTTCACTTATGTTTCAGTTACCATAGTGCAAAACGTTAACTCCTTACATAAATCAGTAACCTATTGATTTCTGATACTTTGTAACACATTAGTTAAGCAACACCCAGTGCATACAGCCATTTCCCTCATAATATTGTTATGATATCTAGTTGGCGACCCATTACTAGTGTTGTCATCCAAGGGTCGGTGTTAGGTCCGGTCCTGTTTAACATTTTCATTGAAGATATTGATGATGGGATGGAATCCATCATGAGAAAATTTGTAGATGACACCAAGCTTGGAACCCATGTTGATCTGTTGGAGGGTAGGAGGGCCCTGCAGAGGGACCTGGACCTTGAAAGATGGGCAGGCTCTAATAGGAAAAGTTTTAACAAGTCTGCATTTTGGTTATAACAACCCCAGGAGGAACTATAGTCTGGGAATGGAGTTCTTAGAGAGTACTCAGGTAGAAAGAGACTGGGGGTATTGGTGGACAGCATTGAGTCAGTAGTGTGTTCAGGAGGTCAAGAGGGCTAATGGCATCTCAGCCTGCATCAAGAATGGTGTGGCCAGCAGGGCAAGGAAGGTTATCATCCCCCTGTATTCCGCACTGGTTAGACCACACCTGGAGTATTGTGATCAGTTCTGGGCCCCTCAGTTTAAGAAAGATGTTGAGGTGCTGGAATGAGTCCAGAGAAGGGAAACTAAAATGGTAAAGGAGCTGGAAGGTATACCCTATGAGGAGAGGCTGATGGAGATGTTTGTTTAGCCTGGAAAAGAGGAGGCTCAGGGGTGACCTTATCGTTGTCTATAACTACTTAAGAGGTGGTTGTGGTCAGGCGGGGGTCAGTCTTTTCTCCTGGACACTGGAGACAGGACAAGAGGTCACAGTCTTAAGCTCCATCGGGGGAGGTTTAGACTTGATATTAGGAAGGGGTTTTTCACTGAAAGAGTGATCAGATTTTGGAACAGGCTGCTCACAGACATGGTCAAGTCGCTGTCTTTGGAGATGTTCAAGATTAGTCTGGATGAAGTGCTGAGTGGCAGGATCTAGATGTTAGATGTTAGGTTTACTAGGTTTATTTGGATTTAGGTTGGACTGGATGATCTTTTCCAGCCTTATCATTACTGTGAAATTTCTGTGATACTGTGATATAGAGATAATTATATCCCTTTTAAGAAGAGAGAAGTAAGAACAAATTTTATGCCTTGATTACCCACTGGGATGCTTTGTGGTGAGTCTATGGATCTAAATCTGTCCATTCATCACAAAGTACACTAGCACACTCAATGAAACCCCAGTCAAACTTTGCTCAGAATATGCATAACAATATTCTGAAGAAACAGAAGCTATGTTTCTGCTGGCTTGTTTGCAAATTAATGACTTAGAGAAGATTAGCACTCCACATGTATCTATATAAAGCAGACAGATACTCTAAGAGTCAAACTAAGGGTTTTAAAATCTCCACCTTCTTCAGTGAACTCTTCTCAAGCTTTTGATTCCTGTCAGAACCAGTGAATGATAAAAGAATTATAGAGGTAAAAATGTATTTACTTCAGTCTATCTTCAGAATCTTAAATATCTGTATCATGTTTTCCACAGCAAGAATTTTCACATTGGAGTTGTTTTCCTTTCCCATGCCTGTTTTTAATGCAGGAAGACTTTTGAAGCCTGGTTTGGCTGCACTATAAAAAAGGTGGCAGCGTTGCCTGGAAGTAAAGAAATCACAGAATTCTGAACTTCTGAGTATCTACCAGTGACTCATTGGGTCCTTGTGTGAACAACTGCCTTCTGTATGTGCCCAATGAGACAGTTTATAGAATTGGATTGAGTTCTTAGCCTCAATATTTTATTTTTCAACTTTTGAGGGGAAAATTGCTTCACTGCAGTACTGATGAAATAAATAGACTATAATTTGTCAAGTACAGTAGGATTATGTCTGCAAGAAGTTTACAGAACTTTTACCTTCATCTAAAGGTAAAATTGATGAGAAATTCCGTCTTCCACTGCCTTTTTGTGATGACAGAGTTTTGTCAGTACTTTTGAGATACCACCTGTCCCTATTATGGGGTAATAAACTCAATTGGTAAAACACCTTTAGAAAGAAATGCCAGATTAGAAAGACTCTTGGGAAAACACTGTTTAAGATAATACATTCAGTAATAAACTGAAAAGTGGAAAACCACTAGAACTATAAAATGCATGGTGGTGAAAGACTTATTTAGAACCGTAGATCTCATGCAGCAATGTCTGATATTTTTTCAACATGTGTAATGTAATCTGTCATGTCTGAAAGACCATCAGTGAAATAGTATTACTTCATCTTCTCTCTTAAATTTTTAAATATTAGAAAACACAAAATGGAGGTATGCATAAAGTAAAAAATGGCATGTTTATAATAACCTACTAGTCAGAGGGCACCATTTAAAATGACAGTGACCAGACTTTATATCTTGGGTATCAACAAAACTGTTTTAAATGTTCTGATTTCTTTGTTTTGCAATGGTTTATGATAATGCTTTTATGAAATATTGAGAGATTGAAATAATGAGGTGTAAGAAAGCTAGTAATTACCACATCTGGAGTACTGTGTCCATTTCTGGGCCACTCAGGTCAAGGACACAGAGCTGATGCAGGTTGACCAGCGTAGAGCAACAAAGATAATGAAGTAGAACACCTCCCTTATGAGGAAAGGCTTAGGGAGCTGGGTCTCTTTAGCTTGGAGAAGAGGAGGCTGAGGGGTGACCTCATTAATGTCTATAAATATGTGAGGGGTGGTTGTCAGGAGGATGGAGCGAGGCTCTTCTCAAGGTCATCTGGTGATAGGACAAGGGGCAATGGGTGCAAGCTGGAACAGAGGAGGTTCCATGTAAATACTAGAAGGAACTTCCTCACAGTGAGGATAATGGAGCACTGGAACAGGCTGCTCAGGGAGGTTGTGGAGTCTCCTTCTCTAGAGATATTCAAGACCCACCTGGATCTGTTCCTGTGCTATTTGGTCTTGGTGATCCTGCTGTGGCAGGGGGATTGGACTGGATGATTTTTTGAGTTCCCTTCTGATCCCTAATGATTCTATGATTCTATGAACCTGAGTTTTTTAACATAGTATTGCCAGGTAGTGATTCAGAGAAAGAGGTTCATTAATGAGTCAGTCAAAACTGACCATATTAACATAAGTTATATTGCATCTTTCACCAATTGTCTGCAAGTGAAGCCAATTATTCTCCCTTTTTCATATGATAAAATATTTTGGATCTGTCTGTATGTTTATGACTAGTTTAATTTTATAGTAGAAATGCCACTTACGCCAATGCATAGACTATCCATCATACAACAATGAATACACCTACTGCATCCACAAAAGTGTTATAGCAAAAAGTGTTATAGCAAAAATGATGCTGTTCTTGCTTGTATATAATGGTTGTTTTCTTATGCACTACCTGAATATATGTGTGGTTTAGAAGTTCAGACCAATTCAGGTGACATTCAGCTGGCCAAATGAGAAGCAGATGCAGCCCGCTCAGGATTGCTTTTCACTGAACTGTGGTAATATCACAACAAACCCCGTTCTGTTCATGAAGCCTGAAACTTTCATTTACTTGGAACTTCCAGTGTGACTGGAAAATCATAGATGAAGGCATCCTTTGAGCTTTGTTCTCTAATCATCTATTCATGAATTTCTCACCCTCTTCTTGCCAATAATAGTACAAAGCTACACTGAAGGTCAACAGACAGTGCCAAGAAAATTCTGGAATTGATTTTGATAAATGTTAGTATGGCAATAGATCCTTCATATGTTCCTCTCTATAACTCCACTGTGGGACCAGTTACAGTGATAAAAATCTATCTCAACCATACTGTATGACTATCTTGCATTTTCCATAGAACTTGCTGAGGGGAGCTTATCTTTTGCCCTTGCTTAAAATTGCAGTTCTCAGTCAAGCAGAGATTTCTTTGTCGAGTTTTCATAAATTCATAGATTCATAGAATGGTGCAGGTCAGAAGGGACTTCAAAGTTCATCTAGTACCAACCCCCCTGCCATGAGCAGGGATACCCCCCGCTAGGCCGGGTTGCTCAAGGCCCCATACAATCTGGCCTTGAACACCTCCAGGGAGGAGGCATCCACAACCTCCCTGCATAACATATTCCAGTGTCTTAGCACACTCATTATGATGAATTTTCTCCTGACTTCCAGTCTAAACCTCCCCTCTTCCAGCTTGAAACGATTAACCCCATTCCTAGCACTCCAAGCCATTG
>VZRI01010542.1:226068-318469 GCA_013397515.1 Upupa epops | reverse complement strand
GAGGGACTTATGAAGATCGTCTAGTCCGATGAACAACCTGAAATTGAGCTCTGCAAGGATCACACAGAGGTGGACAGAGGCACTCCGTGAACCACAGGGCCACTACAAGCCTAACGAAGTACTTTCACTACCTCATGTCCAGGCAAGGCCGCGATGCTCCCTTCCCTCACAAAAATCCAACCAACGCCTGACCCCTGCCATCCCCTTCCCTCTCCACCACGAAAGCGGTACAGCCCGAGCCCTCCCCGCTGTCCGGGGGGAACAGAGGCAGCCACAACCACAGCTCCAGAAGGGGCCTACACCGGACGCACACGCCTCTGTCCGCCGACTGCGCCTTCTGCGTGCGCTGCTTCCAGCGAAACGCCTGAAGCGGGGCCCCGCAGCTCCCCTCACCCCTACGAGGAGGGGCCGGGGGCCGGGAGGACGTCGGTCACCGCTATGAGACCCTACACAGCACTGCCCACGTTACCTCTGCCGGCTCCGTTCTCTCCGGCTGAGCGGGCACCTTCCTTCCCTCCCTCCCGCTCTCGTTCCCGACGGGACGAAATCATAAATCTTCCCCCCCCTCCTGCCGGGCGGGAACCAAGCTGCACAGCGACTCCGAGCGGCCCGGCGCTGCGCATGCGCTTCACTGCGTGCCGCGGCCTGCAGTGGCGGAGGGGCCGCTCCTATGTCGGCGGCGCCTCGGTTGCTTCCGGGAAGATGGCGGCGTGGAGAGCTCTGCTGGCGGCTGGTGCCCGCTCTTCGTTGAGGGGGCGATTCGGCGGGATGCGGCCCGCGCCTGGCTGGGGGGTGGCTGCCGCCACTGCTGCCTTGGCTGGGGGAGTCTCGCTGGCGGTCTGGTACAGCGGAGTCCCGGCCCCTCTTCCGCTCCCGACGCTCCTGGCTCAGGTAAGGCGGCAGCATCCCCGCAGCAGTAGCCTCTGGGGAGCCGGGGCCCAGGACTGGGGTGGCTGTTGGCAAGCATGGAGGTACTGTGGGGCCCGGCCCTCCTGACGGCAGTGGGGTCGACGTGTATCAGGCTGCTCCTTCGACAGCTCGCTGACGGTGCTCGACTCAGGCAGAACTGTGTTAACAGGCACCGAGCGACTCTCCTTCGCTTGACAGCCCCGGTTCTGCCGACTGGGGGACCTGTGTGGTTTGCAGAACGCACGGCCTGCACCAGCTCCTCACTTTGATGAAAACTTTACGAGTTTTTCTTCCTTCCACGGTGCTAGGTGCTGTTAAACAGTCGTGAACCTTCTTTTTTCCCCTTAAAAAAGGAATATTTAATGAAAACGGTGCTTCCTGAAGTGCATCACACATAACAAGATGATTTCTTCTTAGTATTTTCAGAGAGCGTGCTATTGCTGTTACAGTGTAGGTTGTCTTGGAGCATCAGTGCCCATTCAGGAGGTGGTTTAACAGGCTGAGGGGACACCTTGCTACTGTTCGTAGACTCCTGAAAGGAACTCGTAGGGAGATGGGTGTTGGTCTCTTCTTTCAAGTAACAAATGGTAGAACAAGGTGAAATGGCCTCAAGTTGTGCCAGGGGAAGTTTAGGTTAGAAATTAGGAAAATCTTATGTATTGTAAGGATTGTCAGGTGTTGGATCAAAGTGGTGGTTGAATCACCGTCCCTGGATGTGTTTAAAAGTCATGCATATACCGAGCTTAAGGATGTGGTTGGTGGTTGCCTTGGTTGAGTTAGGTTAATGGTTGGACTGTATAATTGTAAAGGCCTTTTCCAACCCAAAGAGTTCTGTGCTTCTGAGGACAGAAAATAATTTTTACACAGTAATCTTCACAAGTTCCAAAATGCAGTTATGCTTCCCAACATCATTATTTTCATGGAGATAGTGAACTCTTCCTCATTCTTCCTTCAGAGAAGAAATTGCTGTCAATTACAGCTAGTTAGGTATTTCAGGACTGGAAGACATACATGGTTTATAGGCCAGAGGGTTTAGATGTTGTGGGGGAAGTATTCAACAGCTTGTATGCCTCAGTGTCTTGTCTCTTGACAATCACTGAAGAGGCTGAACTGCAGGCAGATAAATAAGCAATCCTTAGTCATGAGTCAGGAAGAATAAACAAGAATTCTTTCAAATTATTTTTTAATATATGTATATTGCAGTGTTAATTGTGGAACGTTTGTAAGCTGCTGCTTCTTGAAAACTCTTTTAAAAAAAGCGAACAGCATGTTTCTAAATAGATAACCATTTGTTCTGATTCGTGGGACAGTGCACATAAAGGTTTGGTTTTATGTGTACAGGTCCTAGTGAGGAAAATATTCATTATTCCACTAGAAATCCTACTGGAAATCTCTTTTTGTAAGGAGTCAACAGAACTTGATTTGACATGTAGTTATGTGTCATTTTGCAGCAACATTACTTTATATTTAAAATGTTCTGTCACTGAGACCAGTTTCATATAGGCGTGGAACTCTTGCATAAATAGCTGTGTATGTAGGTGCATATATAAGAAATTGTTAAGAATAGGAAGTAACTTCTAAAGGTTGTAAAATGAAGCCATCTAGTTCTGGTGCTGATGTGTTCATGGAGTAGCGTCCATCTAAAGTGTGGACAATTCTCCAAGTACACTGTTTAATTCTAGAGGAGGGGGCAACTGCAGAAGTGTGCAGGTTATTTAATGGACTAATTTTTAGAGGCAGCGTATTGCTGGACTCTCAAAATGGTTTTTATTTCATTTAAACTTTTCAGATTTCCAGTAAAATGATTCTTGGAGATACTGTCATAGTTACAGGCAAAAGTTCTTAATGCATCTATGATGCTGCATTTAATATATTGAGCATTTTAATACTACCTAAGAACAGGCCATGCAGGGCACAACACTAAGGTAAATAAACTGAAAGTGGAACTGTATTGTAAAAGCTGTGATGAGAAGAGTGATGGAGCCAGAGTAGCTTGATGTGAGTCTTTGAAGTGGTTGAGATGACTGCTTATTGACAAAAGTAGGAAATGCTGAAAAGCAAAACAGAATGTCAAAACAACTATATCACCTTTATTTTATGTTCTGAAGAAATCTTTTTTTCAGTTCAGAGCTTGTTCATTCTTCTTAAACAGAGATGATTTTCACATTCTAAGAGTGGATAACTTTCCTTGTTATTACTTTTGGCTATAACTGATCTTAGGCAGCCTTGTTTGAGATTGTGCTGGCAAGCAATTCTGAGTTGTTTGTTAATGTTGTGCTATGCTATGTAGTTTAAACGTTTGCAGCCTGGATATGTGAAATTATGTTAAGGCAACTGTTTGAAATGAAATTTCATTATCATCATGGTAATAAAAGCAAATGTGGTGGAAATGTTTCTACTTCTGTCTCACCAACCAGGCCTATCATTTGCTTTTGCAAATGTGGTGGAATTATTTTAGTGTTTACCGCTTTTCTTACATAACACACTCTTTCCTGTTGAATCACAAGAACTAATTGCTGCAAAATGTGTGGTAATTACTTTAAATGCTTGATAAAGTGAAGCTGACAAAGAGCCCAAAGAGTATGAGTTTGTGTTTAATTGTGTGATGTTTTTCATCTGTATTGCATTGTATTTAAAAAATCATGGCATTAAGGCAAATTTCCTATATGTATGGGACTTTGGTGTAAGCAAAATTTGATTTAATTTGATTTGAGTCACTGAGTAAATTCTTATTCTTGGCCTAAGTGAGATGTAACAACCTTTAGTAACTTTGTTGCAAAAGCAAAGTCTTAGCTGTAAATACTTGCTGTTTGTTTAGTTTAGGTAGCTGAAGTTAATAACTTTGTGTAGCCTTCCATTAGTCTCAGTAAAACTAATATCTGTCAACTCCACTCTGCACTGGTGAGGCTGTGTCTAGGGTATTGTGTCCAGTTCCGGGCTCCTCAGTTCAAGAAGGACACAGAGCTGATGGAGGGTGTCCAGCTTAGAGCAACAAAGATGATGAAGGAACACCTCCCTTATGAGGAAAAGGCTGAGGGAGCTGGGTCTCTTGAGCTTGGAGAAGAGGAGGCTGAGGGGTGACCTCATTAATGTCTATAAATATGTAAGGGGTGGGTGTCAGGAGGATGGAGCCAGGCTCTTCTTCAAGTCATCTGGTGATAGGGCTAGGGGCAATGGGTGCAAGCTGGAAGATAGGAGGTTCCATATAAATATCAGAAGAAACTTCTTCACAGTGAAGGTAACGTAGCATTGGAACAGGCTGCCTAAGGGGATTGTGGAGTCTCCTTCTCTGGAGACATTCAGGGTCCACCTGGATGTGTTCCTGTGTGACTTGGTCTAGGTGATCCTGCTGTGGCAGGGGGATTGGACTAGATGATCTTTCGAGGTCCCTTCTGATCCCTAATGATGCTATGAACATAGAACTCATTTCAGCTATAATTTGTACTAGACAGTTTCAGAGATACAGTTGACTATTGAAGCTGGTAAACAACACATCAAAGCTAAAGTTCTATAAATTCAGTATTTATTCTATTTTTCTTCTAAAGCTTTCAATTATTTTAAATCAAAGTCTTAGACCCCTGGCACCTAATTCTTTAGTTCTTTACTTAATTTTATTTCTTGTGTGCTTGATTCCTCATGTGCTGCTGTAGTGGGTTTAATCTAGGTCATACTGGTTGCTGGCACTTCTCACTTCTGCTCAGAGTGAATGAAATCCAGCCTGTCTGCAAGTTCTTGGAGGTTCAGAGATTTTGCAGAGTCAGTTAATCTGTTTTTCTTTTGTGAGTTGTATGAATAGTGCTTGTTGTATTGGCCCCTGTTTGGTTACTGTGTCCTGATATAATTATTGTTTATTCTGAAAGTTAATTTTTAGTTTGGGATTTGTTTTTTTTAAAAAAAACCTTTTTCCTGGTCCAGCTTTTGTCAGCATTTTCATTGCTATTCATCTCTTCTGCCAGCTCATATTAAATTGGTAGTATATTAATAATAAAGCTTTCTATATTGAATGTAAGATTTCCTCAGGTGTAATCTTTCAAACTAATTCTCTTTAGACATTCAAGAAGTGATTTGTGAGGTTATTTTAATTCTTTCTCTTCATTTACTGATCTACTGCTTAGAAGCATGCAACTAATGTGTTGGAGTAAGTCCTTAGTGCTTATGGTAAATCTCTAGTGTTTTGTAGCAGAGTTAACAGAATCTTTTTGCACTTTCTAGATACCTGAGTTTAGTTCTGTCTGCACTTGTTACTTACTAGCGTGACTACATTGACAGTATCCTGAAGCAGATATAGGCTGTGCTTTGAAAAACTAGATCAATTTTTTTTACATTAAGTGAGCCAATCAGCTTGTATAAAAGAGGACAGGAGGTGTAGAGGTTTTTTGTTCTACCAGTGTAGAACAGGCTGCTTAACTAGTGTAGTTCAAGTGACACAATGGTGTATTGTAACCTTGATCAGTCTTGCAGTATTGTCTACCGAACCTTTATTGTTTCAGAGCTTGCAGTTGGCAATATTAATGTAGCATTACATGGCCTAAAGTTATTGAAAGTCATTGCAGTCAGTTAGATTCCCTTTATCAGGGTCAAGAATCAAGTCACCCTTGCCAAGGAGCATGCACGTGAAATTAGAACAGCACACTTTGGGAGGCTGTAGCATTTTGTGAAAAGCAACTCTTGCCTCCCCACTCCAAGTACATTTTTGAACTTGGTGAGAGTCTGCAGCATTCAGCATTGTTCTTGTAAGCACACGAACTGCAAATGATGAAACCACTCTGGGTAGCCGCAGGCCGCCAGAGGCAGCATCTCCTGACCCTGCTAGTTTTTTACGGATGTGTTTAGTCAATAGCTTCAGAAAGACGACTGTAATTTGATTCACCCTTGAAAAGTTGTCATCCTTGCTGAGTGTTAGGTTTTGAGTCTATGTCATTGTTTTACAAATAAGTTTGACTGGAGTTGTTTCTAGGGCGTATAGGAAGGGTTACATGTGCTAAGTCTAGTCTGTGTATTTTCAGTATTCTTTTTTCTGTGGTTGTGAGAGCTGGTACTTAAATATTTGGTACTGCTTATCTGAGGTAAAGAGGAAAACACAGCTTGCTAGCAGCATTGTTTGGGGTCTGTTCTTGTTAACACTGTCTTGTTAACACATGATTGAGTCTAATTGATTCTTTTTGTCTTACCTTCTCTACTGCTACTTGTGTTCCATCTGCCACGTGCTGCAATGCTTCAATGTAAGAGACTCCATTCCCACCCTGAAGATCCTAAACAAATACATTCATTGCTTCTGATCATACCGAAAATAGTAATATAATGCTTAGAACAACAATTAAAGCATTTGTGCCAATTTAATTTCTCTAGTGTCTGACATTTCTGAAATCTCATTTTATTTAAAACATGCTTCTTCAAACAGTCATCTTTTGGACTGTGTTAAANGTTCCTCTGTGATCTGTGTTAGATAGTTTTGTCCTGCTCCGGCAGGGGGGTTGGACTCGATGATCTCTTGGGTCCCTTCCAACCCCTAACATCCTGTGATCCTATGAACAGAATGCTTCACCTTTTCCAATGTTGACAGTTGTTCAGAGAAGCAAAGATAGCCACTCATGGAAGTGGTGACGTTTTATTTCACAATGATATGAAAACAATCTAAAGCAACTGAGAGTAAAATAACTCTAATGATTACAGCTGAATTTTAGGTTAGTTTCCTGGAACTACATGTATAACCACCACAAACATTTATTTTGCAGCTATTGTCTGTTTAAAGAAACTACAATACTGTAAAGGATTCCTCATACAGCATTTCAGAGAAGGTGCCTGTGGTTCTGCCCCTGTGGAAAGAGCAAAATAATGTACTGAGGCTGTCTTTACAAATCCCAGGTCTGTGGAGAGCTCAGTGACACAGCTCATAGGGTAACCTAGGGAAACTGCTTAAATTAAATATAACTCTGAAGTTTATCAGGCTTTTAGTAGAAGTCTCTCAACACCCAAACCTGAAAGCTGATAAAAATCATTCCAAAAGTTCTGAAGTCCTGTGTTTGTTGCTGACACTTTAAATGCTAAACCATTCCAAATGTGTCTCCAAAGAGCTGAGTGCTGAGGTCTATTTGTTTTAGAAAATTCCTGATACATTGAGCATTGTTTCCAACCCAAATCAGTTGATGATTTGCAAAATAATGGCAACTATAAGTACATTACTCATTTAGTGTATTTTACTTGATTGGTAACTTCTGACATAAACATGGAAAAATCTTCCAAAGAAAAGGTAATCAGTTGCATTCATGTCAAAAGCAGCATTTGGTTAAATCATTTGAAGTAGTATATTCAGAGCAGTGGAAGGAAGAAGTGTGTAGCTCTGGATTTTGATGGTTTTTTACCTAGGACCACTTTGTAACTAAAGTTCAACTTACACTGCTTTTAGCTCACACTTTCTCACTCAGTATATTTCCAGTCTATTTTTTTTTAATAGATGTTGTTTAGGAAGGTAATCTGTGCATAATACTTGCACGTGGCCTTCGTAGTTCATGATAAATTTGGCATTTGAATTTGGTCAGCAAACAAGAGTAAGAAATCTGTTGTTTGTGAGAATCATTGTTTAATCTCTAAATTATGTATAAGTGCTTTAAATAGTAAGATATTGTTGAATCTTGTTAGAATGGGAATTTTTGTGGGGGTTTCTTTGCAATCTGTTCATGCCAAAGGAAAAACACTGCTATTAAGACGACGTGTCTTGATAAATATAGAACCTGGGATAAAATTACGTAAGGATTTATACTGATATATAGAATCGCCTGGAGGGAGGAATGTGGTTCTAAAATAAAACCAGAAGTAATATGTGCAGTCTAATTTGAGAAATATAAAAGAAGATTCTTGTTCTTACACCATGATTTTAAAAAAAAAACTTGATTGCTTCTATTGGATCAGAAATCCTAGAATGGTTTTTGTGTCCTAAGTAGTACTTTAAAGTGTCTATCTTGGTGTCTTTATGCTACTAAACATAAATTGAGAATGCAAATGTAGCAGCGTACATAATAGATTACTAGAATTCTAACAAAATCAATTTAAGCATGTATAAAATAAAGGTCTGCAACATAATGCTTTAACAGGCTTTTGAAACTTAATGCAAATGTTTTTAATCCGTATCAAACATACTCAAGATAGCTTGCAGGCCACAGAGAAGCCACATGTTTGAATCCAGCTGGTGCAAACCTGACCATATCATCACACCATTAATGTTTAAAATCTTTGTAATAAGACAAGATCATGTAAACCCCATCACAATTACCATTACTGTTGTGAATTGGAGCATCTTTTTTTAAAATAATTTTCTTAAAACTCCCTTCCTTTACTATGTTCTTTCCCTAAAATAACCTTATGTTTTTATCTTATTTTTCTGCTGACTATTGATCTCTGTGTGTGACAGAATGTGTTAGGCTGCATTGCATGGACCGGGGTGTGTTGCATGAAGCCAGTTTTAGCATGGTTGGAAAGATTTTAAGGAATTCTGTACTGCGTCTTCAAGTTGTGTAGCTGAACCACCTACAAGATGGTGGCTTTACTGCTTTTCCCCCACCAAAGAATCTGTGAAACTGGCAGCCTTCAGGGTGTTTCTGTTCGATTCAAGATGCTTTGAACCTGTGATGTTTCTTTAAAGCAGTGCCTAGCACTGGACAGTGATCACTAATGAGGTACAGTGAGCTACAGACAGTATGTTGTTAGTGTGTGGTAGCATTCCTCTGTCAGCTTCATGGATTACTTTCTATTATACCTTTGCTGTATTTACTGTCTTCATAAATACTATCAAAAAATGTTGGTTTACATATTGAAAGGTGTTCATTTTTGAAAAAGAAATGGCTAGTCAGTTTTTTCTTATGTGAATGAGATTGATATTCTGTAGCTACATAAGACACAGCTTCACTCAATTTGCAAATAATGCTTTCTAATGGGTACATTCTGATATGATTGTACTCAAATTACTTTTTTTTCCCCATTCATCTAAAACTAAACTCAAGTACTAAAATGCAATTGATTTGGTTCTGTGCACTGTCTTGATAACGTTGCCTCCTAATTAATCTGGAGTGAGCAAGTTTCAGTTAGTAGTCCCAAAATATTATGAAAATGGTGCATGCTCAAAAAAATGAATTTTAAAACAGTATTCTTCCAAATTTTAAGTATCAATAAATACATATCTCCCCTGCAAGAACTCCTCTTTGGAATTTGATTGTGAGCTCGGCCTCCCCAAATCTTTTTTCTTTTCTTTAAATATGTTACACTTTCTGAAACTGTTCCTCTTGCACAGCCAACAGGGTAACCTTAGCTACCTCTTGTTTAATTTTGTATTTCACTGTGTTACGGAAATACTGTATGTATCAGGTATCCAGCAAGCAGTCTAAATCAATAATTGAGGTATTAAATATATCACAAACATCATTCTCAGCATTAGTGACATACAGACATTGTCATGTTGTGTGCCTAAAATAGAATGTGGTATAGAGAGTATGGAATCTGTAGGACCATGATGTTACAATTAATTATAGACTTGAATATTACTTAAGGATGTGCATTTGTTTCTCCACTTTCAATATACAGTATTCTTTTCAGGTTTTTCAATGTGAGGTATTTATATCCTGATTTTATTTTTTTTTTTGCTTTTATAATACTTGCATTTTTTTCCCTTTTTTTGTTCAGTTGTCTTCATTGATACTAAAACAATGTGATGTCAAATGTAATTTTAGGGTGGAGGTTAAATTTTAAACATTTTTCATCTTTTTTCAACTTTTACTCGAAGTTCCTCTTGCTGTATGATTAAATACAGTCTAACATTCTTTCTAAGGGCTTTGATACATGTGGACAGATGGGGTGAGTTATGGTGCATGGTTTTGTTGCGTTTTTACATACTGTTTTAATTGCAGTGTAATAAAAGGTTAGTATTTGAGAGTCTTTGTGTCTGTATATAAACAATTGCTCAAAATAATACACTGATTTTTTTTAAAAGGATCCCAGAGAAGAAACTATTGTTTACTTGCTGGGGATACAAGACTTTGAGTAATTAATGTTTCTTTTTCTGAGATTATTTTATTTTTAACTTTTGAGCACAGAATTACATAGTGATAACTAGCCCCTTTTTTTTGTTGTTGTATACAGGCAGTAGCTTCTGTGGCTGCCATTTCATACTGTTTTCCAGGTATGTTTGCTGGATTAACATGAGAGGTTTGTTACACTTCCTTCTAGACCACTGTGTAAAGTCTATGGCTGGCTGCACATGGTTATTACAAGTAAGAGCATCAGCAGCTTGAAAACATAAGGTAACTAGAAGAATAATTAACTCAAAATGTAGTTTAATTTGTACTGTGGAGAAATGTATGTAGACTTCACTGGTGATAACTGTAACAATAGCAGTAGTAGTATTTATTCCACTCCTGGGTTTTGACGTTGAGTACTTTTAGGTACTAAACACTTTGTTCATTGTGAAGTCCTCTATTTATATTTTTACTGTTATTCTTACAGTAGTTATTCTGTGTAACAAGACCAAATTTTATATGAATATTATTCCAGAAAAACATTGGTTTAAGTAATCCCCAAAGACAAATGACACTGTGTGAAATGCTCATTCAGAGTACATGTAGAGTAGGCTGCATCTCTTTAGTGCTACTCATGTAAGTTTTTACTACCGTATGAATTTAAGGGACAAGTGAATGGAATCTTGTCAGCTTTAAACATCAAGCCATTTTTGAAGCAGTTCTTCAAAGCTTGTGTCCCTTTCAAACTAGAAATTTCAGGAGTGAGTCTTGTATTGGTAGAGTCTATAAAAAGCAAGTAGCCAATAAATACTGTCTTATCAGCACTTATACCTTCCCTGCTCACTTGCCAAAACAGCAGACAAACTCCTTTGTCTGCCTCCAAAAGCTGCAGAGACTGACACTAGCAGAGGTGAAATCAGTGTTTCCAGATACTTACTTCTTAATTATTCTTTTTTTTTAAAGTAGGCTTTTTGTTGATAATGCTTATTATTGAAGTTACTGACATACTACATTCATAATATACTAACAAATTATGATGCAATAATAGAATAAAATACTTTGCATATAAAGCTATACATGTGCATATTTATAATGCAAATATCTACACAATGCATGTTAATAAGGATGTACAAGTATGCGTATGTATAAATATGCTCAAGATACAGACTGTGTGGATATAGTAGTAAAAAATAATTATTCAGTATTGTAATTCAGTTATGGGATTTATTTTGAAAGTTTATACTCTAAATTGTTAAATATGCCCAGTCAGGTGGACTTTGAACTTGACTGCATTCTCATGCTGCTATGAAACCTTGCCAAAGAGAAAAGTGGGAAGTTCTATGCTATTCTGATTCACTGTGATGAAACAGACTTGGTAATTGTATTTTCTTATGAAGTCTCCAAAATGAACTTTATTTTTCAGTTAAACTCTTCCTGGTTATATACTGACCATGTTACTAAATGCTCTGCTGCTTCTTTTCTTAAACTTTAAAATTTAGAAGACACCAGAGCTGAATGCAGTAACTAACAGAAGATTTGTTTTATGCCTGCAGTGTAGATTCTGTACCAGGTCTCTCTAGGTTGGTTTTTTTGAAACATTTATGAACTGGTCTGGCAATTTGGTGTTTTTTAATGAAAAGTAAAATCAGAATTACGCTTGGCATAGATACTAAGATGGTGCTTTTTACCTTTACTTTATAACCTTAGATGGTTCAAATGCAAAGTGGCAAAGGTCTCAGTAACCTGGAATTCTCTCAAAATGAAATGTTTTCCATTGTTCATTTACCTGAGGGGAAGGCATTAGAGTGTGGTTCTTGCTTAGGAATGCAGTAAAGCTGATCGATAGAACATCTGGCAGCCTTTCCTACTGCAAAATGGGCATAAGGGAATACAGCAGCATCACTGCTATGTTTGAGAATAAAGGAAAGATACTTGGCTTCTGATAAAGATGTGAAACGGCAGGAATAAATACTGTAATCTCCAATAACTGTGAAACTCATACAAAGTATATATCAATTTAAATCCAGGTCTTCCTAGAGTGCTTTAGATGCTTCTATCTACTATGAAGCATTAATGTAAAATCTGTACTTCTCAATAGGGAATAAATGAGGGGAATTGATTCTTTATTTAATTGTTCATGTTAGATGAACTTCTGGTTTCTAATATGTAACTATTGTTCATGAGATCCATTTCTACTTCAGAACAGCTTTTCCGCTTTTTACACAGTGTGCTTTGTCCACAGAACATTCTGGGGAGTTGCTTGTTTAGATTATTTACTTTTAAATTATACTTTTGGTAATAACATGCGTAGAGGAGTGGGAAAAACAGAGCTGTAGTGAAGCCCTTCTGTAAATAAAATTGTGCTTATCTTTCTTGAAAAGTAATAAAGACAGCATTTAGCCTGTGAGTTGTGGGATGGACTCAACATGGAAAACAAAATTGGCAAAAGCTAAAGCAACTCTTTTGTTCCATTGATTTTAGAAATCCACAAAAATTTGCAATTTTCAGCTTAGCTGAAGGGCCACCATGGAAAAAAAAAAAAGTGCAGTTTGTAAAATTACTTTTCTAGATCTCAGTGGTTTTTACAGTATAGAGTATGCCTGCTGTATTGAATGTTCCTACTCATTCTCCAGAAAAACACTGTAGGAAATTGCTGTCATACTTTTTTCCCAGCTGCTGTTAAATTGGAAAACTGATTGTCACAGTGCCAAATGGTGGTGTGTTGTTGCTCTTTAATTTTAAGATTTATGTTCTTACTTCAGCCTCACAAGTGAAAAATATTAAGAAAAATCTGAAGGCTTAGGTTCCCCAAAAATGTTGTGTGTCAATTGAACAGACTTTGTATAGCAATAAATACCAGATTCTTGATGTGAACAGCTCTATAAAGATAATACACTTTAATCTGTAATGCCCTCTGCTTACTGAATGGACACCTCATTTTGTTATTTTTGATGACAAAGTCTCTCAACAGTACTAATTCCAGAAATACAATGAATATGCTTTGTTAGAAATAGTGATTAGTGGTCAGATTCTTTGGTTAAAACTTTTAAAGCACTATATGATGTGCCGCTGCAGATAGATTCTTTTTCTTTTTCTTGGCTCTGTACACTCACGCGCTGTGGCAGTGGTAGGAGATATCAGTCCAGTATTGCAGAGTGACTTATAGCAAACCTGTAATGAATGTCCTGAGAGTCATCACATGGTTGTATCATAAAGGATATTGTGTATCCTTTATCACAATCACACCCATGTCTTCCTTTATGAGGAGGCTTTTTGAGACTGTAGTTGTGGGAATGGGGCATCTTTCTTGCTTTTTCATCCCCTGACTCCTTGCTACTTAGATCTTTGGGAAGGTCTGTAAGTCTTCCCTTCAGAACTCTTCCTCAGAGCAGACAGTGCAGGACAAAGTTACACAGAGGGTCCCAAGTCCTCTCTTCTTCATATATCCTTTGTGAGGTCACTGTTTCTTTATTACTTCCAGAACCACGTGTTCTGGCAGCAGACTCCAGCTATGAAACTGTTCCTCAGTGCCGCTTGCCAGCAGGAAGTTATGCTTGCTTCTTCTGTAGCGCAGGGGCTGAACTAGTCTCAGCTTTGAATGCCGTTAGAAGCTGGTGGGTAATGGGAAGTAGACACAGTGGCTCTGGGCATTTGTAGGGATTAAATTATGGATGTGGTGTTAATGTGGTGGAATCAGACCCTTACATTTGGTTCAGTAGAGCTTGTGTGATTGCATATCACCTCTATAAATTCAACATTACATGCATCTGCTTTTGGGCATCAGAAGTACCCAGTTGATCTGACTAGACCTCTGAAAGTGGATGTAAAAGTTGGTCACAGTTCTTTGAAGTGCTTTACACTTCATGTATATGTGAGGTCATATCCAGGTTGTTATTTTGCTACTTCAGACCTGGAGATTGTCATGTCATCATGGCATGCTTGAGGGACACTTCTAGCCCACTGGGTGTTCCTTTGAGTGCACTGGGCAATGTCATTTATGTGACCTGTTGCTGCAGCTGGGAAGATTTACTCAAGCTTTTCGTTACTGTGCCAGGCTGTAGAATGTGTGTCTCCGACAGTCAAGTTTGAATAAACACATAATGATTTACTGATGATGGTCAGGTTCTCTTGAGGTAGCCAAAAGACAATAGTGATGAGCTTTTGATTGTCAATAGGGTATTAGTAAAGGCCAAACTCTGAAAAAGAGCAGGATATCTGAATAGTTTGAGACAAATCTGAAGTTAACATGCTAGCAATACTCATGCCTACACATCAGCTGAATAGTTGTTCATATTCAGATATCTTGCTCAATGTGAGATGCTCCCATACAGACAGTTCATAGAAGCAGTAGATGTGCTTTTGCAGTAAAATGAGCTTTATTCAGTTTTAGTCCTGCAACTTCTCTAATACTTCTACAGTAGAGGAAGCAGGATAGGAGAAAGTGAATCTACTCTTCTTCAGTATTTGCTTGACTGTTTTTTGGTGCTGCTGTATGCATGAGACACTGAGTAAAGCACTCCATTGTTGACTCAAGAAAAAAAAGTTATTTTATGCAATAACTGACTCCAGAACCAGAAATCATGTCTTAAAATTGAACTGGCAGCAAATAAAAGCATATTATTTAAGATTGTGGATTTTTTAAATAAGGTTTGAACCGTCAGGATCAAAACTTCTGAATTTTAAAGGCTAGAAGTTTTTTGGTGGAAGCTGAGGTAGTTCCTCGGTATGATGAACAGTAACATGACTTTAATAATAGAAAGTCCTTTGCTGTCATTCATGATGAAACTAAGTGGTAGGATGAATGTATGTATGCACTTTGTATAGCTTTGACTTGAGAATGAAAAATTTTGAGGTTTTTTGGGCCATTTATTAAATTTCAAGATGAGAAACTTCACCAAAATGCCAAGGTGCACTACTTACCACAGTGAAAAACAAGTCTTTAATAATAGAAGAAAGGCTGTAAAAACTTTAACTGCTTTAATCTTGTGGAATTCCTAACTGATTATTCATTCATAGCCAATCTCTTTTCATTATATCATGTTTGCTCCATATAGTTTATTTTGTTAAGTTGAGGGCTAGTGACCTTTCAGTATCTCTAGATGGAAAAGGAGAAAGAATCACTTCCCACATAGAAGAAAATTGAGAGAATTCCAAGTTTATTAAAAAAATTGTGTAGGGTATTTTCATTAAATGGAAATAATTTCTCTAGTACATATAACCTTGGATTATCTTTGTATCTGTTGCTTTTGTAAAGTGTCTTGTATGTTGACATTATTATCAGTGATAGAATTTTTATTCACTGCAACTAAATAGAAGTATATGTTACCTGAACCGTGAATTCTGAGTTGAGTTTTTCTTGGGGAATAAAAACTTCCCCTTTTTTTGGTGAGGATGTAGTATTATAATTAATTTTTCTCCAGTTCTCCCTATCAGCGTGGGAATGGCCATGTTCTCAATGCCAAATTGGATGTGGAAATTTAGCAGCTCTGTGTTAAAAGTAACAAGGCCCCACTTGAGCAAAATGGTATCTATGCTAGGAAATCTCTGGATCTGCATTTGAGTACAGAATGCTTCAGACTTTCCTGTAAGAATAAGTTTGCTGGAGAACTGGGAGATGATTTTCTCAATTTATTTTTTTCCACTGAAAGTAAAGCAGGGGTTTGTGATATAAAGCATAGAAATATGTCTGACTCTACAGTATTAGGAAGATTTTTATTGCCTAAGAGATGGAGAGGAGAGAGGTAACTTCTGAAGAAAGGGTTTTTTCTGAGTCTTGCAGTCAGAATAATTTATTTTATGAAGTGTTTAAAGGTTCACACACAGATAACTTGGTATTTGAAGCGCAGTTGGTTCATGCATCTGCATGAACTGTATCATTGGTTTAATTTGCCTTTTTAAAAACAGTATTAGATTAGAGTTGGAAAGATAACGCAATAATTTACCAAGTGCTAAACTGGGTTTAAAATCCTCCTTAGTGGTGTAACCTGAGTTATGTATCTGAGTTGTGTTAAAGATACAAAAGTTAAAAATAAGGAGGAGGAGGAAAAGCCTATCTGTGGTGTCAGCGAGGCATGTGGTAAGCTGATGTATAAAGGGAAGGTAATGGATCTGCTTGGATTCTAGCCAGCAGTGCCGGACACAGGCATTCTGCTGAAGCGCATTCCTGGGCATTAAGTGCAATCCCTTCCCTGAGTGTGCTGAGCCCTCTGTGTAATTCATCCCTGTGGTCCACTCTGCCAGGGGTCAGGCACCCAGTTCAGGTAGTTTCAGTACCAGTGCAACTTTTTGGTAGTCACTTTTTCAATTCAGGGCAGTGTTTTTCCTGAACATGTAGATAGTTTAATTTGAATCTGCAATGCAGGCGTGATCTTTCAACCTGCTGTTACTTTGAAAAAGTTACTGGAATCCTGTTTCTGCTGTAAAGAACTAAATTAAGTCCTATAGATACTAGTGTGCAAAATTACGTGGTGGTGGTATTTCCTTTTAAACTCTTATGTAAGCAGCTTATTCCATTACAGCTGTTTGATACCATACAGCAACCCTTGAGGAAAAAGCTGTATGATAATTTTTTGTGAACACAAAGAGAAATAACAAAATGAAATAAATTTTTCATTGGCAGAAAGCACCTGTATACATTTCAACAAGTAGTAAAGCATGAAGATGTCTCAGATGGAAGTTCAGATCCTCCAGCCTCCAAGAAGCATCATTCTCATTTTACCCACCACCCAAACTTTCCACCTTTTCCTGTTTTCTGGACCACTTAAAAGAAGGTGAATTAGACATACAACTCCCATTAAGCCTACTGGAGTAAAAATTAGAAAGACATTCAGAAATGTTTACTCATTCCTGTACTTGGATGAGTTACCTCAAATCTCCTGTTGACAAGTATATCATTCTGTGAAATTAATTCCTCCGAGGTTGTCATTGACTACCAGTATTATTTGGCCACTTGTTTTATAGAATAACCAGAGTCAGCCTGAATGTATAGACTGTAACTTTGACTGTGTGTACTTTATAAAAAAGAACAGTTACTGAAGCATTTAACAAATGTGAATGTTTCTAGTATTATAGCTTTCAATATCTGTTTTTCATGCTAAAGCTGTGATTACTTTTCGTATTGGAACAAGAAGTTTCAGGTAAATATTTAATGACTAATGACAAGCAGGCTGCGATTAGACTAAAGGTATTAATATGCCCAAGATAACTGGTTTAGATGCTGAGCCTTGAAAATTACTTGCATTTCTAGCATGAGTTTGTGTGTGCACTTTTTAAGAGCCTAATGGCCAAAATATATTTTAAAAATAGCATCTTTCTCTGATATGTTGACAGCAGTTCATCCCTACTTAAAGATGCACCATTACAAGCATGTTAAGTTAAACCATTTCATGTACCTTCCACTCTGCCACCTTAGAAAATTTTCCTACTTTAAGTGTTACATAATATTGTTCATGGTTGTGCATTCAAAGACCTAGAAACTCAAGGCAGGGGAAAGCAGGTAGGAAGGAGATGGCGTTTTCCTTTCTAGCACTGGGAACGTAGCACACTATTGTCTCGTCCTCCGTTCCTGCAGCGTTGCTCAAAAGGAGAAGCCAAGGTCCAAAAAACTTGTGTTTAATTTAATGCTGTCCTATGCTTCTGGAACAAAACTATTTACATGAGAGACCTAAATAGCTGCTCACAGCTGCTGCCAGCTTATACCCTGGTGATGCTTACAGCTCCTCACCCTAACACTGGAGAGACTTATTTTAAATAGTTATTTTGATAAACACTGTGCTGCTTAGAGCCCTTGCCTAACCCTATTCGTTAGACAAGGTTAGATACATTGATGGAGAACTGACATTAAGCTCATCTCTGTTGAATATGAGGAGTTGTAATAACTTAAGAAGGCAAAAACTTTTTAAGAACAAATATATACAATCCAGCAACAGTAGTGTGAAATAGTGTAAAGTGAGCCTCACGCTTAGTCCATTCTGCAAACAGGAAAGTCATGTTCCATTTTTGGCAAGTAGTTCTGACAGTAGGCAATTTTTGATGTTGTAGTTGAACTACTCAGTGCCAGCTGCTTAAATGTACTTTTCCAGTAACTTTTACAGAGATTTCCCAAGCGTTGAGAGTGTTAGATATCTAAAGAGAACTTAATGAGGCTAAACCGAAGGCAGTAATGTTTACATTGAAAGAAACAAAAGTAACACTGAGAAATTGCTTGTCATTTCTTTCTCAACTGTGTTATCTATGAATTCTATAAGCCTATAAAAATAAAGATAAGAAAATAAATGCTTGAATCTTTGGTGCTCTTGTGTAGAGTGGGAAAATGACACACTGGAATTTCTGACCTACTGTTCTTTCTTCCTGTGTAAGAATTTTTCTTCCAGCTTGCTTTTCTGTTGCTTTACTCTTGCCTCTAAAGAGCATCCTCACTCACCTTCTTTTTGCTTTGAACTTCCAGTCTTTCTCAGTGCATTTTGATTTAAAACAAGTATTAATTTGTGGAAGAGTGAAGAGCACTACCCTATTCTGAAGCTTTAAAATCACTACAAAAGTAAGTTTAGAAACAAATGAATTGTTTTCTTTCTACAGACAATAGTATAGCTTAGTATCATTTTCAAGTTGTCCAGTCATGAGTAACCAAAGTAATTAACCTTTTTGAAGTTCTTGCAATTTATACAGATACTGCTATTCCAAACAAAACATGGCATTATGTGATTTATGGATTGGAAAGTATACAGAAGCATAAACTTAGCTTTTCTTTTATGATAGAATAAATAGTGAACATCAGTGTACCTGAAGAAATGGCTGCAAAATGATGAATATAAATAATGAAAATACACAGAAAATAGTAACTGGAAAGGAATATAATTTTTTAAGCATTACTTGGACACTGGAAGTAATTATATACATTCTGATTAGTTGCCTTCTGTAATGCATTAGGCAGTTTTAGCTGTATTACATTTTCACTGTATTAAAGTTAGCTTGGGCTTCCCTTGGTGGAAGCTTTAATGACTACCTTGAAGCCATTTTCTTTTGAGGAATTAATATTTAGTCATAACATTAGCTCTGGGAGTAATTAACAGTTTTAGAATAATTAATGAATAAAATTGCAAGTACTGTAATTTGCATTGCCTAATAACAACTCTTAAAGCTTTTTTTTTAAAGACTGTTCCTAATTAAATTGCTAAATTGGTTTTATATTATGAACAGGATATGGAAAAGTATTGATGTAATTTCTTTATAAGCTTCACTTGACTTGGCACTTTATTGAAATCAAGCCTGGGTTAATAGTGTGCTCTTTTCTCTAAGCTGATATGCTGCAGGTATGCATTGTAGTTGGTACACTCTACTGATGTTCAGATTGAACTAAGTTGATGATGTCATCCATACCTGAGAAAAATTAGAAGCAGAACAAACATTATGAACATACATATTCTACCTAACTTTTTGTAGTTTGGTATTCCTCCAAATTCATCATTGTACTTGAAAAGTTCCTTTCTGATCTTCCAAATTGTTATTAAAAATGGACTTTGCTAACTGATGTTGGAGTTGCATCCTAAAGCTTTTGATCTCTGGTGTTAAATCTTTCAAGGTGGAAAAAATAATAGCTTATTAAAAGTTGATTGAAAATTACTTCAAGGAAAATGGATTTAATAAGTGGTTAGTTAATTGATGTGTGACCTGCAGGGTTAGAGGTGCCAGACAGCAAAACTGTAGCGAAAGAGCTAGGCTAAGCTTTATTTAAATAATGCTTTCATATCATATTATGCATACAGGTTGCCACCAAAACAGCTATTTCATCTAAAGCCCGGGTAGAGAATTTGTAATTATCGGTAAATTGCTCAGGCTCCTCAACTAACTGCTTTCCTTTTTCTATTTTCCTCTAATCAAAGAGGAAACAAAGCAATGACCCGGCTTTGTAATGGCCCCCATTGTGTAGTTGTCACTGGTGTTTCACTAGTCAAACAAGTTTTGTGCTACCCAAGTGAGATGCTCTTGATTATAAGGTGATTATGCTGTCTTTCCCATCCCTGAAGATGTGTTGACCATTTGAAGTTCCTTCAATTGTAGAATGCTTTTAATTTCTTCATATAAATGAAGTACATTGCCAGGATGTGGTTTTTCTCAATCTTTTAAGTACAGTCCTGCTTCTAAAAGTATTGGTGGGTTTTTACTATGTCATTGATGCTTTTACTTCAGGGATAAACTAAAAGTTCTGCCCATCTTGAATTACTCTGTCTATATGTGTCTGTACTTGATGCCTGCATCTTACAAAGGATAAGTCTTGATGATTAGTAACATTTTATTGGCATTGTTATGTGATGTGATGGCATGTAGCAGTTGTGAGAGAAGATACTGTTCTCTGACACATTAATCCTGTGTTATGCTGGGCCCTTCACAGACCATTCACACGGTCTTCATTACTTACCATTAATCTTCCATGTCATACTTTCGTTAAATCTTTTGCCTGTGATCATTCCTTACTTGGAGTCCCTAGTTAGGTATACAGAATGTGGAATTTGTGAGTAATGTGGCACTCAAAGGGAATTAATGCAGCACTTTTGTCTTCTCCTCATCTGGGTTTTCATCCTAATAATTTTACTGGGTTTTCAGATGGAAAAGTCAAATTCCATTTCCTAGTTTTTCACATAAAGTCACAAATAATAGAAGGCTTTCTGCCCATCAACTCTAAAATGAAATGTGAGAGGACAGTGATTTTTATAATTTTTGTGTTTATTTGTTCTAACTCACTCTCCTAGCAACAGTTAATGGATTTAATTTGAATCTGTGAAATGATGCATAATATTTCTAAGCCTGGTCCTCATCCATGCAAAATGAGTAGGGCATGGAAAAAATTCAAATAATTTGTGCTTATGGAAGAATAAGACATATGGAAGAATTAATTTATTTTATCAGTAGCTGTTCTGTATTGTTACTACCAGGATTCTTTGGTGTTCCTTGATCAAGTACCTCTTACTATATTAGAAGAGAATAAGTTGTTTATTGTGTAGTAGTGCATTTATTAAAAGACTAATTTACCTTAAAGCACATGCCTTTTTTTTGGTGTCTTTAAATAACAGTCATCATCTTGCTTTCTTAAGCTGTTAGTAGCTCACACAATTTAAATGAAAATAGTATGTAGGTGTTGTCAGTGCTTTAAACTAATTGCTATGGCAGGAAGATGCCCCAAATTGATGTTCCACATCATTGGGAAGGACAAGTACAAGTACAGATGCTGTTGCCTTGTGTGTGCAAGGAAGCCGTTTAGTATGCAGAGTTTAGAATATAAACTCAAGTTGTGTTGTGGAATTGGGGGGACAGTCTAGTTAGTGTTTGTGTGGTGTGTAGGTTGGGTTTGTTCTATTGTTGCTTTTAGTCCTAGGTTTATTTTTTGGAAGTAATTCTGGTCATTCATAACTTTTCTCATTGCCAAGGAAGACCTGCACTTGATGAGTAACTGTAAAAATCAGATACAGAGATTTCAGATGACTTGACCAAGTTGCTTGCTACTAAAGGCATATTTGATTTTGCTGGTAACATTTCTAGATATTTGTGATTTTTGTAGCTGTAATAAAATACTCAGACAATATTGTATACAGAGACTTGTTTGTCAAGTTCCAGTGGTAAATATCATTTATTAGTAAGTTCAAACAAAGCTGTGCAGCAGACCAAAAAGTAAATTATGTGGACAATAAAATAATATCAGTCTTGAGGTCTGCAGTTCTTTCATGGATTAGATACTTGATGTATTGCTGGCATTAAGTTCAAAACTCTGGTCCTTTACTATTTGTAATTTTACTTCAGTCATGCATAAACTTGTTGACAGCTATTTACTAGAAGTCTACCTTTTCAAGAGACTCGTACCCAGCTGTGTAGCAATCAAGATATCAACATACCAGCTGAAAGAACTATTCTTCAGCTGCATTAATATGTAAGCATTAGAAAATGAGAAATCTTGCACTTTGAGTGGAGCTTGCAAATACTCATAATTTCTCATATTAATTGTTTGGCTGCCTGATTGTGCTGTTTTCATTAAGATGTATTTTATCTTGTACATATTGTTTTAAATATTGATATTTAATAAATAGTTCTGCCTAACAAGTCCCAAGCTGTGTCTAGAGCTTGTTGTAATTTGTTAATCTCTTGTTAGTAGCTTGAAAAGACCTGTTCTGTGGTTTTGTTGTAGGAGAAAGCTGTGCTTTTATTCCCTCCTGTCCCACATGCTTTTTTTTTTTTTTGTGTGTGTGTACTGATAACTGGTTTATGTTCTTTGGTTTTCTGCTTCATAATCTTAAACTTGAAGTTTTTCCTCTGAGCACATCAGTCCAGTCTGTTTAGTTGTATTGCTAAACTGGCACTTCTTTGTAATTTGTAGTTGAATTTGGCTTGACATGAGTTAATGTTCCCATTTAGAGGCTGCACCTTTTGAAAGTTTACTGGTTTGATTTTTTTCTTCTTTCTGAATTCTAGGTTCAGAGCTAGGAACAGTAAACCTAATTAATCTAGTTTTTGTTGTGTTCCTCTGTTTGATTTATTTGTTCCAGTCTTTGTCTTGTCTCTGCCTTTTCTGGCTCTGTGTTCACATTTGTAAGATGTTGAAAAAGAATGATGAAAATATGGTGCGGTATTCAAAAATGCAAGTGCACTAGTGGCATTGTAATTTTCTTGGGTTTTTTTTGGTCTTTCATCTTTTCCTGATGGTCTTAGCCTTAGAAGTGACTTTTGATCACTTGGGATTTCAGCTATGTATCCAGAGAACCGTATGTCATGATAACAGTTTCCCTGTCCAGCTAGTAACAAAGCTAGTCTCATTAATCGTGTGCAATTTCTCTTCATATGTGCTTTCTTTTGCACTTGCATAGAATATTCTTGCAATCATTTACATTTTTGATCAAATTTATTTTTTATTACAACAAATAATTTGTAGCATTCCTTCTGTGACAGGGTTAGGTAATTGGTGGGTAAGGGCAGAGCAGCTGATGTCATCTACCTAGACTTGTGCACTGTATTTGACATGGCCCCACATCACATCCTTGTCTCTAAAATAGACATTGATTTGACAGATGGACCACTGTGTGAATAAGGAATTGGCTGGATGGTCCTACTCAGAGTTCTTATTAATGGCTCAATGTCCAAGAGGAGAGCTGTTATGAGGGTGATAGTTTGGGGTCTGTTTTGGGTCTGGTGTTGTTTAAAATGAACAGTGGCATTGAGTGCACCATCAGCAAGTTTGCTGATGACACCAGGCAGCATGGTTTGTTTATGAGATTTCTTATCTTTCATTCAGTATCTTGTGCAAACTTCTTAAACTCAAATCTGTTTTGCCGCTGAAATCACACTTGTATAGCTAGTTTTCAGATACTACTCATTAGTAATGACTGCCCACTATGAATGTTGTTGACTCTTCTCACTCACTTACCCACATGCTCATTAGTTTTGCTGGTTTTATTGTTGTTTAACTGTTTGCTGTCATGCATATTTGACCTAGCAGTACCAAAGTTGCCCAGCTGCTCCCAGAAAGTGAATTTTGTGTATAAATAGTACAGTATTTGACTATTGTCATTGCTGTCTTACAGTGTAATTTTGAGGAATAAATTTCATACAGCTGTTACTGAAGCGTGGTTTCATGTTTCACCTTGGAAACACTGGGTGAATATTACCTAATGCTGATGACTTGTTAATGGTTTTATCTAGATTATTTTCTCCTGATGATTGCTAAAAATGCTTTCTCTGTTCTACCCCTCTGGAAAGTTGTTTCATAAACATTATCATGTGGGGAAGAATAAGCTTTTCTCACTTTTGTTTAAGCCCTTCCTCCATGTCTCAATCACATATTTACCCTACTGATTTTTCCTTATCTTCATGCTTGTTCTTGGAACAGGCTTTAATTGCAAACTGATTAAGTTACTAAAAGGTGGGTTTTAAAACTTATTTTTGCTCTGTTGTAGTATTTCTAGTTGACACTAAAGCTTGTGGAGTCACCAGTGCACCATCAGGTACTTTTGTTTATTTAATGTGAATGTATTAGAGATATTCCTAGTGGCTTTTTAATTTAGATATAACTGGCTTTGTAAACCTGTTTATTCTTGCATCAAAAGTTGTTTGTAATTTTTATGACAGCTTGCAGAAACAATAGTTTATGGTGTCTAAAGTACTACAGTTGCCACATTTACATATCTAACAGTGAGAGATTCCAGTTAGTGAGTTAGTTGATTTTCTGATTTCATAACTTTTGCAGGTTTTGTTACTGTGTACTCTTATATAAACATTTTGGCTCTTGGTTTCTAGCACAGCTCTTACCTTTATATGTGGAGGATGCTGAGCTTACAGACCTGTTGTATTTGTAGATAAAGGGAGAACAGTGAGAAATATTTACTTCAATTTTTTTGAGGCCTTCAGCACTGTCTCTCACAGTATTCTTGCCACAAAGTTAAGGTGCTGCAGTCTGAGTAGACAGATGAGATGACTGAAAAAATGGTTGAATTATCGTTTTTAGAGGGTAATGTATAATGAGTCATACTTGAGCCAGAGGCCAGTGAAAGTGGAGTAATGCAGAAGTCTGTCCTGGAATCAGTCCTCTAATATCTTTGATCAGAGGAGGTGACAGGGTTCAATTGTCTAGCTTGCAGACAAGACGAAATTGAAGGGAAACATTTGATGCACAGCTGCTGTTTGGCGAGACCTGGATGGGCTGGAGAAGTGAGACAACAGAACCTCATAAAATTCTATAAAGAAATAAGAGTGCCAAGTTCTACATGTGCAAACAAAGAATTCCTTGCACGTCGATACTGTTCAAGGAAGAGCTATATCAAAATGGAGCTAAGGGTTTTGGTTGGGAAGCAACCTGAACATAAGTGAGCAATGTGCCCTGGCTGCGTAGTAGTATCCTGGTCTGTATTAACAGTAGATTGAGGGTGGGAAAAGGATTATCCCCTTTCACTTAGTATTCTCTAGACCATATCTAGAACACTGCTTCCAGTTGTGAACTCTGCAGGACAAGAAAGGCATTGACAAGCTGGAGTGAGTTCACTGGAGAGACACAAAAATGTTTGGGAGCTGAAAGACTTGCTATATGAAGAGAGGCTGAGGGATTTGGGCTTGTTAAACTGGAGTGTCTACTAACATCCTTCCAGTGCCTAGGGAGAAGGTAATGAAGAATATAGAGACAGGTTGTTGGCAGTGCTGGAGAGGAAGACACAGTGGGCATAAATTAAGGGGGATCTAAGTGATACATACATAAAATAGAAATGTAATGAGTGTGGCGGAGATGCACAACAGGATTTTACAGCATTTGTTCTAGCGTTGAATGTTTGCCCCCCTGAACTTTCTGCTGGTTGATTTGGTAATTCTAGCATTCTTTAACAGGGTTTTTCCTAAAATGAAAGGAACAGGTACTGGAAAATGATAGGAATGTTTTGGGCCGCTGCTGTTGCAATTATACTTTACCATTCCATAGTATTTGAATTAGAATGTTGTTCAAGATGTACAATCTAGTAGCTTTGTTGGACTATAACTGATCCTGTGGGTTTTAGGTTTGGTTTTTGCAACTTACCTGTTGCGTTGCAGAGTAACATTTAGAATTAAAGAGACCAGAGGTACTCATTATTTCAGTATTAATGTTCCAGCTATTCAGAAAAAAGATTTAGAAAGAGAGTTATAAATACAGACATGAAAACAAAACCTTAACAGAAAGTATGTATAGGCAAAAACAATTTCTTTCAGGTATTTCCAGACTTGCAAAAGTCTAAGTATAAATACTGATAAAAAATATCATGAGATCTCAGTAAGTAACTTGAAGACATCAAATGCGCAGACGTCATCTCCCCTAATTTTATTTATGGAAAATTACATAAAGTTTAACTTTTCACTTAATACAGAAACCTTCTCCAGACTACTAGTGAAAACTTGTTGTCTCAACTGTAGTTAAATTGTACAGGCAGTATTTCCTCTGTTATATCCTCAAACATATTTTTCTGTTGGAATTTGATACTATGTAATAGATGTATACTGTAGAGCCTTCTGATGGAGTTCTTTAAACCTCTGATTGTAGCACCTTCTTGAATTTTGTATATAAAAAATATGACTTCCACTGTTGTTTATGGTCACCTTAATGAAGGTATGTATCACCTGAAAATCTCGGTAAGACATATTTAGATTATGGATAATTTTAGTCAAGTGCCTCATGGAGCTGCACTGTATCTCCATACAGCTACAGTGTATTTTTTGAAAAATTTGTGCACTGCTAGCTGAACTCCCTCACATTTGTGATTTCACAGTTAGTAAGTGATCCTTCTCTCATAAAAACATGGACAGCCATACACATTTACCCAAAAAGAACAGAGGAATCAGGCAATTTTATCTGACACTTTCTCTAGTATGCTGGTGACTAGTAGCCAAAGGAGAAACCATTTGAGTTGGTTTAGGGTTTACTGACTTTATTCTTCTACCTCCAAATTTCAGTTGAATGCAAGTCTTTAGTGTCTACAGTATAAAATGGCATCATTGAACAGCCGGTTATGTTACAAACCATCTCCTACTGGTGTTGAGCATTTAGTATACAAGATAACGACAAAGCATTAGCTTTGGGTATAAGTCAAAATAGAAGCTAGAAATGTAATGCTTTATCCAAATTCTTAGTTTGCATTATGTTCAACTGCAAATAATCTCAAAGGTATAATTAATAACCATGAAGTTAAATTAAAATATTTTTTCTAACAGCAATATTATAACTAATAACTAATGTAACTGTCAAAACAGAACTCTGACTTCTAGCACAACCAATTGCAGAACTATGCAGCAGCAGATGCTTATGCAGCATTCCTTTCTGTTTGTGTTCATATTTGTTCTGTGCAGGTTGGATGAACATAACAATGTGCTTAGTCATTTCATCCTATTTTCTGCAGTTTACTCAGTGCAAGAAATAACACTGGTTGACATTGCAAGGCAAAGTCACTTCTTATCTTCTTTACACAGTGTACAGAAAATTATGGATTTCTTGAGATTGGTCTACACTTTGATACTGAAATTGCACACTAATCAAGAGATGCAGAAGTGATGTTTAAATTGGCTTACTGGTGCACATAATCAGTAGGATGTTTTATCATCATGGCAGGACTGTTTGGTCCTGCTGAGAGCTTACTGCAAAATAAATACTGAGGGGAAGTTTGAACTGCCTGTATTTGCATTTAACAAATGAAGAAACAACTGTACTTGAATAGAGGAGTACTTATGCTGTACTGAAAAATCTTTTTCTTTATATGGGTTGAGGGGTCCTTTATCATCCATTAGCTGCAGGCATCATTTGCCAACTTTGGCTCCAGCCATGAATGTTGAAAGTTCAGTAGCCAACTGAAATACTTAGTTTTAAAAAGGAAGTAAGAGGTTTCAGTTAGGATCTCCACACTGCAAGGCATCTTGTAGAATCTAAGAGCATAAGTATTATGCTTGCTTTCTAATGTAATTTCAACAGAAAGGCTCAAGTAATTCTTAAATTTATAAAATGTTTTTAAAGACAGGAGAGGTTGCAGTACAGCACAGTTCACGTAGGCCTTCAGTAAAGTCAGATTAAACAAACCTAAACTGTAAGTTTCATCAGCTATGCTGTAGCCTTCCAAATACATGTGCATTTATAGGGGTAGCAAAAATTACTTCTGTGTTCTCTGATGAATAAAGATATAACTCTAGTCCTGTTTTTGGCAATGTATGTGGCCCATTGTCTGCTGCCTGCATCTGAGGGCTCTCTAGGAAAAATGACAGAGGTCACTGTGTAGTGATTTACTTTGTCAAGCTGTGCCGAGTATTTGTCTTAGAATTTCAGTTTTCTCTGTTGACTATAATTTTCTTACATTGGCAAGCATCAGTGATAGTTTGATGCTGTTGAATGAATCACCTTTCTCCTTAAATTTCTGTGAGCAGTTTTCTCATTTGATTAAGAAATCAATGCTTTCTACTGTTAAGTTATATTCTGCTGCAAATATTTTCTTAGTTTGTCACCATCTATGTTAAAAAACAAACATAAAAAACCCAATCAGCTAATGGAGATTTGGAGATTAGGCACACCAGTTTGCTAGAAAATTATTAGATTAATGAAAAAAATCCCTGCCTTTAAACAGCTTTTCTGCTAAAACGACTTACTCGTCGCTGTCTATAAACCCATCTGTAATATGCCTGGTATTATTTCATTACCTGGCAACTTTAGGACTATTTCTGGACACATTAATTCTTTTTATTTGCCAGCACACATTGTCTTTTTTAACATTTTGTGCCTTTTCCTTGTTCTGCTGTGTGCTTTTTCCTTGTTCCCTCTTTCGATGACAGAGGTTTGCCTGGTATTTACTGATTATCAGTGCTGCTCCAGGGCAAAATATGAGAAGGGAAGAAAATGCACTCCAGCTTGGCTCTTTAGGACTGGGCATGATTCTCTACAATCCCTTCTTCTGTCCAATTTGCTTGGATTCTTTTCTCTTGTAAGTAGTTTAAAGACAGTCAGTTACTTGCACCATTTTGCTGAATGTCAGAACTGTGAGGCAGCAGCAGCTGCTGCTGCTCTTTGCTTGTTTTTTGATGAATAAAACCTAAAGCTCATCAGAACCAGGTATGTGTCTTGGCTGATTGTTCTATTTCAGCTAAGGAGTCTTCTGATCTGAAACTCACTGTGAAGCAGTCAGTTCTTGAAGTCTGCATGGCTGTGCTGTAGTAGGTCTGGTCAGTCTGAGAACAGTGCGTGTTCTGATGAGTTGGTGATGTACAACTTTCATAATGTGTCGCTTCTCTGTTCTGTGTAAATAGAGGGGAACACAAAGGAATTACATTTTCTACTCATATTAAATTTTTTGTTTGAAACCAGTCCATGGGTACAAAGTGTAGCAATTTTGACCACTATTGAACCTTCTCTTTCTTCTTGCAGATCACTCAGCATCTTTTCTTTGCTGGTTTGTTGTTTTGGGGTTTTTTTGTTAGTTTGTTTCTATCTAGTTTCGCGGATAACTTCCTATCATTCTCTGTGGATGGAAGCTCATTTATGTTTCAGCTTATTTGCATTGCATTTCAGCTCTTAGAAACTTTTGTTTGCTTCGTGTACTTGATAGTAGTAGACTTAGCTTGTGGGGACTGTTAGAAAATCTGTGTCTCTCGAACTCCCTCATGCTTATTTCACTCTGTCATGGATCTTATTTTTTTGCAAAGTTCTCTGAGTTGAAGAACCTGGCTGAAATTGCATTGCTGGTAAAGTTTATGACTTATGAAATTTCAGACATTTACATCTCTAGTCACATTGTTAAAAATCACATTGCCACCCTCTACATTGTGCTGTACAATGTTTTGATCGATTTACTTGTAATGTTTTTATTTATAGGTTTAAAAATCTGTGTTTGAATATGTTTATGATAAAATGTGTATCAGTGTTCATGTATTTCTCTACTACTTTTCTGTCTGTATAGAATTTTGCTCCTATTGCAAGCATTAATTTGGATGTCCAATTAATTAAATCCCTCCTTGTATTTCCCTCAGGAACTGTCCAAACATTTCTGAAAATCTGTTCTCGTATTCTGGCATTTTCTATTCCTCAATGACTTTTTCTTTGTTCCACGTGTCTTCTCTTCGTAGTATTGCTTGATCTGATTTGCTGCCTTTCTGTATAGGTTTTGGAATTGCAATTGAAGTCATTAATTTATTGCTGCAGCAGTTTCTCTCAACAATGGCAATGGCTTAATCAAATTAGAGTGCCTATCATTAATAGTTATACTCTCATGGTTCAAAGCTGAGAAATGCAGTTTAATGTCTTCATTTAATATTTTCTGGTACTTAGGTACATTTAGTCTGTCATTGCTGTGGCCATTTTCCAGACCCTCATCTGTTTTGAAAAGATGACTCAACAAAAGTCATGGTTCAAATAAATTATCCTGTACATTTGCTATTTTAGTGTATGTATCTTTGAAAAAAAAATATTTGTAGTGGAGATGGAAGGTTATCACAATTTTGTAGCAGTTAAACTCTAAGTTACTGGGTCCTACAGTGAAGTTTAGAAGACAGTGCAGGTAAATTATAGAGCGAGATCTCCAGGTTAGATGTTTCTGTGAAATTGTGTGTTTGCTGTTGCTTGGATGTTCATTGATGTTCTAAGCTTAAAATATTTTCAAACGCAAATTGTCAGGGAGTAATAAATTGATGGTTCCCTTGAACAAAATGGTGAAAAAATGTATGCAATTTGCTTGTCTGTATATGTCAAAGAAATATACTTAGAGGCCCTTCAAAATTTAAGTGATGTTTTGCCAGCTGTCAGTTATAAAGAAATAGTATCAATATAACCTCTTTATCACTTATTTCAAAAATAAAAACTGTAGAATAAATTTTACTGCTGTATTTCAAGGGGTAGTTAGAAAGCAGGTAGATCTTTTTAAATATCAAGGTTTAAAATTTTTTTCATCATATGGCGATAAACCACTCCCAAAATCATTAACACTGTACTCTAAGTTGTGTTTTTCTACCAGTGCCATTATTTTCCAGTTAAATGTGAATTTGTACAGCTGTGTACAGCTGTGTATACATACATAGTTCTTTGTGTAACTGTGCTCATGTTTGTACACACGCACACAGATTATCTGCTTGTATTTAAATCCTCAAAAATAAGACAGCAGTGATTTTTTTTCTTTTTGTCACCAAAAAATTCTCTCATGTATTGTTTGTGAGACAGGCATATCCCCAAGGAAGGTAGTTCACAGCTCAAAGCAGCTGCCTAATGTGATTCCAGCTGTGTGTTATGTACAGTGATGAACTCAAGTGGTTCCGGTTCCGGGGCACCTAGTGTGCATTAGTCAGAATCACAGAATTCCTTTGGTTGGAAAAGACCTTTAAGATCATCAAGTCCAACCATTAACTCAGCACTGTGAAGTCCCTACTAAATTATGTCCCTAAGCACCACACCTACATGCCCTTTAAATATATCCAGGGATGGTGACTACCACTTCTCTGGGAAGTATATTCCAATGTGTAATGGTTTTGGGAGAGGGTCTAAATCAGTTTGGGTTGGTGTCTGTAATTCAAGTACAACAACCAGCTGTTGCCAAGAGATCAGCAGGCAATGAAGCAACTTTGCTAAAAAGATAATTTATTGAACGCATCATCAATAAAAAAGGGAAAAATCCCCAAATAAGTAGAAGCAGCATGAAGATAAAACAGAAACTATCACAGTGCCTTTATACACACTCTGAGAGAAATGTGAGACAGCTAATACGTCGGGTTTTGGACTTACATGACAGCTCTGGGACAAGAGAGTGTACACCAACACTCATAACTACAAAAGCCACCACACACACTCAACACCTCTCTCCGTTTTTGCCAAAGGCTTAGGAGATCAGTATTTGTCATCTCTCTTTCTCTCTCTTAATAGAAGCTTCTCTCAGTCTCTCTCGGTGGCAGAGTATACAGGATCTTTGCCAGCCCGTTGGGAGACAAGCCAAACATGGCACTGGTTACGTGTGGCCACACCTGTTATGGCATATAGGATCTTTGGGGTCTCATCCAAGGGCTTACTACAGGCCTTATGCAGAGCCTTTCCCTGTGGTCAGGGAAACCAAGGGAGGTAGAGAGTTAAGAGCTCACCTCTGTCTGGCATCTTCAAAGACGTTCACTATAGAAGCGAATGTGGAGGAGCTGTCCTTACTCTGATCCACTGCCAAGGACAGGACTGAGCTGGTGCAGCTTTTCTATATTTGATCCCTCAGTGAAAGAGGGGTGGGCTGCAGGTTCACCCCCACAGAAGGAGGTTTGCAGGTATGGAGACCAGCTTATCTCTTCAGCCTCTGCATTCGAGCTCCCATGCAAAAGAGAGCCATGGCGTATCCCCGCATCAGAGTTGCAGCTGGGCTGCAACCATGCCCTTGGGTGGCAGGGGGTTGAGAGCCATTGCTCTCCCCACCCCCACACCCTTGGGGGTTGGGGGAACCCTCTCTTAGAGGAGCTCCCTGTCTCAGAAGGTGTGTTGCAGCCAAAGACGATGAAGATGGCGACGAACGGAGAAGGAAGAAGTAAGAAGTACCTTCTCTAAGGGACTCTGTCTACCAATCAATCACCTGTAGAGACCAGACAGGTGGACGCAGGAGGTCTGCTTGGAAAGCTGCCTCCAGCTTCAAAATAAAATTAATAATATTTGAAAATTTGGTAATTTTCAAACCAGCACAGTGATAGAGCCTGAGAAAAACACCTTGTTGTTCATAGAAGTATCATCATTTCACTTGTTTACTGTTGTTTATGCTCTGTCCCCAGGCTGAAATGCATTTCTTATTGCTGTTTAGTGTTAATGGGGCTGTAGATTATACATGTCAAAACAAGGAAACTTTCATATGTTTTATGTAAAGACAGCACTAGAATAAATTGCTCTCTCATCTTTTTAGATAGGAGAAATAGATTCAGGTCTAGATGTGATTTATAAGAATGAATAATTCTTGTAGTTCATCTTTGAAGCTTATCAGCAGTTGTTAGGTTTTGGGTTTTTTTGTGTTCCAAAATTAAACTGAAGTTTTTGTGGTTTCATGAACTCATGTGTGAATGTAACTTGATATCCATGCTCCCAGTCAAGACTTCTTTAGTTCCCATTTGCAGATAAATTTACATTTATAATGTTCTTCAAGGCATCTTGGCCAGAAAACTGTTTTGTATGAGACAAATATATATTTTGTATGAGAGGAATATAGTATGGAATGATAACAGTATTTGTGGACAAAAGATAGGGGAAAGCATTGTAGCATGTGTGTGGGGTGGAAATCTCTTCACCTTTTGCAGTGAGAGATATGGCATGCCAGGTTTCTGCTGAAATGATGAAGCAAGCCATGAATGATACAAACAAGTTGTGGATAATGGTCAAAGGCAGATGTTCTGGTGACTTTCTGTTCTCGTTCTATACCTTAGAGAAGAAAGGTAAATAATGCAACAAAATCAGGAAGTCTCTGGTGGTGGTGATGAAGATTTGAAGCTCTTCAGTTACTGAAGAACAGTTGGAGGAATAAGACTCTGTGATGAATGTGTCTCAGCTAAATGCCTGAAGCAATTTGCTTCTGAATTCTAGGACAGAGGGTCCAATATGAGCTAAGAGCACAAAAGAATTTGAAAGTTTGAGAGGATGATGATGTTTCTTTGCCTGTCGTTGTACTCTGGAGGAGGAAGTAAAACAAATGAGAATATATCTGTAGAGGTGAGAATAGGACGCAGTGGCAGGTATCAAAGGAAATACAGAAGCAATAGGTATGTAAGATTTACTTCATGGACAGACTTACCCTTTCTGTCCTGATAGTTAGAAATTTGACCACACTGATAATTTTTTCAGCTTTCATGAGCTGGCAATTGTTCTCCCCTCAGTCAAACTCTGTGAACATTCCCTGTCATGCCTTGGGCAAAATTGACTGGAATAGCACATATCACTGGTGATACAACAGTAATAAGTAGTGGAAAAGAGAGGAGGAAAATAGCTTCCTTTAGCTGAAACATCTGTTTACAGAGTGGCTGTCTGTGATGTTAATGAAAGGGCAGTCTTTTATCAGTTTCAAGAGACCTGCAATATCCATAGGCCAGATCATGGAGTCACGAAAATAGAACAAGGACTACTGGATCAGGGGAAAAAGGAATATGCTAATAGTATGTGGTCACTTGATCTCTTGTGTATGAGACACAAAATGAGGGGAGGTAAAGGGAATGGTAGAAAAAGTAAAATAAATTTTGGGGAGACCAATAGGTATTTAGTAACCTGTAAACTGGACAGGGTCTCTTGGGACCTCAGATCCAAAAAACCTTTTTGTAGGTAAGTGTGTCCAGTATATTGAGTTAGTAAGTTGCTCAACCTCCATTTTAACTAATTAAAGTTGAAATGAAACACTTGGCTAAAACCAAAGTACAAATTTTATTTTACTTTTAGATTAGAAAAAACACAGTAAAATATGTTAGGAAAGGCAGAAGGATTAGCAACTTCAAGTGAAGGTCGAACCTTGATACGTTCCCACAAGAATTGTCTGTATCAAAATGCCTCTGCTACCTCATACCTTGTATGTTTCCAGTGCTGGAATTGAAGTGGGGAAATGTATGCAGATGGCTTATGATCCTGTTGGATTTACCTCATTCAGTTTATTATTTTAAGAAGTTATTTAAATGGAAAAAAATAATTAAGAGTATAGATTCAGGTGAGACAGGTGACAAAACACAAGGGGCTTACTGTCTTTAGCATTTTGCAGTGGTTTCATTGGAGGTATTGAGGCTGTGCATTTCTTGAGATTCATTTCCAGTTTGTACCTAGGTAGGAAATATGAGAAGGAAGGATAGAGACATATTAACTCATTTGGGAGCAGTGCTTACAACATCTGCTACTTGAGTTAACCAGATCACCTCCTAAGTCATCTAATAGTAGCCTTATCTATAAGAAGTGTTGCAGAATGTATTAAATACTGGAGGACTGGAAAGGGTAAAGGTACCAGTTGTCAAAATGGGGAGAGGAGTCAAGGAGGCTTCTTAATATTAACATTCAAAAAAACTCCAACCTTTATCAAGCTTTTTATTTGTGTACAAGGTAATGAACATATTAGTAATTGCCAGCATGGGCTTATCAAGAATAAATAATGTTAAACCAGTTTAATTTCTCTCTATGATGAAATAGTTCAACCCGTGAATAGAAACAACACAGTAATTGTCATATGTATCTTTTGTAACATTTTCATCAGTACTGCAGAGAAATGTGATTGAGGAGATACTAGTGTACAGTAAGTACAAAATTGATTGGCTTAGTAATGCTGTATGTTAATTGTCAGTGAATTGTGCTCAGAATGAAAAGCTTTATCGAGCAAGCTTTCTTTGGAGACCTGCCTGAAGTCTAGTGGTTCTTTATCTTTTCTATCTAGAGAACTGAATGATAAAATAAACAACTGTTGTTCTCCAGGTGACACAAAAGTGTGAAACAGTTGTACTGGAGAACAACATTGTATTTCAGAATGATCCTGGAAAGCTGGAAAAATAGTCTGCACACCAGTAATTGAAATTCAGCGTACATAAGTCATGACACTTTATTAATGAATAAATCATAGCAGTCCTTCAGAAAAGGATTTGAATATTTTTTTGATAGAGCTGTACTGTGTGCTTCCTTTGGGACATACAGATAGAAGTGTAGCCAGAAAATGAGCAAAGTCAACTTATTCTTAATTCTGCATTATTGGAGTTTCTTCTGGAACACTGTATTCCTCTTAGAGAGTCACGTTTCAAGTGAAACAGTCAGTCTTCCAGGTTGAACAAAGGCATCACAGGAGATCAGAAGAGAAGGAAGCGTCCCTTGGAGGAGCACTAAACTATTTTCAGTTGTTCAGCCTACAGAAGAGAAGACTCGGAAGGACGTGGTTTTCTAACATGTAAAAGGCTGTTGCAGCAGAAATAATCTCTTGACCTGGTGGTCACCATGATAAGTAAAAAGAGACCAAACTCAATGAAGAAAGCATCAAGTGAGCTACTAAAGAAGTAATTCTAAATATAAGATTAATGAAGTAATAAAGCAGATTGTGTGAGAAGGCTTTGCATTTTTATCATTGATAGGCTTTGAAGAATTAGTTAAATACATGTAGCTGCAGGTTTCCCCATATTAAAGGTAAAGGTTAAGAATTATCATAGAACAGCTTAGGTTAGAAGAGTGCTCAGAGATCATCTAGTTCCAACTCCTCTGCCATAGGCAGGAACAGCCATCACTAGACTTAGGTTGTCTAGAGTCCCATCCAACCTGGCCTTGAACTTTTCCAGGGAGGGGGCATCTAGAGCCTTCCTGGGTACTTGTTCTAGTATCTCACCATCATCATAGTGAGGAATTTCTTCTTAAGATCCAATCTAAATCTACCCTCTTTTAGTTTGAAACCAGAAACCACTCCCTGTTGTCCTATCACTACAGTCTCTCTCCAGCTTTCCTGTAGCCCCCTTCAGGTGCTGGAAAGCTGCTATAAGATACCCTTGGAGCCGTCTCTTTCCAGGCTGAAAAGCCCCTCTCCCTCAGCCTGTCTTTATAGGAGAGGTGTTCCAGCCCTCTGATCATCTATGTGGCCCTCCTCTAGGCTCGGTCTAACAGTTTCATGGATTCAAGCCTTCTTTCGCTCCAGCATGTCAACCACACCACACAGCTTGGTATCATCAGTAAACTTGCTGAGGGTGCACTCAATGCTACTGTCCACGTCACCAACAAGGATGTTAAACAGCACCATAGGAACCAGCACAGACTCCAGAGGACCAGGGCTTGTAATTGATCTCAACTTGGACATGAAGCCATTGATCACAACTCTTTGAGCGCGACCTTCTGGCCAATTCCTTATCCATCAAGCGTTCCATCTGTCAAATCCATGTCTCCCTATTTTAGAGACAAGAATGTTGCGCAGCATAGTGTCTGATGCCTTGCATGAGTCCAGATAGGTGGCACTGGTTCTGCCCTTTTCCACCAATGCCGTAAACCTGTTGTAGAAGGCTACAGGTTTGTCAGTCATGATCTGCCCATAGTAAAGCTGTGCTGCTGGCTGTCAGCAATCACTTCCCTATTTCTCTATTTCCTATGTAAGGTGGAAATGCCTTTTTTTTTTTTACTTAATTCATAGTTTTCTAAAAGTTTCTGTCTGAATGACTGCCTAGAACAGAATAATTCAAGTTGAGGCAAGATAACATCAGCCATTGCATTTATGTGTCACCATGGCTTAATTCACCTTCTTGGAGAATGAAAGTAGAGAAACTTTTTTTTTCATGAGCGAATGGGAGGGGCAGTTACAACAAAAAAATTGCTTGAAATGGTAGAAATCCATCTTCTTTCAGGAAGATTTTTATTCATATTGGGAAATCAGAGTGATAGAATGTTATCTTGTTTCAAACAATATGTTTGGTTCAGGAGACTTTATTTTTAAATATCCTTTTAATGCTGTAGTAGGAATTTCAATTTGAGCAGCTAATCTCTTCAGATTCTTTTTATACAATATGTTTGTGATTGTATCATCAAAGTGTTCAGGCAGAATCTGACCCTCTCCTTTTTCTCATTTGAATTTGAGAGAGGTGTCTTCAGCCTGACTGTGGAGATGATTTTTGCCCTCTACACCAACTTAATTTCCTTCATTGTTTGAAGAATGGTCAGCTATGTGGCTTTTTTTGCCGTCATCTGTGTATGCAGAAGAAAGCTTGTAAAGCTTAATTAAAAATTCATTGCCATTTTATGTTTGACAAAAGGCTAAGCAATGCATTAGACTAAATTGTTCATTACACTTTTATGCAAGAGAGTATAATTACATTAAAAATAGCCTTAACAGCAAGAATAAAATTGATCATAGGATAGTGCTAATGCATTTATATGCAACGAGAGCAGGTTTAATTATAGTACATTTAAGATTGCTATGCCAGGGGCAATAAACTTTACAACAGCACACAAAAGTTTAATAAGCGTGGAACATCATAAGAACAGTGTAGACTAAACCTTCCTTGCATCCGAAAGCTGAAGTGAAAAGAAGTTTTTATTTATTGCCTCAGGTAAAAAAAGTCTGTAGAAACAGATAAGTGATGACAAAGCTTTGATGTTAATAAACCCAAATGGAAGTCAGAAATCAAAGTGTGTAAATGGCTAGGTTATAAAAAGAAAGATGACAGAGTTATACCCTGTAATTAGGTGTAATTTGTGCTTTTGGCACAGCTATTTGTCCTGCATGAATGAGTGGTTGTCTTATGTTTTCTTGTCCCTGTATAATAGAACTGTACTATGTGCACAGCCCACTTAAAAGCTCCTGACTTTTTTTTCAGAAGTATTTGAAAGTAGCAAGCATATCGATCTGCTCTTATGTGAGTACTGGAGTTGGTTTATCCTTCCTAGTACTTCAGACCTGAGTGTTTATAAAACACTTACAGCTAGAAACACAGCAATAATTTTAGAAAAATACAGCCAAATCACAAAATTAGTTCCTACCTTGGGTGTAAATCACAGACATATATCATACAAGCAAATCACATCAAAACTAGAAAATGAATAATCCAATTAAATTATTTAATGAGTTGTTCTGTTTAGCAGCTGCATAATTGGCTGTCTCATCTATATTTTAAACCGTTGTAGAACAAATTGCTATTAATTAATTTAATTTAATTGATTCCCAGTTTTGGTACTGAAACCTGTTTTGCAACCACCTCTTTCTGCCATGTGCTGTGAAAATTTAAAAGAAAAGTGTTTCTGTGATGCAAAGATACCGAAAAAGTCTACTGATTCAGAGAAAAGGACAGATGTTACCAATGGCTATATGTGTCTGTACAGGGGTCAGTTTTAACCTTCCCTGTTTGGAATTAATGAATGTGTTTCTAGACATGCTACATTTTCGGTGTCTTTATGAAATTTCCACAAAATTTGGTACTGGTCTGTGGTGTTAATCTCTGATGTGAAGTTCACAGCTTCATTTGATAAGATGTGACATACTCTCACAGATCACCTTTCCGTTGAGCTGTGTTACACATTAAGGGTTGTAAATCCATGATAAGCAATGAGAGAGTTGACTGCTCCATCAGCGTAAAGCCACTTGCCAAAGCTTGTATTTCTCTTACGTGTGAAAATGTGAAAGAAAATGACAAATGAATCCTAAATGTATTTTTTATTTGTTCTCAGTGTCTACTTTTTAATTCACCTGACTTCTGATGTTCAGAAATTCTTGAGTTGTTTAAATTAATGCTGCAGCATGGCTGCATGTCGGTGGTTGCTGGTGGCATGAGGTGGTCTTCCACCTCATGTGGATATCCTTCTGTATTCTGGTATGATCTTGAAATGGGTGTGTACTTGGTACTGACATGCATCAATCAACTCCTTTCTTTCCAGTCCTCTGTTCATGAAGTCTTTTTCAAGGATTCTGTTCTCGAAGGACAAACTCCCTGGTGGGGAAAAGGGCTCTGTGATGATTCAGTTATTTCCTTTTGGTTTGGGACAGGGCAGGCTGTAGTTTCCCTTCTGTCAGTCTGTGCTCATCCAAGGGTGGGAGATTCCTTCCTCCCACTACTGCTGTTAATGCTGTTATATTTCTCTCTTCCTCCTCCTATCATACCCCACTCCAGAAATGCTGTAACTATATTGGGGAAAAGTATTTGGCAAGTCTGTAGCTTTTGCTGCTGTTAAAGGAATAATCTTCTTGTTATAAAACCAGTTATGTAAGTATTTTACTTCAGAGGTCACATTTTGATAAGCTAAAAGGCTTGGCTGGAATTTCTGGAAGACTATGTGGGATATTATTTAAATAAAATTTAAAAAAAGCAAATCTTCAAACAGTATTATTTCAACTTCTGCCTCTGCTGTCAGTCCTTGAAAATACCTTCAGAATATATAAGTGAAAAGTCATAGTATATGAATCAGATGCTACTGAAGCACTTCTGTCAGGATAGGTTGGGATTCAGTAGAATTCCAATCCCCTGTGGGATGTGAAAGGAGCAGAATGTTTAGCAGGAATTGAGTTGCAGTCCAGTGATTTGGTAGTTACAAAAGCAGATACCTGTAGACAGGTTTTGAACTAGTTTTCCTCATGATGGGATTTAAGAAAAACTTCAGAAAGCCCTGTACACTATGTACATTCAACAAATGGCAGAAGGTGCACATTTTGTAACTTACCTGTAAAACTACTGCCTTTTAAATGTGTTCAGATATACATATATATATAAATACATATATTTTTCAGATACGTATTTTTTTATATCTTTTCAGATAAATGTACTATTGTTTATGACACATGGAATAATATTTCTTCCATAATCTCAGAAGATAGAAAATACTAATCTCCAGAAGAATCACCTAAGTGTGGTTCATGCTGATCAGTTACTTAAAGGCTTCTTTTTTCCCTCCTGCTGAGATCCACTTTTATCTGTAGCTTTTAAGCTACATTCCAGTTCTGACTGCAATGGAATGAAAAGATGTGACCTTCTCTCCTAAGTCAAGTGATAAAGCCATGCTTCAGGCGGCTCAGTTCATTGTCTTTTCTCCTGCTCACTTTGTGAGTTAAGCTTTTTCAGACAGAGCTGTTTAATTCTGTTTCTTGGGCCCAAATACCTGCACACAATTGTTGCTATTCAAGTACCAATGCTTGTGGAAAATTATCCCAGTTTTGGAACTGCTGAAAATTCATTCCTAACTAGAGGACAAGTCATGTTTAGTCAATAAAATCATTTCCGAGTTTTCTGAAGTCTGAAGTCTGTAATCATAAAAGTGATTCTAACTTAGGATCAGTCTTTTCATCTATGTTTCTGATCATTGTTTGATCAATATTTCTTTATTATAAGTACTACTTCTGTAAATAAACTTCATTCATGGCTCTGAACTTCCCAGATCTGCCAGAACAAAGGTTTTTGCTTTCTCTGGACTATCTGAAGCCAGGTTCAGTTTTCGTCTATATCATCTCCCACACCAGTCAGAAGGCAGTACATGGACCTCTGAGCCTGGCCAAAGCTGTGGCCCCCTCCTGTCAGGTCAGCTGTCACCTTTGTGCCAAGACAGTCTAGTTTGCTGAAGGACAGTTGCACAGAGCATGTCTTCCTAGCCAGACACCCCTGCTCTGCAGCTTGTCAGGTTAAACCCAGCAAGTCTGCATGACTTTGGTGGAATGACTAATTTTTTGGAACTTCAGTTGCCTGCATTGATTATTTTATGGAAAAAAATACGAGAAGTCTTTTTTTCCAAGTTTTCTCTGTTTGTGGTGAATGAGTTTGTAAGATTTCTAACCTAAATATGTAAAACAGAACTTTTTTGCATGTCTTTGACTGGATCCCTTCAAATTCAAGCATAGCTAATGTACGAGGAAGAGTTGTTTTCTTTCAGAAATGAGGGTACGGAGGGGGAACTTACAGGTGCATTTTAGTATGCCTTCTGCTGCTTGAACAAATGTTTCATCTTGAGCTTTGTTATTTTATAGCTGTGAAATGTTTGTGTCATATCTTCCAAAACCAATATATATACAGATAAACTCTGTTAAAACTAATTCTTTCTGTTGTCCTGTTACTCTGTTGAGGTGTTGCTAATTGTTCAATACTGGAAAGATACCTTGAGGTGAAGGTAGAATTGGACTCCCTGTTTGCAGAATTGTAGCTTTGCATAAAGAATTATGTTAATCGTTGTTGTATAAAATAAAATTGTAAAATTAATCTAGATGTGTGGTTACAAATATTTGAGCTAGAATAATGGATACATTACCCATTTTCAAATATATAATATGGTTAGATTTATAGATAGGAGAATATTTCTCCTTGTTTTCTCTATGGAGTCTTATCAATTCTGGAGTTCACTGTCTCTTGTTGATGGTCTAGTTTTTTGAGTCATTAATTTAGTGGATGTTGTTTGAGAGCATATGGGCACCTTATCATCTGGAAATGCTGAGAGACAGATTTGGGTTCTTTAAAGCACTTCTGTTTCAAATTATAATGACTTTTCTTCAGAGTGCAGTTGGGTCAGAGGCTGCAATTGTCATAGCAAATCAGTTCCCAGAAAAAGATGATGACTGCTCTGAATCAGACCTGTTTATGTCATCATATCAAATAGATAGAGACTGTAGTAAGGAATTAAGTTATTCTTTGCCTGATAAGCCTTAATGGTTTAGGCCCAAGAGCACAAGATGTGCGCTTGACAAAACTGACAAGATTGCTGAAGTGTGATTTACCAGTTGCAACCCAGTAGTAATTTCTTTTTATCACTTCATAGAGATGCTGGTTTGATGAGTTAGATATAGTGTTCACTGATTACACTCAGACTTTGTGTTAGGATGATTTAATGTTTGTTTTTTTTTGGCTTTACCTTCTTTTCTGAAATGATTTTGACTTGGGTTACAGATTAAGTTGTAGAGCAAGTGCAATACAAGTGTATTTGAGAAAGGATGCATTTGATCCTCTTTAGAGTTGAGCTGTGTGGTTTTAGTGAGGTGTGTATCAGGTTTTTGTAAGTGTACCAATTTTAAACAATCAAACTGCTTATTCCTGAGCAGATAAGCATTTTTGAAACTATCCAGCAAATGTAATTGAAAATGTTGGGTTATGTGAAAGATTCTTCCAAAACATGGAGTAGGGTTTTTAAAAAATATTTTTAATAAAATTAGAGATTTGAACTGAAATTGTGCAAAATCAAGATGTGATTTATTTCAGGATATCTCTGTGCTAAAATATTTGAGTACTCTACAGGAAATTCAGAAAAATCAATAAACTTATATGAATATATACATGCATGTATGTGTCTGTACATACAGTTGATGCTTCCACGTGAAAACTTGTTCTAGTAACATAAACTTTTGTATGAAAGTTATACCACGATTCTTTGTAGTAGGCTACAACTTGGCTTTCTCATGATTTGATGTCATGTTTTCTCTTCCAGACTATGACTCTGAATACAGTAAAAATGTCCTGATAGTGGTCCTTTCAGTTAACCTTTTACTTGTGGTTATAAGACATTTTCTTCATTGTTCCAGAAAGCAAGCACCCATGTTCATCTCTGTGATTTCACCTGTTTCAGTAGCTGCATAAATTATATTTCCCAGCATTTTTTGAAGAGGTCCTGATGATTTCTCAATGGCCTTTTTGCCTGTGAGGTTATAATATTGAAGTCTTTTTAAAATCAGCTTTCAGAATTAGCATTTTACTGAGTTTACCCATGTCTTCCAGTATTAAGTAGGCCATAAGTATTTTGTTTTGCTTTTTAAAACAATAGTGAGCATTGTCCCTTTAAATGGAAGTGAGAACAGCATTATACAATTGTTGTTGTTAGCTTAAATATCTGGACTGCACCCCAAATAAAATCCTAGCTTTTCAGTGGACAGTGAAAGTGTGTGTAATGATCTTGATGGTTTCTGACAAACAAGTGAGGGTTACTTATGGCAAGCCAGCATTGTTGAATTAGAAGCTATATTCCAGGCCTGCTTGTAAGTCTTCACAAATCCTGTCACAATGGAAGCCATGGAGTAGCAAAAATATTGTGAAACAAATGCCTCCTGGGTGGCTAATTATTGGCATTCTTTGGTTTTTATTCAAAGGGAAGCTCTGTATCTTCTCTGCAAAATGCTGTCTGACTCGACAGCAAGAATGCTTTGGGCTGGGGAGATGCGATCTCTCCAGTGGTTCATTTGTGAGGACTTTTTTTATTTATGCTTTCATTTTATCAGAAAAAGTTCTTAAAAGGAACTGCATTAAATCCTTACTGTGACAAAGACTGTTAATACCTTGGCTTTCTCCATTAAAGTATCGTGTAAACAATTATTGCATTATTTGTGCTGGTTCATGGATGTTGTTCCAGTTTGAAATAAATGTTGAATTCAGAAGAACAGTTAATACACAATCTTAAGAGATTTTGTTTAGATGAGCTAATGGAGTGAGAGGTCTTTGCGATTTATTATACTTAAAGCAAATGTCAAAGTTTTTCTGCTGAAGTAAAAACTTACGATGATATTACTGTTTATCGTGTGCTGTAGAGGTTGCAGTCATTTTCTTTCTCTGAACATTCCTGTATCAGCTTGATTATTAGAAACTTTAGAGGCCATAATGTTAATCAGAAAATGACAGTGTTGTAACTGCATTTTCATTGTCATGGAAAAGTGGCTGTTCTCAGAAAAGGAAAGAATAAAAGGTCAATATATGCCTTCCTGTGTCTTTCTGCAGGTTTCTATTAATGAAGAAATTTTATGAGCATGAAAAATTAAAGCCTCAAAGTTGAGACAAATATAGAAGTATAGAAGTTAAACTCTCTCTAGGAAGTCTAAACTTGAAGGAAGAAAATTAAGTCTCCCCAAATTATGCTTTCATATTAGCCATGCAAGTCACTAAACTCTTTCTTGGTTATTTTTATTTTAATAGGTCATCACTTGTGTTCCATTAACTTCTGTTTTTCCAGAATCTGGGGAGAGATTGCTGTAAATGTGAACAATAACTGTCTTTGGTGATACCTTGACGGCCTGACTTGCTATTTATGGCTTTTTTCGGTTGTGTTGTGCCTCCTAGGAGATTAGAAATTCATTATTGTGCATCTGTTCTTCCTTCTTTGTGAAAGCTGTCAGTCCAATATTTTGATTAGGATTATGATTTGGGGAAAGAGAGGATTTATTGTTAGGGAAGAGACAATCTCTTCTTTTCTGACTGTGCTGCAAACAGGTTTCATTACAGCATTTTTCTGTCATGATTTTCCAACACACACACACACACACCCCACACCCCCCCAGTGAACTAAAGCAGAAAAAACAGATATCCAGCATCTGCCATTAGAGACACAAAGTTTGTCTGTGTTTCACATGTTTGGTCTGTATTCTCAGTTTTCAGGGGCTACTTCACATAGTCCTAATGGTGAAGGGTAGGAGAGTTTATTCACTACACAGTAACAAGTGTGTTTCTTGTTCCATGAATGTGCAATGTTTCTCCTAAATCTGTTTTAAACAAAACCCTTATGTTCTGTGAAAGAAAGCTTAGTGATATGGTTCTGATGTCATGATGGGCTTGTTTGAAACTGCATCAAGGGAAGAGAATTTAGTTAACCTCACAGAGTGAAATAGCTTGCCTCAGCAGTAGAAAGTTTTCGTGAAGCAACAAAAAATACAGCAGGCAGCCATGAAAAGTCAATTTCTTACTTGCACATTTTTGAATTAATTAAGAAATAGGCTTATAATTTAGAATAAATCAAATAATAAAGAATGTATAATAAAAAACCCCTACCTCCTTAATTTAAACAGTGGAATGCAGTATTTATTTTGAAATGTACAATGAATTTGCCACATGTTCATTTTTTTTAAGATTATTAGAATTTTTTTCTATCTTCCCTCACTAGTGTTCAGTTGTGCCTGTGTGTATATGTATTCAAATAAAAGCCTCACTGCTTGTCCAATTGTTTGTATTGTAGCTAAGGATGGTGCTTAGTAGTTTCAGAGAACTGCTTTAAAATTAGTCAGGTTGGTACATTTTTACAAGAATGAAATAGATTGTTTCATCTGTAATCAGGATAAATTCATGGACTTCATCTGAGTCTTCAGCTTTATACTAGCTTCAACTGGTTTACCAAGGAGAAAATTTGAGCGGAGACTAGATAGCAAAAAAAGAGAGAAGGTACATGGGAATTAGAATGTCCTACAGACACTTGGAAGATCAGTTATAACAAAGCAGAAACTGACTCAGGAAATCATGCTCCCTGACCTAATCTTGGAATGCAGAATATAGAGAAAGTTTCAAAATGGCCTAGGAATTTCTTTGGGCTGCGTCATTTAGAGAGACTGTTCCACGTGTGTATGCAGTGCATAACTTTCATAGTTAATTTTCAAATACGGTAAGACAAATAAGAAAGCTGGCTAAAGGACTTTTTTGAAACAGAGATCATTGCATTATGCTTTATCACCATTTGCTTAAGTTTTCACAGAATCACAATTATTGAGGCTGGAAAAGACCTCTGAGATCATCAAGCCCAGCCTATGACCTGACATCACCACAATACGCTACACCATGGCACTGGTGCCATATCCAGTCTTTTCTTAAACACATATAGGGGTGGTGACTCCACCACCTTCCCAAGCAGTCCATTCCAATGTCTAACCACCCTTTCCATGAGGAAGTGATTTCTAACATCCAACCTAAACCTCCCCTGGTGCAGCTTCAGGCCCTGCCCTCTCATCCTACCACTAGTTGCTAAGAAGAAAAGCCTCACCCCCTCATCTGTGTACCCTTCAAAATTTAATGTCCGTTTTCAGCTTCTTTGACATACGAATCATTCTCTAAAAGAAAATTTAGGAAGCTGTGCTTGCACATCAGCATTAGAGTTGTTGGTGAAACTTGACATGGACAAGTGTTCCTGCTGAGTTGCTTGGAGAAATGGGGTGAAGGGTTGATGTGGAGTTAGAAGCGAATTCACAAGGAACTTCAACAAGGAACTTCAGAAACTATAGTAATTTGAAGTTCAGGTGAATCATACTGTTCTTTCAAATATTAAACTGGTGAAATTATACCTTCTATTGAATCTAACCTAAACAATTATATAAATGTCATTGTGCCCTCCTCCTCTGCCCAGCTTCTATCTGTAGGTCTCTGTATATGTGCCCTTGTGTAAAATGCAGTATACATGTAGTCATATGTGTTTGTGTGTATATACACACACATATAAGAAAATCCCAAACTGGATGTATGGGTTTTCTTTCCTTCTAATATTTAAAATATCCTTCAAAGTTCTTTTCCTTCTTTCCACCCCCCAACTATTTCCATGCTTCGGTGTCACCAAATGAATTGGTGTCTAGTCCAAGAAAGGGCAGGTATTGAAGCTGGTGATGATTGCTTTGCAAAAGTAGCACAACTGTCAGAAGTGTCAGTGATTTGTGACTTACTTACTTTATACCTTTGGAATAAGAAGCAGTGGTTATTCTGAAGAAGTATGTTTTTTATTTATGATGATAGCATCTTCCAGACTCAACAGAAGCCAAAGCTGCTAGGAGCAAGACATTTACATTGGTTTAGTAGAAGTTACTGATTCAAGTGGGTACACATTGTGAAATGTGCTAATTCCAGAGCCTTCCAGCCCTGCCTGTAGCTGTTGTGGTTCATTACAATTTAAAACAAATTTCACAGCTACTGTTGCTGAGTTAACTCAGGTAACAGCCTGTGTTAGGCTGTCTTTGGACTCTCCCCGTCATCTTCACTTTCAACGTTTTGAATTCTTTTTAAACTTTATTAAACTTGTGACACCCTGTGGCAGTGGTGAGCCATTACATATAGTGTACTGCTGCAAAAGATATGTTTTGGACACCCTTTGAGGAGAGAGACTTCATTTTTTAAAACTAAAGGAATGTAGATGACTTTTGGTCTCCCAAAACAGATGGTCCCCTCAGAGACAAAAGTGGGAGTCACACTGATCACCCTGCATTTTACAAATAAACTTCTTTGCTGGACCAAGCAAATACAAAGTGTTTCACTTGTTCTGTTTCTGAAGCCACCTTCTGTCTGCGTACACAGCAGCAGCCCAAGAAACAACAAAGGCAAGCAAATACTTCTGTAAGGCACAGCCTTCACTGAACTTTGCTTTGTCATAAACCCTTGAAATGACTTTTTAAAGCAGCTGTTAGCAGTAGTTGCATTATCAGCTGATCAAGTAAAGGTAGCTAACACAGCTAGTATTCTATGGACTTTTAAATTAGTAAAGACTCGCATTGCTCTTCAGATGTTCATGAAAGAGATAGTTGAAGCTACTTGGGTGTTGACAGAATACTAAAGGATGGGTCCATGTGGACAACTCTTACAACAACTTGAAATATTCTCCATTAACTCTTCACTGTGCATTTATGATACAAGTAATAATACCTTCTGGTGGGTTGTATATCTTTGCTGCCTTTTGGCATATGATTTATATCTCCAAAGAGTAACTAGTCAATTAAAAACCACACTTCTCTTTAAAGAATACTTTTTTAATGATAATTACATTCTGTTTCTAGTTTTGGCATGCCTTGTCTTGAAGCGTTGCACTACAAACCTGTATTTTCCATGTGCTAGTATGCTGGTTTAGACAAAAGACAATTTCAGACTATGATTAGATCTTCTCGTAAGAGTATCTGAATGTTCAAATCAAATAGGAAGACAAACTCCAGCGGTTTGTCTGTACTTACAAATTCTTTGTTCTGTTGTTAGCTGTGTTAGGTCTTTCATTTGGTCTTTCCAGTTAAAAACTTGTGACCAGCTCCATTATGTTGTAGATCTCTTTGTTCCTAAGTCAAAAATTGTAGGATAGCTGTGCTACAATAAAGAAAAGGTGTGGGAGCCTGTCCTGTTGCTTTTTCATCCCAGTTACAGATTGATTTAATTGTCTTTAGGATTACTTTTGTCTCGTGAGCAGAGGATCATATTCTGTGCCAGGGTTATACAGACTCCTCACTGCATTTCTGTTTTAATTTTACAAGGTTAACAGAATTGACAATCAGTTTTTCTGTGGACAAGTACATAAAGATGGGAGGATTTTACCAATTTTATTTCTAAGTATTGCTTTGATAGCGGGTACTTGTAGGTGCACTAGCTGGGCCACAAGGATGATCAGAGGGCTGGAGCACCTCTCCTATGAGGCCAGACTGAGAGAGTTGGGGCTGTTCAGTCTGGAGAAGAGGAGGCTCTGAGGTGACCTTGTTGTGACCTTCCAGTATCTGAAGGGGGCTTCAAAAAAGCTGGGGAGGGCCTCTTTAGGATCTCAGATAGCACCAGGACTAGAGGGAATGGAGCAGAGCTGGAGATGGGTAGATTTAGACTTGATGTGAGGAGGAAGTTCTTCACCATGAGAGTGGTGAGAGCCTGGAATAGGTTGCCCAGGAAGGTGGTTGGGGCCCATCACTGGAGGTGTTTAAGGCCAGGCTGGGTGAGGCTCTGGCCAGTCTGCTCTAGGGTGGGGTGTTCCTGCCTATGGCAGGGGGGTTGGAACTGGATGATCCTGTGGTCCCTTCCAGCCCTGACTGATTCTATAACTTCTTCCTAGGGAGGGTGATGGAGCACTGAAGGAGGTGGCCCAGTGGGTTTGTGGAATCTCTTTTTCTGGAGACATTTGAAGCCCACCTGGACCTGGTCTGGGCGATCCTGCTATGGCAGGGGGATTGGACTGGATGGATGATCCTTCCGGGTCACTTCCAATCCATAATTCTGTGACTTGGTCTAGGTGTCCTGCTGTGGCACGGGGGGATTGGACTGGATGATCTTTTGAGGCCCCTTCCAATCCCTGATGATTCTATGATTCTATTCTGTAGCGTAACTCTTCTGCCCGTGTGGTTTTCTAATGTGACATCTTGATTGCAGAAGGTGTTCCTCAGATCTCGTGAAAACAAAGGGTGACTGAAGAACACTTGCTCTGAACATAATGTTAAAAATATCATTTAAATGAATTATGATAAAAGAATGGCTGCTACTTCCAGGGGCAGAGGGACATATTAACAGGGAGAGTGTTACTGGACAGCCTTCACTACAGCAGCAGTGTGTTACAACTACAGCTAACAGCACTGTAGGCGTTTGGAGGACTGTAGCAGTCCTAAACCAGGTGTTAATATCAACATTGTTCTATTTGGCACATAGTAAAATCAAACATTTTGGTTAGCAAGCTCACTTTCTGGGTGTATTTTGTAAAGCTTCTTTGAAGTTCACGTCTGAAAGATCAGAGATTGAGAGGTTTCAAGACATTGGTTTCTGTCTTTTGAGAAATGGCCTATTCACAGCTTATTGTTTCTGTGTGAGTTCATGCTGCTTTTCATTGATTAGTGGTTTTATTTTATGGCCTCCATGAAATCACTTTTCACACCTGGGATGTAGTCATATGGGAAATGTGAACTATGAATCTGTTTCAGGTGGCATTCCTAGTAACTGTTGTGGGGACAACAACAAGGATCTACAAGATCTTGTTCTGTTCGATAAACCACTGGAGATTTGCTACCTATAATGAATTGGGTAAGGATGAGAAAGTCATAAGTATGAGGTTTGGAGAGCATAACTTCTATTTCACACCCCTTCCCAGCAATGTATCTGTTGTGCTCTGCTTTTTGCCTTGTATGATTTTCAGCAATTGTCAGTTTGAGATGTTTGCAGGAAGGACATAAAGTGGAAATATTCTTGTTCTGCAGGGAGTTTCTACGTTGGATCTGTGTTCTTTTGAAAGACAAGATCTATTCCGGCCAGGAGGATTTTTTTTTGTTGGTGTTGGGCAAAGCTCGTCCTTATCCTTAGGCTAGTTACAGTATAAGGAGTCCTCTCCCTCTACTCAACCCTGGTGAGGCTGAATCTGGAATACTGCATGCAATTTTGCACTTCCCAATTAAGAATGACAAGAAACTGCTGGAAGGAGTCCAGCACAGAGCCACTAACCATCAGGGGGCTGGAGCATCGATGTTACAAGGAGAGGCTGATAGAGCTGGAATTGCTTAGTCTGGAGAAGATTGAGGTGATGCTATGGAACTACATTCCTGATTTTGTAAAGACACTCTTCTTTATCTTATCAAAGGAAATCTCATTAATGCTTAGACTTATCTGAAGGGTGAGTATCAAGAGAATAGGACTCTTCTCAGTGGTGCTCAGTGAGAAGGCAAGGGGCATTGGAGCATAAGAAATTGAGTTTCAACATGAGGAAAATTTTTATGGTTAGGGTAACAGAGTAATGGAACAGGCTGTCTAGTGAGGTTGTGGATTCTCCTTCTCTGGAGACATTCAAATCTGCCTTAGCACGTTCCTGTGCAGTCTTTAGGTAATGGTGTTGTAGCAGGGGGGTTGGACTAGATGATCATCATAGGTCCCTTGCAACCTCTACCGTTCTGTGATTCTATGAGTGGCTCTACTCACAGCAGAGTGGTAAGTTGCTGGTTTTATGTAGGTAGGTACGTCAGTCTGTGGGCTCTTTCCTTGTGGTAGCAAGGTGTTGCGATTTGTGTGCCTGTTCTGATACTGCAGAAGCAGATCTTAAAGCAGGACTGTGTCAGGACAATTTGGTGAAGGGAAGAGGCATATGTTTTTGTGGTAGAAATCAATGAAGTTTGTGGGTTTGATTCAGAAAATGAATAAAGGATTTTTTTGTGTTCTGGTTATGGTGCAATTTTGCTAGTTTTCTTCTAGGTTTGCTTTCCAATTAATCCACATTGAGCAAGATTATGGGCACTGGTTCTGCTATTGTACAGTTTCTGGCATGAAGTAACCTCTAATACAGATTTAATAGTGGTAATTCTGAAGCTCAGAACAGGTGACTGTTGTTAACTGATACTTTTTCAGTTATCAGACTGGGTTCAGGCTCATGGCTATAGGTTAAGTACTAATTTATTTTAATTTTTTTAATTGTTTTGTAAATAGGTGTTAGAGTTTAGCTATTCTGAAGCCTTTATGAGTCCCTAAAGACTAATGATCACAGAAATTTAAAAAATAGTAAAACAGCTAGCTGGCTTATTTCTAGCATACTTTCTTTTGCAGATGGCTTTTGAAAGCACTCTGTATTTAAAACCATAGCATGGATTTAGAATGGCTTTGAAATAGTTTTCAAGGTGGCAGCATAGAAAGAGTGTGGCATGACTACTTAATCTCTGGCTGGGGCCAAGGGTTCTTTGTACATAATCCCATCATTCTTACAATATGTTAATGCAGTGGATAGAGTAACTGACCAATGGTTGTAATAAAAACCTTATAGTGTACCCATAATTTGTGACTGTAGTATAAAAGTTGGTATTGAGGAGCCTTGTTATTGGTAAATTGAAATGCACTTGTCCTTTTTAAAAACATATTTTTACTTCTTTTTATTTTTTGCTACAGATGACAATTAGGCTAACATTATCTTAAAGGTGAAATATGTTTGTATAACCTGGTAGCATAAATTGCACCATTAACGGGCTGTAAAAATTAGAATACGTATTTCTTGAAGTGGTGTGTGATGCATCTGCTATTCCATCATAAACAAAACAAGAAACTTATTTTCTAATGTATAAGCTGAAATGTGAAGTATATAATTCTACAAATTCCTGCATTGGCATTCTGTTTAGTTGTGTTTCGTACATATTTGATTTGGTGCAAAAGTCTACCCTGCAGTTTTCACCATACCTCAGTCCTGACTAGCTATTTAAAAGCTTGTTTTGCTAGACCGCTTATTTCTGAGAATCTAAGACAAGATCAGTCTGTTGAAAATTGTCTAAAGAAAAGAAATCCACCTGAACCTTAAAAATCAAGTCTACAAAGGTGACTGAGTCCTTTAAAGATCAAACTTCCTGTAATAATTCCCATCTAATCCCTACATAGTTAAATAGCACAATAGTCATAACACGCTTGAAATGTGTGCAAGGCATCGGCCCAGAAGTTTAACTCTTAATAACAGAGGGATCAAAGGGCTGACACTGACAGAATTGTATTTTAAAATAAAACATAATGCAGACATAAATATTAGTCTGAGCAAAAGGCTTTAATAGCATGCATTTTTGATATTTTATATTGCAGATTAAAAACAGTTCTTGTTTCAGCCACCAAAAGAAACCTCATACGCCTTCAGTGTCCTAAACAAATACAGTTTTTCAGTTTATTCAGCACTTGATGGGTCTGTGATGAAGAATGACACTTCTGAGTAAAGGGAGTAAACCTTGACATGCAGCTTCTCTCTCTTTCCTGCTGTGCAAATTATTTTTCAAACCTTCTATGTTTGAGAATGCGCTTTGATGTCTTAAAAAATTACTCTTAAGGGAGGACTTTTGTATGTTTTTAACTTGCTACGTAAGTCAGAATAATTAAGTAAACTTCCTTTGAAATCAGCTATGTTGCTGTAGGGTACTGAAAATAATGGAAGCTACAGTATCCCATTAGTAATTTGAATGAATTATAAGACAGCTCAGTGGCTTTTTCCTGTACTGAAATTTGTCTTTTAGAGAGCCAGTTGTGTGGGCTGACACAGTTGACTTCTAGTCTTTATAGAGCTCCTGCTGAAATGAACTGACTTTAGCCAGTGTCCCGTTAAAGTTCATTTTGAGTTTGTGTTTGTAGGGGCTTGCATCCGCTTTTCACAGTTGTTCTGAAATGTCAAATTATGAAATAGCGTTTGCTGTGTGAGTTGCAATTTGTCTTGATTCATAGAGATTTTAAATTTCTAGAAGTGTACTGCATGACTGAAGTAGATGCACTTCCTTTTTCAGGGTAATGCAGTGTCATGCTTACACTTTAATGCTCCTTGTAAAACGTTCAGAAAGCCAGCTTTCACTATTGAAGATGGGAACTAATTCATCAGTGCAGAAATTCAGTTCACTGTTGATAAATATTTTTTCCTCTCTTTTACAAAAGAATTAATCACATGTGTGATGATTAATTGCCAAGTTTTGTAGTTTAGTAAGTTTTTATCCTGCTAGAGCACATTGTATTATTTTTACTAATAGTGGTTGTGTGAAAAGTCCTGACAGGTGCCCAGTACAGAATTATTTGCAACAAAGGGATGAATGGATGTGAATCACTTGGGAGTTCTTAGTGGAAATGATCCTGTGGGTTTTTTTGATAGATGCAAGGAAACATAAAATTGTCTGTAGGGCACATAAGTCTGATTTTTATTTTTTAATTTTCCAAGCTATGTCTTCATCTCCCTGTCAGTTTTCCTTTCATAGTGTGTTTCAAAAATAGTGATTATCCATCACTTAACTTAGCTTCCTGTATTCTTCAGAGATGGGACATTCATACATATCCATCAGGCCAAAATTTTTATAGAATTACTTCTTTTCTGCTTTCATTCAGGGCAGGTGCTGTGCTTGCAATGTGTACTGCTTCTCTGACTTCTCTTTTCCCTGGTCCTTTGTTGCCGTAAAACCCCTTTTCCTTCCATCTGGCAGTTAGACTCGAGTTTTTACCCATCTTCATTGTCTGCTTCTACCTAAGACTCTGACCTGGGATTTGGAGAGCCTTAAGATAAGCGTGCAAGAGGAGGGACCTTTTCACTACTTATATCTTTTTCTACTTGGAATTACCTGAAATTTTAGCTCACTCAGCATGAATAACAGTGAAGTGACCTCGGCTGAGCTCACCTTTATCTTCTGCTCACACTGAAATGGAGCAGTGCTTCAAAAGAAAATCACAAAAACTGAATAATTTCAACAACAAAATATTTCTAGATTCAAAGAAGATTTTCCTAATGAGTTTGTGTAAATGAAAAGTAAGTGAATTGTTATACCAAATGTTATTTCAGTGCAGCATCATAGTATCAGTCCATCTAGTTACATTTGAAATATCCTTGTAATACGCTTTTTTAGCACTCATTAAGCTATGCTGGTGTTTTTAACATGTGCTTTTTTCTTCTTGTCCTGGTACTTTTCCAGGGTACTTTTATCACCCCCAACTTTCCTTCTTTTCTACTAAATTAAATGCCTGATTCAGTTTGAACATAGTGAGTACCTTTCTGTAAGATTATTATATTGGAATTGCATATATTCTTGCTTGAAAACAGAAAACTAAGTAGTAATTTGAGATTTGTTTTCTTGTGTGTCAGCTCGTGAACTTTGCCAATCCAGGAATTAATATTTAAATTTGTATTAGTTAAGATGTTTGCAACTAAAATGGAAAATTGAAGCATTTCAACTATATGTGTTTTGCTTAAAAAGTCTGGCAATGTGTTGTATTCTGAGATTTCAAAATGTGATACAGATAATGTGTTCCATTATAGAAAAGTTGAGATGAAGCTTTAGAAACGCTCCTTGGAGAAGTCAGTTGACAAGATAGGTCCGATTGTTTCCTAAGGCATAAGGGATAGAGAAATCATTACAGTACAGGGTCTGGATGTCATAATGGATTGTGCAGATAATGTGTAATGTGAAATGGTTTAATTTGTATTCTCTGAGAAATCCAGAGGTAATCGAAACTGCTAACACAAGGAGTTTTGTTAAATTTATTTGAAAAAGGAGCAAGAGCCTTTATAACTGCTTTGAAGTTTTGCTGGTACATGGTATAGCATCATGATAGCCATCAGCTGTAATTGGGACAAAAGGGACTTTGATCTTCTTGTTTTTCCAGAGTGGAGCACCTCTTGTGGCAGGATCTCAGCTCTTCTGTCTAACAGATGCTCAGAGAAGGAATTAGATTCAAATTTATTCCAGATTGTGCTTTCTTATTTCAGACTTTGAGCACTGTAACTGTTCTGCTGGTTTTGTAACTGGAGACTTAATTGTTTGCTAAAATAAAATTCAGTATTTTCTGGTTTGGTTGAACAACAATTTAATACAGAAACTGTGCTCAGAGTAAGCCTGATGAGTAATGGTGTATGTATTTCAGCTTCTCTCAGTATAGAGAGAAGTGTGACATACTGTGTGTACACTCTTGCAGTACTGTGTAAAACTCAGCAAAATTGATTCTCAGGCCCTCATGTTCAGGCTTATATCTACCACAAATGGTCTACCATTATCTTTCCTATCATAGCATGAAATATCCTTTGTTGCAGTGTATGGGAAATGCTTGCTTTCTTTTTTTGCTCATTAAAATAGTCAAGTAATGACCTGCCAGGGTCTCGCTACATGCAGGGTTCCCAAAATTCATAGCTGTGCAACTCTGATAGCAGTGGTCTTTTGGCTTTCTGTCTTTGTACTATTCAGTGGGTATCTGCAGAATGGACTTGTTATTTAATCCCATCACCATCCTATGCTTCAAATTCAGGACTACAGATTTATGCACCTGCACTTACCCTGCTGTATGTGGATGCAGAGAGGTTTTCATAGTAAATCTTTTCTGAAAATGTCCCTTGATGCCAGTTCTGGGTGCTGCTCTTTTTTTTTTTTTCTTCTTCAGCATCTTTCCTGTACCCTAGTTTCCTCCTACAGCATATATTGGGAGGGTTACCTGAGATTTATTTTCAAGTATTGGTATCATTTAGCATTTGTAAATTATTTACTCTCCCAGATAAAGTTACTTGAAATAAAGTTTGCCAACTATAGTATAACAGCTTGTTAATCTCTTCAAATAGTGAAATATTTGTTACTCTTTAAGTAGAAATTTGTTACATCTATATCTTTTCTGATGAAAAGTCAAAGTACCTTTTCCATAGATTACAATCTCCTTGGTTGGAAGAGACCTTTAAGATCATGTGCAAGCATTAATGTTGGCAATGCAGAAACTCTCTCACATTCATTCTGTCTCCCATGACTAAACATAAGCAGGGCTCTCCTTATCTTTCATTTTTCTAGATTTTCTGAAAATATAAATCTGCAGAAATGGTTGGTATCCTTTAGTTATTTAAATGAAGTGCTGAATGCTGAAAATATAAGCCTGGGTGATAACTAGGTGGCTGCTGATCAAAGCAGCTAGGGAGAGTGCAAGTTGTATAATGACTCAGATGATTTTTTTGTTATCAAGTCTCCAGGAGCCCTGGGCTTAATCATGTGAGATAATTATGCTTTGAACACATGTAAACTCACCCTATGTTGTCCATTTTTACTTTTTCTTCAGATGCACCTAGCAGATCATGGACAATGTATGGAAAAGTCTAGTCTTCATTAAGAATTCCGTTCCAGTCCTGTGTGTTCCTAATGTTTCTCTTTCTCTAACTAGTAACTTTTTCTTCTTTTTCCCCTTTTCCAAGAAATGCTTCAGAAAGTAGAACGAAGATTAATTCTTTTTTTATCGCCCCCTGGCCTTATGTAACTGTGCTCCTTTGGTTCTTTGTGACCTGATAAACAAAGTATGTTATTCACAATAATTCTCATGGCATGTCCTAATACATTCTCCAGTGGAAGCACACATATGTAGTATTTGCTCTGATGAAGTTTTAGAGACTTGATAGAGGCCAATGTCCTGCTAAGTCAGGTGTTTCAGCAGCAGGTTTTTTAGCTTTCAACAGCATCCTGTTTAAATCAGTTGATTCTTTAACTTGAATAGGGTGTAGGTACATCTATTTTCATAGTGGCATAGTTGTAGCAGCAGAACATTGCCATTGCATTTGCAGATCCCTGGGAGCAATCTCACTCAGTAGCTGGATCTGAAAAATCCCTTCAGTCGTGAAACTTGAAATCTGTACAGCAGAGCTATGATTGCTGTGACCTGGTGTCCTGGTTGGAGTTAGAGCAGAACTAATTCTCTTCTGTGGTTTGACTTTTCAACTCGGTCTCTTCTAAATAACCACATTTCTGAAGTTATTGATATATTGGTGCAGACAGTGTCTGCTTCTACAGGTGATGGTGCTTGATGTTTACAGTTAGAACCAAGAGTTGGTATGCAGAAAGGTTCTTGCTTGTACTTGCTCCTTTGGAGACCGAGATCACTGCTAATCTTGTGTGCCACTTTGGGGTGCATTAAGTAAGAGACCACACCTGTGGGGAGGAGTGGACAGAACAAGTGGCCTTACACTGACCAAGAAGATATTGCATTCTATATAAGTCATATTTGCTACAAAGCCTTTTTCCCGCAGCAGTCAGCATCCATGGAGACCTCTGAATTTTTGTGTCTTTGATTCCTCTCTGTGTATTAATGAACCTAGTTCCTATCTGCCACCGACTCTAGTCTGTGACAACCCCCAGTGTCTACCTACACCGTGAGTGGTAACAGTGATGTAACTGCCATTGAGGGGCTGGGTTCTGTACTGGTTTTGTATATATTTCAGTCTTATTGTTTTCATTACAGTGGTTTTAGTTTTCCAGTCCAAAAGTCATAGAATCATCAGGGATCGGAAGGGACTTCAAAAAATCATCTAGTCCAACCCAACCAGGACCAGGTGGGTTTAAAACATCTCCAGAAAAGGAGATTCCACAAACTCCCCAGGCAGTCCCCTCCAGCACCCTATCACCCTCCCTGGGAAAAAGTTATAGAATCAGTCAGGGTTGGAAGGGACCACAGGATCATACAGTTCCAACGCCCCTGCCATGGGCAGGGACACCACCCTAGATCAGGCTGGCCAAAGCCTCATCCAGCCTGGCCTTAAACACTTCCCTTATGCCCTTTTTCTTTCCCTTTGGGAAGGGAGAGGGGTTACAGAACAACTTTCATAGCACTAGTGGCTGACCCAACGGTAACTTGATCCACCTGGGTATCAGCTCTTGTCTAGTCTTTTTCCTAAATTATGGCAAGAAGGTGATAGTGTTTTGGTTTTTTCTTTTCCATGACAAAGATTTCCCACCTTTTCCTGGAAGCTGGATTTACTCATGTGAGCTGTAGGCTATGTATGATTATGATAAACAATTTATAGACTCTGTCTTATTTCTTACAATGCCTGGTTAGAAGGGAGTTCAGTCAGACATCAGTTTCTAGAGGATACGTAACATTTTTAAATATCTCATTACAATGAGGAGACACATGGCCATCCTCCTCTACTAAAGCTACTTAAACATTAAGGCAACCAAGTTCTCACTTCGTACAGGTGTGCAGATAGTTATCTCTGAGCAACATTCTGAGGTCTTTGAGGTTATGACAAATCCATCATCAGAAATATAGTTTGCTTATCTATTTATTGACATCAGAAGAGAAATTCAATTTAATCTCAGACTAACTTTTTTTTCCTTGTCTGCTGTGATGAACAGAAATTACTGTCTCCATCTCTTTTTGTTATACTTAATTTTCTGATGAATTTATCTTTTTTTTAGTGAGGTTCCTGCCTCAGTATGGCTTTCAGGTCCTTTAGGGGAATTCTTGCAATTTTATTTAGAAGAGATTTTATTTAGATTGCCCATAGAGGTTGCGGATGCCCCCTACCTGGAGTGGTTCAAGGCCAGGTTGGCTAAGGCCTTGAGCAAGCATGTCTAGTTGAAAGGCACCCCTGACCGCAGCAGGGAGGTTAGATTAGATGATCTCTAAGGTCCCTTCCAACCTTAGCTATTGTGATCTAATGCTGTAAATAATTTTAGAAGTGGCACTAATGTAACACTGAAGTGCCCCTGTCAGAGGAAATAGTCTTTGCAGTTTGTAAACAGAGAGGGAATTCAGAGAGGATGTTAACTGGTCAACTTCTCTGTTCAAGCAAGGGTGATTGGACTCCTTTTTGGAGATAACTTGTACTTAGTGGTTTCTAGTAAAACACTGAACAGTTTGCTCATGTTTTCCTGTGTTTAAAATAAAAGAAAAAATCTACTTGAGATTTTAAAACACCATCAAATATCAGACAGTTGATAAGAATTTCAGTCAGATGGCTGAGATTCTGTAGCCTTGATGAGTTTCTTGACAGAATACAGAAGTAATAATTAAAGGAAATATCTTAAAGTCTTCTCTTTCCCCCCCCATCTGTTCAAGCACAGGCTGCTATTTCAAATCTCTATAAATAAAAAGCAGAGTACATTTAATTTAGGAATTGAAGTTTACTATTTTACAGCATTTCTGTAGTGTAGGTAGAAGTAGCCTGTTGCCAAACACTGATGTTCCACTGATGCAACCTTCAAAGTTAATCCATATTCCACACTGGTTTTGCAAGCAAATCAGTACAAGTATCAGGTTTTAGGTTTAGCTAGAGTTTGTTCTTTTATAATTATTTTCTGTGATGCCATAGAAATGGCATCACAGACATGTTATTTGGGATTCATTAAAGTGTGTCTCTGATAGTCCCATGTGTGAAACTACAACGGCAATTTGATTTTATGAAGGAGGAAATAGTGACAGATAGTGGTGATTGGGTGGAAGAAGTAATGGAAACCTGCATATTCTTCCTCCAAGTTGATAGTGCTGAAAGTAGAAGGTACTGTAGGACTAGTAAGATGTTTCCTGGCTTGATAGCCTCAAGAGGAGCAGGTGCTTCAACTGCATTCTCATGCAGAAGTGTGATTATACAGTGATGCTTCTAGGTGAGCTCAGTAGCCTGACCTATTGAGGTAAGATGACAGAGCATCATTTAGACTGAGCTGTGACTCTGAAAGCTTTTAAATGGAAATATTTGTTTCATGAGTGCAATGCAAAGTTCTGTATCAAGCATTCAGAGTTTAAGTATTCATTAGGAAGTGGCAATTCAGAACTTTCCTTAGAGGAGGAGCAAATGTATGAAAGACTAGGCTGTGTGCATGCTAGCAATTTTTATGATTTATCTGTCCTACACACATACGTACACAGGTCATTGTTGTGAGGTGATAGACTCCTTTAACATTGCATCAGTTGTATAATAGGACAGGAAAATGAAAACCTTTTAGCTATTCCTGAAAATTGTCTTATAACACACAGTGTTGTTATTTTAAATTCTGATAGTTTCCTAGAATCTAGGATCAGCCATTGCCTGTATACTTAAATACATAGGGTTTGTGGATGTTTGGTGGGTGTAGTTCCCGCCTCCGTCCTCAAGATTTCACAAGATGACATCAGTCTGTCCCAGTTCCCAGACAGAGTATCGCTGACTGTTCAAGACTGAGCATTGAACCTCAGGTGAGTGTGATTCAAAGTGGTGGGATTATATTTGGAAAAAAAAAGAGGAATTTTTTTGTGGCAATTGTTTTTCATGGCAGCTGTATGAAGTTGCTTAGAAGTGTGGATTGTTCAAAGTAGTCCCAGCAGAGATGGATTATTGTAAAATGCAAGTGAGGTGGGTAAGACTGCCTGAAAGATTGCAAAACCATATGATAAATTGTACTGATCACATGCACATGGCCCCCGTATAAGTAGCATATATTTGGTGCGCAGAGATTTATCCTTCCAATCACCTTTTTTTGGTAGTAAAATTCTGAGCAGTGAATTAGGAACAATACAATCAGATATAAAAGGATTTAGAACTGTTTAGGTGACTGGCCCAACAGCTTGCAAATGTGGTTCACTGTGGAAAAAATTAAAATAATTAGTCTGGGAGCAAGAAACCAAAGGAAACACAGTGTGTGCTGCAATGGAACAATCATTCAGCACGCTGACTAAGAAAAGGATTTGAAGGTTATTGTGGAAAAATCATTGAAACCATGAGGCTTGTGCACAGCTGCAAGAAAGTAAGTTACTAGGTTATATCTCAGGGATAAAATACAAAATAAGAGGCGATACGATTACAGAAGTGTTAGGCTCCATCTGGAATACTGTGTATAGTGTTGGTTACCATGCCACACAAGGGAGATATTGTCTGGGAAAGAGTGCAAAAGCAATAACAAAGATAAATACTTTATGTGTAAAGATTAGGGAAGATGATGTAGTAGAACACAGACATATATTCTTTTTCTAAATGAGACTAAAAATTAGGTGTAATCTTAACAATGGGAAAATAAAAATGGACAACTTAGTACTGCACAGAAAGAGTGATAAGGATCTGGAGTAAATTACTGCACTAAGTCTTTTGGTATACAAAATGCACATAAATTCTATAGACTTTGTGAAGAGGATTGAAAAGAAAGACAAACAGTGATAAATTTGTGATGGAATTTTTAAACTGAAGGAAGGCACATTAGTTAAGCTGTTTTCCCTTTTCTTCCCTTTTAAAGCTTCACAACTTGGATGACCATAACTTTCAGACTCATTTTAGCTTGTAAGTGGGAAGGGGGGTGCATGGTTTGTATCTATGAATTATGCTGCTGTGTTAGCTAAGACTGGTTTGAAGTACATTTGAGAGCACCCAGATTCTTTATGCTGTGTATTAGGAATAACATGTTCATTCTGCCTGTGCTTTTCTGTATTTCAAAGTTCTGCTACTAGAAGTTAAAGCTCTCTAGTGCCTCAGTAATGCCATTTCGAGATAATGATGCACTTACATGATGTGATACAGATTTGGAAATGTTTTAGAGCATTTGCTGTTTTGTCAACTCAAGTTCTTCCATTTAAAAAGCTGGGTGATAGAAAGCCAAGCATATTAAAGAATATTGTGTTCAGAGTTTATGCAAGTGGTAAAACTGTATTTGAGAAAATACACCAAAGCAATAAACTATTTTAAGTAGTAAACCTCCCTTTTTTTTCAGGGTTCAGCACTTGCCTGGGTGGGTTGCTTAGCACTTTTTTGGTTTGTTTTATTTTTTTGGCCTTAATGTCTAGCTGGTGTTTGCAGGAGCAGTAAAACAGCGTGTGAATAAAACGAAGGCTGGCTCCATAGGCTTCAGTTCTGTGGACAGAACTGTTCCACAGATTTGAACATAGCTACCTGCATCTATGGACCAAATGCACTGGGGCTCTGGACTGGTGTTTGAGAAAACAACTTGGCAAACTGGAGGACAGCTGTTGACTTCTTCAGGGATTGATTAGGTTTTTGATACCCTGCTTTGAAAATTCTGGAGCTATTTGATCCCTGCTGCTTCTTTGTTGTCTCATAACTGCAGGGCTGAGGACAGTGCAGTAGTCCTTACAGTCAATGCACTGGGGCCGTTTCTCTCACAAGATTTGTGGAGGTATACAGCAGAGCCTGGCACTCAATATCAAATGTGATTCTCAGTTGCATGACTATGAGAGGATGTGAGTACAGGACTGGAATAGGCTACCTCTACAGTAGGCATCCAAATTCTGTGTACATTCCATGTACGTGTGGTAAGGATGGTAGAAAAACTCAGAAGAGAAGTGGTGAAGCCCTGGAACTTTGTAGACAGCAAAATGAAACTAGTGTGGATGGCTTCTGCTGTTAACCCTGAGCAATAACATAGTGCAAGTTGGAATAAATAAAGCATCTCAATAAAGAAGGCACTGAGTGTTGGATGGTATCATACATCTGTGAAAGGCAGCTGACCCTTTCTGCTCAGCTCACACTGACTTCCAGACCACCGAAGAGCCTGCCATACATATGCTGCTGATAGGTAGCCATATGTGGGTGCATATTAAAAGAGATCTTTTGGGGTCACAGAGCTGCTTCATCTTGCTGCATTATGCAAATCCTGCTGTGCATCAGCAAAAACTTGACCTGATACTGTTGTGATTGCTGTGGTGGGTGTGACAGTGCCTCTCTTCACTCAACCGGGATGGAGTGGCATAGGCACAGTTACCAATTTGCTTATGCCAGGTGGCTCCTAGCAGCATGTAGAAACAAAACTCGAAGGACTTTAAATAGCAGCCATGCTATCTGCAGTATAAACACCTCTCTTCAGATTTTCTTCATAGATCATGGTTTCTGCATTTATTACTTTCAGTTTTATTACTTTCAGTTTTATTTCCATTTCCATCGTCCAGATGCAGACACTGGCTTTGTAAATGTCATCAAGAAGGTTCTTTGTGACATTGTCATCTGTCTCATAAGCAAGGTATCAATTTTGCAGTAAAGAGCTGATTTTGACTTTTCCATGAGCTGAGTGGTTTGCTTCCCAGTGTTGTTCTTCTGCCATGTCAGAAATCTACTTGTAGTCCTCTGACCAGAAGCTGTCAGCAGATTAGTTTGCTGATGGAGAAAGACTTGGTGCAGTCTCAGAAACCAGACTGTACATACAGTACACACAGAGTCACAAATAGTTGTGAAGTTTTCACACAGAAAAAAGTTCTCTTCATGTATCCAAATGTTTCATTTTCAGATTGAAGATAATGTAAATCAAATTCATATTATATTTTTGCTTCTCATTTTTTAAATTAGTGGCTTTTATAGTTTTGATTTCTAAATACAGGTAGCATCACTTCAGAGCACTTACTAGAAGCAAGGTAAAGCCAGTGTTACCTTGTAATTATTCAGTACTCTTAATGAGGTATATAGACAGGACAGGTCTGAGAAGGAACAATCTGCGACATCTCCTGTAGGAGGCTCCATAAGAAGAGCAAACTGACTTTATTTTAATAAAAGCTAGAAGCTTAAACAGAAAATCAAGGGGACACACTGCATAGATATTTGTGCATGCTTCTCCTGCATCCTTGCAAATGGGTCCTTACTTTCTGCAGGCTTGTTAACCAAGAGGCAGTAAGATCCCTTAGTCCTGAGTGAGGAAGGTCTACCTGAAAGGCCATACCCATGTTGTTTTGTACTACTCTAACTGCATTTAAAAATATCTCTGGGAAACAATTTCTTCCCTGAAGGCTTGCATCCTCCTGGGAATGTATTATTCTGATGGTACTGTTGCAGGCACAATGCTGAATTAGAAATGCTCCTTTAGATGTGATTAACGTTTTCATGGCATGTCCTGATAATCCATAGTGTGGTCAAAGCCTTGTAGGAGTTTGCCTGTAAGTAACATTGCGTGGGAGACTCGGAGAACTTTACTCATTTATTAACATATATACCTAACTGAAGAACCTGGTCTTTTAAGTCACTCGGAAAGAAGTGGGAAGCATAAGTCTCCTGATAAGGATCTCTGCAGTTTAAATACCAAAAATGTATTCTGCTATTAACACTCCCTCTGACTTAGTGTTTGAATTCTGTAAAAAAAAGATCAAATTAAAGAAGACCTGTTTTTTCTGCCATGTTGCTTTTGACTCACTTTTGATAACATCATTTAAGATTGTTTCCAAGAGCTGGAGAAGAGTGCCATCCATAATCATCACACTCAGGTCTGAAGAGCTTCAGATGTTACCTTAAAAACAGTTTGTCAATCGTAAAACTTCTCTATCTGGATCAATGAGATCCATGAAGTGTGAGAAAATAGATCAGTTTTAAGTGAAGCCGTGCATAGTTTCATTTGAAATGTGCAGCTGCGATTTTGCAGAAAACAACAGATATAGCAAGCACAATGCATTTATTCAGCTTGAAGTTAAAGCATTTTTTTCCAGCTATCAATTTACAGCTTCAGATAATGGATTTTGGCAGTATGCAGAGCTATTAAATAATGTTTATTAAAATGGGTAAGAAAGGACTTAAGAGATGGCCTGTGAAAGAGAATTTTTAAAGGACTGGTTAGAGAAATAAAGAAATAGCATTTTCTCCTAGAAGTAAAGTTTTATGTCCCTGGATAGGTCATTAATGAAAAAGATCTGAGGTGATATCAGACTATTATTTAGTACAGTTTGTGAAGGGATATGGAAAATGTACTTATAGAGGGTTTTTTTCTCCTCTGCTGTGAGGCTGGAAAACTTAAGTGTGTTACATATCTATCCTGGAGAGAGAAATAATCAACTGTATTTAAGTTTGCCTCAGTCACAAAGCTAGCATATAATTTGACATGAACTTGACATGTCCCAGGGTCTATTACCCATTGTGCAGTTCTTCACAATAGGCAATAGATGTGTGAAACTCTTTGCCAAAAGTCATTAAAGTCACTAGTAATGTGCATGGGCTCAGGGAGATGTTGGCTAACTGCCAGAAAGTGGTATAACAAAGGATTGTTAAAATGCGTAGAAACCACATTCAGCTCAGGATGTCCCTGAGCTGAAAATAGATTAATACTGAGAGAGTATTTTTATTCCATCTTAAGCATTTGCTTATGGCCTGTGCTTGAATTGATGCAGACACAGTGCTTATTGGCTGTTAAACCCAATGTGTGACTCATTCAGATGCTCTAACCTTGCAGCCACAGACCATAGGGAAGGAGAAGGGATGCTGGATGAGGCAAATCTTTGGTTTGACCCAGCACAGTCATTGCTCCATTCTCAGGAGACCATCTCTATTTTAATTCAGTGACTTAAATGCTTCCTGAGTACTTTCAAGATAGGGCTAGACATGTGTGTTCATGTCTAGTTCATCATTTCAGTCTTACTGTTTATGTGTGCATTTAATTGTTTTTCTGAGTAGAAGTGCTTTTGAAATGTCTGTATCTGCTTCCAGGTCACAAAACTGAAATATTCTGGCTGGCAAGTCAAGGTTATGGAACCTTGGACAAAGGGTTAGTACTAAGGCACTTTATCTGCAGTTAGAACTGGGGTATCTGTGTACCTACTTTCAATGAATACTTTAAAATGAAACAAGCTGTAATGTCATGTATAACCTCCACCATTAAATAAAAATCTAAATATTAACTGACTTCCATTATTTTGAGTTACTGCTGAAGCATTTAAAAAGATAGCCTGTCTTTGACAAATGTAAGCCATGCCTGAAGTCTTAGGATGTCCAAGAAATTAATTTGAGAGAATAGAGGTTGGACAAATACAACATTAACTTGACTGTCTGAGTTTCATAGAATTTCATCCTTCTTGAATTAAATAAGTAGTCAGACTATTTCACAGAAGGTGTCTGAGATAATGTTAAAAACTTCAAAGAGGAGAAGAGAGAATTGAATCAGGTGGAGTTCTGGACTTCCCAAAGAAATGTCACGTTTGTGCTAATAGCACAATTTGCTTCTAATAGTATGGGAGCTTTGATAAATGAAGCAACACTAATAAACCACCAAGGTCTGGAAAATCAGAAGACGCTTAATGACCTGCTTAAGTGGTACTACAGCCTCTGCACAAAAGCCTTTTAAGGTGCAGCCAGGATAACTGATCAACTTTATCTCTAGTACAGAGAAATGGATGACCTACCAGGTACAGGTTTTTGCTAGATTCCGATGCTGCAGAGAAGAAAATTGTAATGCTGTGTTGTGACCTTACAGACTTGCTAAAGGTGCAGCACTGATGGGTTTGAAGGGAGGATTGGGAAAACATACTTGAGCTTTCATTATAGAAGGGAAGTTTAAAATTAGAGGATGGACTTTATAAACACTAGTAAAAAAATGGAGGGTCATTACAACTGTATTGTAATCAGGAATACACTGGTTTTACACTCTGTAATGACTCCAGTTAAAGTATTTGTTAGTGTTACCTCATCATGGTGTTTAATACAGAATTCATTTCAACTTTCGGGATAACTGTTGCTGAAACTACTGAAAATTTAGCATCCTGGGCAATCATCTCCTTGATGCCTGCTATAGAGGTAGTAAGATATTTTCTATTAAGAAACAAAATGTGTGTGTGAATTTAATGAATCCAGGCTTCTGGTGTTTTCTGCCAGTGCCCTTAACTTTGTTTCATCTGTTTAGCTTACCATGGCTTTTCTGTTAGAGGCTGTCAGAAACTGAATTTAAAAGTTCCAAGCGTGCTGGAACTTTTAAGATCATGCTTACTAATTTTGAGTGCAATCTGCTTTGTAATCTGTAGAAAACTTCAAATGTTACAGAGATTTTTGATTAAATAATGTATGCTTAGTTCAAAGTCAGTATGTCCATTTGAATAAGAAGAATTCTAGATTTCTCAATTCTTGTTTCAGATACTTTGAATTTATTGTGAATGGTTTAGCAAATGTTGATGAAAATGTTTCATTAGTAAATGGAAATAACAAAATGTAGATGAAACTTATACTGAGATTTCTGTATTACTGGCACAGCAGAAGTGTCTTAGCTGTCTCTTCATTTAGTCCTTCCATGTGTAATCTCTGTATCAAAAAAAAAATGCTTAAGAAGAAAAATTCCACATAGGTAGAAAGTTTAAAAAAATAAGCAAGTCTCTGAAAAATATGTCTGGTCATTGGAAAATATCGTGTGGTTTAAGGCATTCAGGTTGTACACATTACATTGTCACAAGATCAGTGACTCCTACAGAAAACAAATCATTTGTTTAGAAGTGAAGTCAGCAGCTTTACGGAGAAATAAATATAGTTTTACAACTTAATTACAGTATAAACATTTCTCATGGCTGCAGTGACTTTGTTGTTATTGTTGTATTAATCTTACAGGACATATGGGTGCTTGTTTTGGTGTCTCCTGGGACCTGAGCATGACTCTGACCACTTTTCTAAAGAGCCATCTTTTATCCATGTGACTAAACCAAAAGAAAATGAAGGAAAGCTTTGAATAGATTCTGGTTTATTTCTTTTAACTGATGGTATTCTCTGATTTATTTACCACCATGGAAGTTTTACCTAATAGTGTTAGTTCACTGTATTTAAAAGTGAAGAATTTCACACTTCCCAGATGCTGTTGAATGCTTTGGGAGGGTTGGTGCTGGTAACTTTTCTAATCAGTTAACTCCCCATCACTTACAGCACCTTTTTAAGTACCAGGCTCTCTGAGAAGCAGGAAAATATCTTGGTGTAGTGCAGGTAATAATGGGGTTTAAATCAAATAGACATAATGTGAAAAGTTTTGTGACAGATTCAGCTATGTATTTAGTTTTCAATGTAGTTGCTTGTGCACAAGAACCTGGAGCTTGTCTGGGTTTTTTTTATTACCTTTTCATTCTTTCGCTTCTTTTTGCCATTTGCATGTGTCTGTAACTTAGGAAATGTTATAAAATAAAAGGGCTGAAGAAAACTTAGAATGCTTCTAGCCCCCAGGAAATGTTGAAGCTTCTAGGGGAGCTCTGCAATAGGCAAGTTGTCAAAGAAGGGATTTCTGGCACTTTCTGAACACAATGTTTCTGTATTTCCAGGGATCTGTCAGAATTCTTATCCCTTTGTTCTTAAGGGATTAATATTGAGTATTGCCTACTATTTGGGCTCATCTGTATTTGAAACAGTACATTTTTAATTTATAGTTTTCATTTCAGAATATTAATACCAAACACTTCTATAGTTGCACACCCTGCTTTATTTTGTTGTGGTTTAGTTTGTGGGTTTTTAAAAAATTAGGTAACAAATAACCAAACAAACAAACAAAATCAAACCATGCTGTAAAATTCCTAGTTCCTATGTCAATAAATGCTTTTATGTAGCTTTACTATGTAAGGCCATCTGCAGTGTACAACTTGTATGTACGCTGGTTTGATGCACCTGTGATACTGTTAAACATGCGTGTGGATTAAAACAAGAGCCTTAAAGCAACACCTTGTGCCTCTTGTGAACAAGGATTGCTAACTCAGCAGGAAGAGTAACTTAAAGGCTCCTGTCTCGGAGCATTTCAAGTTTACATCTGTAAGTACAAGGGACTTTGTAAGTGTTTGCAGAGTGACTAAATTATAGAAGCACTAATTTACAAAGACCAATGACAACTACACTTGTATAGTTTAGATTAAAATCTTGTTTAATTATTATTCTTTTTATTTACTATGAGGGTGACTGGAACAGGCTGCCCAGAGAGGTTGTGGAGTCTCCTTCTCTGGAGACATTCAAAGTCCGCTGGGACACATTCCTGTGTGACCTGCTGTAGGTGATCCTGCTCTGGCAGGGGCGTTGGACTAGATGACCTTTAAAGGTCCCTTCCAACTCCTAACTTTCTGTGATTGTGTGATAGTTGAATATAAGCTTTTTAAATCCTTACATAGGCATCCAGTTTGTTTTGATCTGTATTTACTCTTCTATACAGAAACATAATTCTTGGCCCAGGAAGATGAAATAGCAGGATATTGGGGTGCTTGTCTTTAGTACAGAAGAAGTTGTAGGTCTGTAGGTTGCATGGTTGGGTTTGATCAGCGCTGTGTTAGTCTGGCTGATAACTGCAAGACAGGGTGTATTTCTTGTAATGTAATCCCAGTGTTACGATAAAAATTCCGTGGCAGGGCAAGTCCAAAGTATTTATGTTAAAAATTAACAGCATTCACATTTTAATGTGTTTGCCACACAGCATGTTTCAGTGAGTTTTATGAAATCTAAGGCTATTCTAAATCAACTTTCATGGAAGACACCATGCATTCAGCCACTGTTTAAAACATTTGGGATGTGCAAGCATGTTAACAGTAGTGCTTAAACAAGATTGGTATTCTGAGATGTGTTTCAAAAACATGTGAGTAACAGTCTTCTCTGATGAGAGGGAGGCAGGTTTTTTTCCCAGTGCTTTCCTTGAAGCACATGCCTCATCAGTAAAAGAGCATGGCTGTGTAATGCCTTTTTGTGAAAGATTTTGACACATTTTTTTAAATGTAGTGTGTAGAGAAGTGTTGGGATTGGTGTAACCACTGACAGAGGCACTTTGAAGTTCTTATAGAAAGCTTGAAAGACCAATTCTGATACATTGATGGTTTGTGTGGTTTGGATTTTTTAATGTATTTTAGAGCTATTCTCCTGTTACCACTAAACACCCTGCTGTCGTGATTCCCATTCCTTTGTATTTGCCTTACACAAATTATAGTAGCCATCTTCTTCCTAGTTTCTTTTATTCAAGCACGGGTATGATTATATTTAAATCTGCAGAACCATTAAATGCCAACACAACACATCCATTTCTCAAAAAAAATTGACAATTTAGCCACTTTAGCTGCTATTATGTAATGATTTCCTTTTGAACTGCCTACTTTACCTACTGGAAAGTTGTATCCTCTTCTCTGTTTTTATTTTGGGCATGGATTCTCGTAGGTCCTTTGTACTTAGATCAATCTACTGCATCTACCATTAAACAGTTAATTTTTTTGTTTCAGTTCTTAGAAGCAGTGAGACAAATCTTCCTTTGTCTTCTGGTTCAAAACAAACACTGATCGAGTATTCAACTTACTACTGTTAAAGCTGTTAACTTTTTTTCCTACCTGTATAGTTCATACAGGACAAAACACTGCAGTAGTAAAAAGCTTTTAAAGCTAGAATGCATCAGCTAAGTGTCTAGCAACATGCAGTTGGCATGAGTTGGACTGCAAAAATTCCCAGTTTGAAGTTACACTTCTCAAAGTCACATGTACATAGTCCCATTTTTGAAGGGCTTGAGGTTAAACTGAACCACCATGCAATAACTGTATTATCTCATGATATAGTTCAGAACAGACCAAGTGGAACTACTATCTGAGTTACCCAAACAAAGAGAGAAGGTATTTGAAAAGGGTGTATGGTTTCCTTCTATGGCACATGCACACATAAGAGGCGAACACTAAAGATCTACATGATTAACTATAAAAATCTGTAAACTCAGGGTAAGCAAAAATTTCAGATGACTTAGAGCCTCTCCCAGGTCTTCCTGAGAAGTTGTGAGACACTCCACACATCATTTGAAACACAAAGATGTGGCATTTTAGAGGAAAGTAGTTAAGCACAGTGTATCATTTACACATAGCCTCTTTCAAAAATACCTAGCTCATCTTACCTCTAAAAATACACGTATTCATGCCTTCACATTTTAACTGCATGTCAATGTGCAGTGTTTGAATGAAAAAGATCAGTGAGAAATAAGTACTACACATCTCTCACTTATGTCCACCAACTATCAAATACAATAGCAGCGTGATGAGCTTTGCCAGAAAGCTGTATGAACATGTTTGCTGGGCACAATGCCTTGCAAATGTTTCTGTGGTTTCTCCCTGCCATGCATTTTATGCTTCTGCACCAGCGTGTTGGAGTGTGTGTCAGTCTCAGCAGGGGAATGTGTAAGCAGGGCGGTGTGATAACTTGCAAGTTGAAGTGTAAATGTATGGCTTGTTAGAGCTTGGGCACCTTATCTGCCTTCGTTATGTTTTGTTAGGGGAATGTGTTAGTGAAATTAAAGAACCTTATAAATTGTGACACTTTTCTGTGTTATTCTTGCATTAGAGTTAATTGTTCATTTGGTATGGGTCCAGTAAGAGTGGAAGATCTGCTTTTTGTGAACCAGTAGTCAGAATTCTGTGAGATTCAAAGAGTATGAAAGAAAAATTAAAACCAAACATGTCAGGGGTTTGGGTGCAAATGAACTGTTCAGCTGCTGCTTCAAACATAACCATCACTAATTAGTCCTAGCACAGCAGAATTTTCCAAGCAGCTATTTGTAAGAAAGGAGGGAACTGGCACCTGTTAGCACATAGAAAGGGCTTCATCTAATTTTGGAGTGTTTATATTCAGCAGCGTTAAGAGTAGCCAGACATAAGGCTATTGCATTCTCATTATCCATTTGTCCTTCTTTTAGCAGTCTGTTCTCTGTCTCAGAAGCAGCTCCTGAGAAGGTATTTTAATCTGTTGTCCATTTCATATTTAGAGATTTCAAAGCTGTTAGAGGTTTTAGTAACATATTGCTTGCTTAGTTTCACATTGATGAACAGTCATTCAAATTCTGAGAACATATTTCCAAACTTTACTGGCTTGCTTTATGTCCAGCCTTGTGATTTGATCTGCAAGGTCAAAAAAATATAATGCAGAAAAAAGTAATGCAGATCCAGTCACTTAATAAGGTGGTACCTAAGAATGTCTAAGTTGGTCTTGTTTTTGGTAACTGGTGCGTTTCATAGAATCAGAGAATCATCATGGCTGGAAAGAATCTCCGGGACCATGAAGTCCAGCCCTCATTCCAACATCTACCCAACTCCTAGACTATGACTCCAAGTGTACTATACACACATTTTTTTAAACACCTCCAGGGATGGTGACTTCACTACTTCCCTGCATAGCCTGTTCCAGTGCCCAGCCACTCTCTTGTAAAGAACTTTTTCCTAATGTTCAATCTAAACTTCCTCTGACTCAACTTGAGGCCATTTCCCCTCGTTCTGTCATTAGTAATTTGGGAAAAGAGACCAGCACCAGCCTCACAACAAACTCTGTTTAGGTAACTGTAGAAAGCAATAAGGTATCTCAGCCTCTCTCGTTCCTAAAGAGGAGGTCAAGATTCAAGAGATATTTGATCAAGACTCTGCACTATATGTGTTTTGTACTTGTTATTCTGAAAGCACAAACTACGTTTGCACATATTTATACAGGCTTTCTTAAGTATTACAGTCATGAGCTTTCACATATGTCTGTTAAATGGATTTCTTGTCAAAAACCTATTTCATCATGTTATTGCATCGTTCAAACCATGAGCTCCAAATGTCGAAGCTGTGCATTCAGCACCCATACTGGGTGTGTTAAGATTTGCAGCGGGGTTTGAGGTTTAGGTTGTATTTTCTGTTATTTTAATAATTGCAAATTGGATTGAGTTGAAATCGAGAATCAGTAATCTAAGTTAAGGGCAGAGTTTTCATCTGTCTTCCAGAAATTTGATATGGAGTTGCAAAATCCGTTTGTAGATCTAGTGTGAATTAATGGATCCCAAACTAATGCTCCCAGAAAGCCTGCTGGCACCAACTGGATTTTAATTACATCCCACACATTGGTTTAGTTATCCTAAACTAAATGAGTGGTGCAGTTTAACTCTTCCAGATCAGGGAAAGAAGAAAAAGAGCATTGGTCCTTTCTTCAGAAGAGGAAAAAAACAAGGTTTATAGCTTATTTCTTTTTCTTCCAAGGGAACATGGAAGAAGGTGTATAGATGCTGGAGGAAAGAAAGGCAGTGAAAGGATAGAGAGGCAAAGTAAGCAGCTTACGTTGAAAACAATAGAGCAGAGAGTGAAAAATTATGTTCAGAAAAGTTAAATAGAAAATGTAGGCTATTTTGTAAGAAAAAATTAAGATGGAGGATGTAAAAGTCCAGGCATATCAAACCACCAAATTCTATGCAAAGGGAGGAAAACTAAAGTGAACAAAAGTGGAAGACAGAAGTTTACATTTAAGAGAAAGGTAAGTGCATATGCCTCTCTTTTTCTGACGGTTAATCAGCTACAAGTATTTGAGTTTCTGCACAAGTATTTATATTTTGTGGGGGTGCAGGATTTGTTTAGCAGTGTTACGAAAATCACAGGTAAGGTTTTATCAAGGTTTTATTTATGTAATTCCTCATTTTTATTTAATTCTTAAAAAAAATCCAAATATAGAGTAAATAGGAAGTTTTTACATGGCTTAAGTTTGCAATTTTTTACACACAAAAAACATCAGAGCCCAAATTCAACCACCATGTATTCTTTGTTAGCATCCTAAATCAAGAGACTGAGTAACAGATTCACTACATCAATCTGAAAATTAATTTCAGCAGAAATGTTGTTGCCCTTCAGCATTTCTCATTACCGGAAGCCAAGAAGGAGTCCATAGTCTCCAGTAATGCTTATAGACGCCAGTGGCTGGTCAGCTGCTTATCCCTTGCCATGTCAACTGCAAAGGGAAACACTTGCATCCTTCTAGAGCCCTTTTTATGTCATTCAATTCTAATTTACCATCAACTGTCATAACTTTACCATGGACATTCTCAAATTGGCGTTGGAGGCTTGACATAAAACCACAAAGGCGACTAAATTCCAAGTTAAAGCTGAAACTTCATTCTTAATTCTCTCAGTTATGCGGGGATATTGTGGAGCATGTGGGAACACACAGCGTTTGAAGCCCCGGCTGTACTCACACACAATAGAACAAGTTAAGGATGGAATTTCAGCCCAAGCCTTAACATTAATGCAGCATAGTTCTTTGTGGCTTGATTTCTTCTTCTATGGCACCGCTAAAAAAAAAGCCAAAGTCAATCTTAGAATCATTTTAAATTATGCTTACTTGTAAGAATCTAGTGCAAGCCAATAGTATTAGATTCTTCTCACCCACCACCTCTTGGTGAATTTGAATTTCGTATCCTGCTTTCTCTGAGTTTGCACTGTTGGAAATGCTGAGGTGTTAGATTACAGATACCTTAGTATCTGAAGTCCAGCCTTAAATACATAATTGTTCCCTACAGTATACTTGTCTTTACTTGAAATTCTTTTTGTGAAAAAGAATTAAAGACTAAAACTGTGCTCTTTGCCCTGTACATGCATTTTCATGAGCAACTTGAGCTTTGACGATGTGTTTGTAAATGTCAGGGATGTCAAATCTTTTGTTATCTGAAGGACTGCTTGGATGAGTCAGGGAAAAGTACTTGGAAATTATTCAAGTTTTAATTGAAGTGGGAAGGATACTGAATCATTGAGAACAAACTTGCTTCCCCTATGCATGCTTTAGAATTGTACTTTAGAATAAGATCAATCTTAATTTTAAGTGATTGAATCAGCCTTTTCGTCAAAACAACATTTTTGTTCAGTCTTTGGTTAGGCATTTGGAATAGTGATTAGGACAACTATTTGTCATTTCTCAGCGCAAATCAGAGTGCTTTCATAAAATCCCCATCTGCCTAATTCTTTCCCCTATTACTAACTGTCTTCTGTGGGTCCAGCTTCCCTGCTTGCTGAAGACATGGAGCGATACACACTGATGAAGAGAACAGTGAAGGAGGAGAATACAGCTTTAACACAGCATGTAGGCTGCTCTTGTATACATATGTATATTTTGCATTGAGCTACATGGCATGGCCTGTACCTGCCTTAAGATGCGCATGTCCCCTTTTCTGAGCAGTAGGTCTACTTTTGTCAGGATCAGGGATTCTCCTAAACAATAGTTTCAGGAGTAACTTGATCACTGGCAATAGTCATCCAGAAACAGCAAACAATTAGGTGGAAAGAAGTTACATAGTGAAAGCAAAAAAGGTTGGTAATTATGCTCCAGAACACCTTCTGAAATTATTTTTTTTATTTGGAGAATAATCCTAGTTAAAGGGTTGTGCTCAAACTGTTTATTTGGGTTTTGAGAATGGTGAAATGGAGAACTGAGTATAAAAGTCATAGTTAGCAGTGTGGCTAATAAAAATGTGATGGCCAAAGTGTGGCAAAGATGTCACTCAAGGCTTAATTAAATACTGGCAATATGTTTAAGGAAGAAATTAAGCACATTGAGAATAAGAACATCAGTGATGATCTTTAAAGAGTCAACATCCAGGTACATTCAATTTAATTAAAATTGCAGACATTGAATATTGAATAATTTGAATATTGCCTTATTTTTTGTCAAGTGCTAGATTACATGGCTTACATCCAAAGATTCAGCACTTTCTTGATGTCATTGCAACTTGATTGTGAATTTGTTGACACTGATGCCAAATGTACCAGATTCAAGTCTTTAACTGGTATTAAACCAATTTGAACAGTATTATTTTGGGTTTGGAAAACAGTGAGAAGATGGCAGTTACAAGCCTATATCATTGTAATGTGCTGTCTGCATGCATGGCCACTGATGCTACCTGCCTTCCCTCTGTTCAGTATACAGCTCTGTGTTCCTTGCGCATATTCTGTGCTGGCTGAGGAATGTGACACCTTGGCCATTGCCTTTTCTCCTCAAGTTTCTACTCTTCAGTTATGTTTGTCCAGGTTTTCATTTTCTGAAATAATAGAATTGAGCACGTGTGTTTTGTGTGAAGGGAGGTCTCCTTCTTCTGTGGTGCTGCCTCTTCTGAACCATGTGTCCATACAGCTGAAAAAAGTCCCTGTAACTGTGCTCCAGCACTGCCATTCTCATAATTCCTTAGAAAAGAGGTCTGAACAAAGCATGTTTACTGGATGATGTAGCTGTATGAAGCTCCAGTGGAGAGATCAGTTCACTTCTCTTGATAACTTCCTCTTAGGCACGGATGGGTTGATCTTCAGTCACTCTGAAGCTTTCTTTTCACATTCTCTTCTCTTTTCTCTTTCACACTGGAAAAGCCCAGTTTACTAAACTTCCAGATGTTCTCTAGTATCTTAGAATCATTAAGACTGGAAAAGACCTCTGAGTTCAAGTCTAATCATCAACTCAACAACACCATGCCCACTAAGCCATCTTCCTAAGTGCTATGTCTATACAAGCTGTTTTTTGAACAGCTCTGGGGATGGTGACTGCTGCTTCCCTGGGCAGCCTGTTCCAGTGCTTTTCCACTCTTCCACTAGGAAAATGTTTTCCTTATAGCCAATGTAAACCTCCCCTGGCACAACTTGAAACTATTTTCTCTCACCTATTGCTAGTTATTTCTGAAAAGAGACTAACACCCACCTCTCTGCAACTACCTGAAAGGAGTTTGTAGAGAGCAGTAAGGTCTCCCCTTAACTCTCCCTTTGCCAGACTAAATAGTTGCAATGCCCTTAGCCTCTCCTTGTGAGAGTTGTTCTCCAGACCCTTCCCCAGCTTTGTTGCCATTAATAAAAACTTTGGTTTTTTTTTCCCTAGGATTAGTGCAGAATGCAGAGCCACTTGGGGAAATTTCAGGCTTTAATTAATCTCAGGCTGTCAAGGGGCCTAAAACTTACTTGGAGTTTTCTAAATATTTTGATAGGCTTTTTGTCTATACATGTTTCTCTGAGGTCTGCATTGTGCTTCTCCAATTAAAGTGCAGAATTGTACTGTATGAAGTACATCCATTTTACTTTGATGTTGTTGCACAATATTTTTTTCCCTTTTACATTAGCATAACTGGAGCATGCTGTCACAATAACCATCCTGAAATGGGGTAGGGGGGAAAGCAGAACAAAACTTCCTGTTACCACAAAGCTGGCAGGTCTGTATAGCTGGTATAAGTTGTTTTACTGCCATTGGATTGCTATGAATTCCACCTGCCTGGGAGCAGGACAATGAGCTTTAGCATAGCTCAAGCTGAGCTTGTGATGCTGATGCGCAGGGGATCAGAGTGCTTTTAGCAGACGCCGACTTTCTTATATAGCAGCAGGACATCAGGAAATTTGCAAAAGCTCTGAAAACAAGGTAGGAGATGGCACAGCCAATGCATTTGATCCCAAAAGGTTTGCTGACCTCATTTGTGCTCATATTTAGAGCTGACTTTCATAAGAAGTGACCCATGTTCCCAAGGCCATTCTGCAAACCAAGGATGCTGATTGTATCAAAAGAAAGGGGCTGGATGAATCTGTAGTCACACATTATTGTAATTCTGAAGGGAATACATTCTCTTCCAAATGCAAGGCATTCTCAGAGTTGATATGTGAACTTGTACCTATTCTAGTTAAGCTTGCAAATTGCTGAAATTCATTACTGATATCAGTAACAAATGTGGCTTTAGCAGAATTAAGAGAAAAATTGCAAGACTTAAGCTTGAAATTCCAGTTGATTTGAAAATGTCTGAGGGTTTAGCTTTTTACTTCTTGTCTAAACTTTTATTCTGTATTTGCGCAGAAAGATTGGTTTTCATTCCATAATTTTAAAAGACAACTGTGAAGCATTTTTTCTCATTCTTTAAAATTTGCCGTGAGGCAAAAATTTCTCTCGTTATTATCAGATGATTTTTAATAAGAAGGCAGTGTGTTGATACCCAACAGCTATGAACTATTCAAGTGGTATCTGCAGCGTTTGTTGAATCTTGTTAACTGAGCGATTATAGAATCTGTTAATCCTAACCCCAAGTTTTCAAAAGACTGTCACCGGCATAACCTAGTTTGCAAATTCAGCATACACCATCGCTAGACTGGACTGCTCAAATGCCAAGCAGCCAGAAACTGAAAACTGCATAAATGGTGATCATTTGCGAGAACACATGATGCAGTACCTTGGTAGGCCATGCCCTAGTGTGTCTGCATCATGCTGTGAGCAATGCTATGGTCACTAGCCTACCTGCAGGTCCATTTTGCTGTTTGCTGATTTGTTTCAAGTACGTTGAAGTTGGGATCTTGGTACTTAGACTTGAATATTCTCACCTTTTGTTTCCCTGTCTCACATCTTTGAGCAATCTTAAAATTGAGTGATGCTGCTGATGGGTCGATTCTTCCATGATTAATGTTCAAATGCACACAGTGTGTTCTCGGGTTTAGAGTGTCTCATTTTCCTTTCTCTGAAATCTGTTTCTCTGTGTCCCTTCTTGCTGTCACTAAGTGCTGTTACTACTCATCAGTGTTGTCAACTTGAATGTTTTCAATCATGAGTCTCTCTATTTAAGGAGAGGGGGAACTGTAAGTTTTTTGTTCACTCAGGTGAATTTTTAGATTTGATGATACAATCTCTGAGATTTGGGGGTTTTTTAGTGTTTTAATTGCTTTCCCTATTTTTCTAACTTCTCTGAAAAATAGGCCCAAACTTAAACTAGAACATTGTTCTCTGGTCTCAGGGATTGCTCCACAGTGTGATAATTAACTTCAGGAGTGAATCATTTGCACAGATGCAGAGCGCATTTAATCTTTGCTGGGCCAGTCACTAGCCTGGCAAAATACTATTTGCTTTTTGGTTGGTTTAGCTTTTTGTTGAGTTAGGGAGCTGACTTTGGCTCAGCAGAGTCCAAATAGCAGACCTGACAAACAAGAAGGTGCATGTCCATACAGCCAAAAGCAGGGGAGTGGGAAACAAGGGCAGCCTTTGGTGACAGCAAGCCATTCACTTGGCTGAGCTGCATGGTTAAGGCATGGTCTCAGTGAAGCCAAACAATAATTTGAATGTCATACAACTATGTCATTCATTAAGACCATGCCATAAAACTTTAATTCCTGGTAAGCTCTTGTGGCTACCCACAAAATACTGAGCTTAACCAAAATCAGGTATAGCATTCTTTCTAATTATAGAGCTTGTCTACAAATACAGCCATCTTTCTGCATGGATTTTTTTTCTCTGTTTCAGAAGGAAGATAGCATTAATGCAGAAAGGGACGAAAGACTGTGTCTTCGGAAGCATCGCTTCATGCATTTTGCATCATTGGAATATGAAGGAGAATATTACATGACACCAAGAGATTTCTTGTTTTCAGTAATGTTTGATCAAGTGGAACGTAAGTTATTTTGTCATCATTTTATTCGCGATGGAAAAGAAACTTGCAGGTCCCCTTAAAGATGTTATTTGTAAATCACTAGGATAAGATCCTTTATCTGACATAAGTCAGCAGAAACAAATTTATAAATGTTATGCATATGGATTCTCGCAGGCACCACCACTCTTTTCACCAGTGAAGTGAGGCTGATGATTTAGAAGTCTGGTGACTTGAAGATGACATCTGCATAATTTGCATGTCAGAGCAGTATGTAGTTCCCCAGTTACTAACAGGACACAGAAAATTGTAGGACTGTAATATAATAGTGTTCACACCATTCTTGATGCAGTTATCTATCTATCTATCTATCCACTTGACCAGTAAGTACTCAGCGACCTTTTTTTCTTAGAAGAGGCAGTGATGGAACTCATTCAACATTATACTGGGTGTAATGAAGCATTGAGCTCAGCTCTAAGTTTTCAGATGTCCTCTGGTTTATAAAAAATCTTTTAAGAACAAATCAAAATTTGATTCCTGCTTTTCAAAAAGTACCTTTTAAAACATGCTTGCTGAGCAGATAGGACCAGTACACACAAAAAAAGTGCATAGGTTGGTGTCCTACTTCCTTTTTGTATTCTGGCCTCATTAATGATACTCCATTCCTTAAGGATTATTTTATCTGTCTTTGTATTATCTTCTGTAATTTTCAGATTACATGTAATTTTTTTATTACATGTGTTTGCTGTCAAAAAATTGTCTTTTACAGCTTTCCAAATATTTTTTTGCTTTAAAGAGGTCTCCAAATTTCAGAGAGGATTGTCGCTGAGAGGCGAAATACTCTCTTAGTGCATCTATTAAGGGCAAGAAGGGGAAATGCCAGCTGTAATCATTGTTTGATGCAGTATGCACGTATGGACCAGGGGAGCACACTGTCTAGCAAAAGGTGTTCCTAAGCTGGGATGATCTGCCTAGCTAGCAGCAAACATCCTGGTGCCTTGGAGGTATTAAATATAAAATACAGAAGGGAACTCAAGTTATTGCAGAAATGCTTGAGAGGCAGGGAGGAAGGAGACATGAATGCACTTTGATTCAAGCCTATGGGAAACTTAGCTGCACGTGGTCAAAGAATAGGACACAAAAATCTGTAATAAAAGTGTTCTTGTGTCTGCCAAAAATCTGTAGGTGATAAGGATTAAGGATACATGGATTCACTGCTGATGTGTAACTTCTAATATTGTATAATGCTGAATATAAATCCTTGTAAGGATTTACCACTCTGAGAGTCATGTAGACTCTTAAAATAACTTTTTTTAAAAAATATGATTATCAGAAAGTTCTTTTCCATTCAAAACTTAGGTCATTAAGATTAAAAGCTAGAAGGACTTTTTTTATTTTTCATGTTGAAGCACTGAAAGAGTGAATGCTGAAGTTGCCAGTTTGGAAGGTGTGGGTTTCAGACAGCTGTCTGCTAAAGCAAGGTTAGAGAAGAAGTGTTTTTCAGTCTTAGCAGTTCATACATATTAATTGATTACTCCAACTATAATGGTACTCATGCAGATTTTTAATGAAGTGGTATTCAAGTAAGATTTATTTGTAATGCAACCAAGTTCATTTTAGTTACTTTGCCAATGCAAGCAGGAAACGACATCAGACAGTGAAGAAAAAATAATTACCAGAAAAAACCCAGCTTTGCACTAATGCATATTTAGCATTTCAGGGTGCACTTAGGCTTAAAACAGTAGAATAACAGACAATTCATAGAAAAATCTTAGTTCTTGAATGTAATGATCCTAAGCTTTCTTTATAACCCTCATTCTTTGGCCAGTAGCATAAACACAATGGTAAGCAATTCTCTTCCAGTCATATTTCTTGAGATTTTAGGTTTTCTTGTAACTACAGACAGACATAGCATTTGTTAGGGAATTACATTATTTAAGTCTTTTACATGTAATGATTTGTTCATCGTATTTAAGAGTTTCATAAGAAGAAAATAAACAGACTTCTCTCAAGTGTCTGTCCATGTATATTCAGAGTAGATCAGGATGGTGAACTTCATAGAAAAACTGCAATTATTTTTGGAAATATTCTGCTTGCATAATAAAATGAATCCTTTTCACTCTGAATAGTGGTTTTAGAAAGTAAGACAAGCATGTCACCACTAATCTGAGAAAGCCTTTCACTTACTGGTGTGCTGAGACATGATTTGAACATGTGAGTCTCATACTGTTGAACTTGAAGCTGGAATGGTTTGATTATTCTCTACCTATTTCCAATAAATCACTCAGAAATTTTCAGAAACTCTCAGAAATTTGAAGCACCGTGGCAGTAACCACTCATCATCATAAATATTTGCTTGGTGTTTGCTAATTGGTTGCTATATATAATAACGTGTATGGCTTAGAGCTGTTCCCAAGTTCAGTTTCTGCTATCTTTTTTATCTACAGTAGGGAGAACCATATGACCAGCCTTGTGAGCAGGGTAGCTGTGTACACCAAAAGATTTTGCTGAGAATAATCACAATATTCTGTTGATTTGTTCCTTTATAAACATTCCCTAAGAGGGGAAAAGGCAAGTGAAAAAGAGGGGATAAGAAGCAGTTAGGGATCAAGAATAGGGGTCGGGGTCCTTGTCCAACATGCTCAGGGTTTATTGCCCACTGGTGATTGTCATTGGAGAATTTATTTTGAAATCTCCTGTTACTTTTTAAGCATAATTAAATAAAGGAGGAAATAAATGTGCTGTTGTGTAAACCACATGAGTTGTTGGGGCTAGATCGAAAGGGCTGATGTTAGAAAATTCCAAAATATTTTAGCTATGTCCAGATTGTTAAGTGAATTCCTGTGCACGGTTGAGTAAAATTTATTAAGGCAGGAAAAAATCTTAGGTGTGCCCTTTGACAGGGTTGCAAAATGTGCAATAAATTATGATTTATTACGGAACAATTTCCTAGATAAGAAACCATATGAACTGTAGTGTAAATACATCAACTGTTGTCCAACCCAAGTGATCTTGAACCCTGCTGGGTAGACCGTAGTTCATAAGTTCTGCTCTTTTACTTCCTCATGCATGGGTTTCTCTGTTACTCGTTTTCTTTAAGCTAGATCAAAAACTGTGAAATCTTGGCATTCCTGTTGATTAAATCACACCTGCAAAGTTATTTACTGTCAGGGTGATAATGAAGAAAAATATTTACAGTATTTCCATTTAAGGAGAATGAGCTGATAACAAATGCAGAGTTTCCTGAAAGACTTATTTTGTTCTCTGTATTGACAGAGCAAAGACCTCTATAAAGGAAGAAAAACACTCTCCCAAAAAAAGAAGTGCTTGTTTTTAAATGCAGTGTTTCACACTGGATTACCTTTGTAAATATTTGCCTAATTCTATTACCGTTAGTTATTTTATGGGAGGAAGCAACCACACACTTCACAAACAGCAGCAAACAGTAAATGGAAGCTGGTAGTGTGGCACGGCAGTTGTGCCGGTACCAAACACCCACAGCAGTGTTCTGTACCGGTTAATGCAGGATGTACTAAGTACACCATTGGAATTTTTGGATTAACAGTTATATGCCAGGGTGTTCAGTGGGATATTCATATAAAGTCATACTTGATGCAGTGGTACTTCAGTGAAAAAGTGTTTTCTCTGCTCTTCTGGGTGTGTTGTAAAAATTTCATTGCAGAGCGGGAATTTTTTAAATGACTCTTCCAGCTTCACGTAAAAGCAGTTGAGCATACTTAGGCTCATATTCCAGATTGTACAGCCAGTACTGTGTTAGAGCTTCTCCATGGCAGTACCACCTCCGATGTGATGTTCTAGAACATTGTCCTCGTTTTGCTTGGGAACTTGACTGGATGTCAGTTGTCGAGTAGTGAGTGATTTCATTGTGCATCACTTGGTTTGTATATTCTAATTCTCTCCTCCATCCCACTGGGTGGAGGGAATGAGCGAGCAGCTATGCAGTGCACTAAAAAAAAATATTAATCTGTTATTAACCTTTGGAAAGGACTACAGATACAAGAATCCTTCAGAAAATTACAGTTTTACCTGCATTAAATCTGGACTGAGTTAGTTTATGCCTTTATGGAGAAGATAATTCTATTCCAGAAATATCCTCATCTTTCCACTGTAAGATAAATATGCAGGTGAGCTTGTCTGATAACAATCAATATCTGGCAGATAAAGATCTCAATCCTTCTGTATATACTCAGCCCAGATTTAACATATCATAGCATCTTGATTAACCAAACTACTTCTTTATCAGTGAAAAAATAGATTTTCCCGTGTTCTGTAGCACCAGGGTGCCAGAGGCAGGATTTTCATGATACAAATGTGAATTAGCATGTACACAGTGAGTATTAGTACATTTTAAGCTTGCTAGAAGAAGCTGAGTTGGTTAAGCTGTCTGTGAAAACATGATTGGCATAAGGTTGTATGTTTTCAGGTTTGATATAACGTTGTCACAGCGTGAGATTTACTGTGAAAGAAACTGAGGAAAGGATATGGTGAAAGGACATGATGGCTAGAAAATTGAGTTCTGCATTGCCCTTGCTGGACATCAGAGCAGATGCAGTGAGTTGGCTTTGGAAAGTCAAGAGAGGCTGGTAGATGAGCACTTCAGAATGTGCCAAGTTAGTTGTCTGGTATCTGAAACTTGAGGTTTTGCCTCTAGTGGGAGTTCAGATGCCCTTCCTTCAGTGTCTTCATTTTGGCCTGAATTTCATGTACTGTAACTAATCAGACTTGTGAGTCATGCAGGAATGTCAGCTCTAAAACTTTGGATTCAAAGACTAAGATCGAAGATTGTGTCAAAACTGCATACTGGAAGTGAAGATTGAAATATGTGTGGGGAGCCGTTGGCACAGCTAGGAACAGAATTCAGTCCTTTGGTATTTCTGATGCATTAACAAAGGGATCATTTTATCTCTATCTCTGCGTTTAATGCTTTTAGCACTGAATCTCTGTTGCTCAAACACTGAGAACTCTGAAGGCTGGGATATGCAGGACAGAGATGACCCCTTGCCAGTGCTAGATGGTAGGCAAGGTGAAGCAGAGGTAAAGGTGCAACATGATGGGTTTAGGTCATTATATGAATCTCTTCTGACTTTTGCACAAATTAAACAAAGTCAGCCATTTCTAGCCAAAACTTCCAGAGTTGACTTATTTCTTGAAGTATGCTTCTGAGTGAATGTTCCTGCTGAGCGATCTGCACACACAGGCAAAGATAAACAGATTTCTGAAAAGTTCTGCTTCTGTAACCATACTGTGAGTTTTTTGTCCTCAGCTATCCATCATCACCCAAACAGCGTTAGGAAATCCTGCCACAAACCCAAGAAATGTGTTCTTGTAGTCAAGAAGGCAAATGGTATCCTCAAGTGCATTAAGACACAATATCTCTTTATGTCTGTACATAAGCTTTGTTGTGAAGTCAAAATAAAGACAAATGCACTTTTGTAGTGGTTGCATCATGAGGTACTACATAACAGAATCAGAAGTAGGATTCTAGTGAGGAAATGGGGTCTTCCACCTTGCAACAATCAGTTGTTGTCTGGTGGCCAGGCTGCTTTTTTGGTGTGTGAACTGCTGACGCTGCACTGACTTATTTGTTTGCTCTCATTTTTCAGAAAGAAATTGTGTTAAGAGTCCACAAGGTAGATGTAAGAGGTGTTGCGAATAGAGCAGAGATATTAGACAAGAGCTGGCTTCCAGCTGGAGCAGTAAGAGAGCATGCATGGGCAGGGTGGGGTGCAGGAGGAAACAGTGGTGCCTGTAGGAAAGGGAAGCATGGAGCAAAATCACTCAAGAAGAAGCAGGTTTTAACCTGTCATTGCATAGGGAGAGGATGCCCCTTTTGCTTCCCCTCTTCTGTTTCCATGCCTTGAACCGTGTTACAAGGCCATTGAAGGTATGTAGACATGTTACTTCTAAGGTCAGAGAGGAAATTACATTTTTGATCCTTAAAATTACACTGCCATTATATTAAATACATTCATATTTTTGTAGTTCTGTCTGCATAAGATGACAACTAGGTTATAATAAGCTTGTGGCTTTGTTGTGATTAATTCTTGGTTTTCCCTTTGTGGCATTGCTGGCTAGCCGGAGAATGACACAGAATCAAGGTTCTTACCTCAGCTGACTGCAGTGCTTATTAGGTAAAAGCTTTGGCTTGCTACTTAGCTTTCTGAAAAGCAATTGTTAATGGGAAGATATATTACAGCTTTTCAGTGAATGAAAGCAATCTTTTAAAACTCAGCACAGAAATAGTAGCAATAATAAAACTGGTCAGTCTTTAGCAAGAGTTGTGAGCAAGAAGCAAGTGGTTTCAACACACATCTTGAAGGATTTAGTTATTTAAAGTGCGAAAGTTACTGGTTATTTAATGGCATCTGAATGAAAAACAGATTCCTTGAAACAAATTAAAATATATCGTGCATGTACAGAATACTTGTAATACAAGTAATGGAAAGATCTGGTTATTAATAACAGGAGTCTGCTTGTTGTATAAACATCAGCTGCCTTAGAATTTCAGAAGCCTTGCAACAGTTTCTGCTTTAGTCAGTTATTCCAGTTTTGTGACATGCTGCCATGATATTTAGCATACTGATCAGAGAAGTCACTTTTTTACATACCTGTGAGCAAATTTCAAGAACTTGTACAATCACTCTTGGTCTCTGAATGCTTTTTGTGTTTGTAAAGACTTCTAGTTTTTGTAGAACATCACACACTATTTCAAATATATTCATAACATACTGTCCACATACCACAGAAAATATCTCCAGGGTTTTTTCTGCCATGGGTTCTGAATACTTTTTGACAAATAACTTCAGTATTATTCTCTTAATAAATTCAAGGGAGCGTAATCAGTACTGAAACATCTTGCTTAACTGACAATTAAGTCTTAACAGATGTAGTGTGAAAATCAGACTCAATGAATTTTTATCACTCTTAAATATATTTTAATTCTTTGCAATGTATGTCCTTCACACAGACAGGTATTAGTTTGTACTTAACAAGTACAATCTGGTTTTTTTTAATTCCTTGGGTTGCATTCAGATATTTAGAAGTGATGGGTATCTGGCAGACACTTGGTGAATGATAGCAGGTGCCAGGAGTACAGGTCAGGATCTTGCCAACATCTAGCATGAGTTCTAGCCTCACATTTTCAGTTGTTTGTAATTTTTTCGGTGCTGATAATTCTGTGCTTTCCCTTAGGCCAGCAAAGAATTTGTATTATAGTAATAATTTTACTAATATAGTAATAATTAGTAATATAATAATTAATTGTAATAATAAAAATATAGTAATGTAATTTTTTATGTAGCCTTCACATAGACTGTTGGGGTTTTTTCTGCTACATGTAAGAGATGCTACATTGTGAGGGGTTTTTTTTAAAATTGAGGATCAGTTTTCTTCTACATAGTAGCAGCAAGCAAGTTGTGCAGCCTACTTTGACAAGATGAGAGGAGCTGTCTTTACTTGCCAAATGGCTGGGATCCTGGTCTTCACAAAGACCTTTGAGAAGTTCCTCTACTCTCTCTTCGGAAAACACTAGCATTGATTTCCTGTGGGAGAAACTACCCAGGGTATGCTCTTTTGTTTTAACATCCCAGCCCTGCACCTGCAATGAGTTACTGACACAGATTGTGCTCAGTAGCCTTTCTCATCTGTGAAAGAAAAGCAAATACTGAGCTCAAAGGGTTTTTTCCATGTATAAAACACACAAGCTTCTCTTGTTAGAACCACCTGCTTACATGGCAGTGCCCTCTCTTGGGCTTATCAGCTGCATTACTGCAGAGGAGAACACAGCCGACAGCTAACTATTAGTAATTGAATCAGTCTTCCAACATTGTCCAGCCCATCAGAGAACTCTGATCCTCACACCACCATCCATAAAACTGGTGAGCATGTGATAATTCTGCTGGCTTTAATTAACTCTCTGCTCTCTCATACCTGGAATAGACTTGTGCTCACCAAAGCATAAGGAGCTTTTGGCGGTAGCTAATGAAAGATACCACATTTTTCAAAAAATCCTGCCTTGATTCTAGTAAGATGAACGGTAATTTAGCATCGTTACATTGGAGTCCTGATTCAGCCTAATTGGCTGTTACTCGTTTTTCTAGTTAGCTTGTCACTGTATAGAAAATGTCAATATCCTGGACTGTTGTTCACCAAGAGCTATGGTCTTACAAAAAGGCTACTGGCTTAATAAGCTGAAGAAAAGGGCTCCCTATATGGAATTTGGATGTAAAACATGGCTGAGCCAACTGCTGTTTGACTTGTCCAGAGTATTTCAGTTGTCTTTCCGAAAAGTTGGTGTTTCAACTCTCCAGTATAATACAGCTTCTTTTCCTAGCTGCTAGCCTTCTTTTCAAGCCTTGAGTTTTGTGTCCTTTGAGGCAGTACCTCTGATGCTGCTAGTACTACTAGGACAATGGAATCTTCTGTTGCAGTGCTATTAGTAAGCTCTGCATAGGTTATGTATCCTACCAGAGAAACGGCCAGTTCCAGAAAACAGATTACTTCTGTCTTGGTTTTGTTCTTGTTCAAGGTTTTGCTGTATTTGTTCTTAACTCTGGACTTGGATCCAAACAGTTTTGAGCCTGACAGAGCAAATTTGTCTAATAGAGAACACTAAAATCAGTCATTTTGTCTCACATGGATGGACACTGCTTTTCATGGGGATTGTATTTCTTTACTGTATCTGACAGCTTCTCAACAGTTGGCCACACCCTGACGTAGCAATTATTTCTTCTCTGTGGATTTTTTTGGTGATAATGTGAAAGCTTACTTCTGGCTTACTGTCATTTTTTGGGAAAAAAAATGTAAAGTATTCAAACATTTTATGTACTTCTCTATCTTTGTCCAAATTGGCAAAAGAAAGCAAACATTTAGCAGAAGAGAGCAAGTCCTTTTGTGATCTGTGTTGTGGTAAAGACAGTCTCTGCTTTTGAGAAAGTGAGGGGATTTTATCACAGTAGGATCAGTTTAGAAGTACAGTGGGCAGCATTAAATGACTTTACCCGTTAACTGAAAGAAAACCATCTATTGTTTGCTTTTCATTTGCCAGCACTTTGAGAACCGTAAAAGAAACTACTTTAAATGTGATTGGACTTTCAGTTTGATCTCTTTCTTCTGCAGCTAAAATAAATGCTCGTTTCAGGAGGCAGTCCCTATTCGTAATGTCTAGTATTGCTGTAAGGGGAAGAAAGGGTATCTGCGTGGTTATACTGTTGTAAGAACTTGCAATATTACAACAGCTCACCTAAGTTAATGTGTAACATCTTGTTTTCAAGGATTTGTAGTCTATGTTAGGATGACACATAATACCTTAGCAGCTGTTTTTAACATTCTGTTATGTAAATATGTAAAAAATTATCATGTGTATATCCTAATAGTCAGCTCCTACTTTAGCTCTTTAAAAGCTTAAAATATAGAGCTTCATATTCAATTTTAAATCATTTGTAACCACTGCTTATATTCAAAAAAGGTGACACATCTTCTCCAATGCTTGAAAACTCTGCTGATCTCCAATCTAAAATTAATTACAGAATCACATAATCTTTGAAGCTAGAAAAAACCTCTGAGATCATCAAGTGATGACCATATTGCTGTCTGTTTAAACACACTTGCTCTTGTGCCACTGCTTCCTATTTCCTAAAATTGTAGATTTTTTCCTTTTGAATCTTAACTCCATGATGCATTATAGGTAATTATATTACCACTCTGTGCTGGTCATTTTAGTTTAAACAACTTCAAGCTTATTTTTGTGTCCTCTGGAAGATCATACATTCCACAGCTTCATGAAGGTAGCTTTATTCTGTGCTTTTCTGAGTTCTGTTTCTTTTTATAAAGCCATCTTCGTCTGATTCAAAGCACAGTCTGTTAACAATTGCTGTGGCCTAAGGAATGGAAGAAGGGTTGGAGTCAGGAATTTTTCTAAATTAATACTATTACTGAAACATCTGAATTACCAAACTGAAACTTCAGTCAAAGAGAAAAGTGGTACAAAGCAGTACTCACTGTATGGATTGTCCATAAAAAGCAGGTAGGCAGAGGCTCAACTCAAGAAAAATTCCTAGTATTAGCCTTGAGATAGTAGCTAGTTTCATCTAGCAAATAAACCAGCATAAGCTAGACTAAGCCTTCAACAAGACTGAAATCAAAAAATCAATTAATGAACTTTGACCCTATTCTGAAATAAATAGGTGATTTCTGTAGCATCGCTGTGCGTTATATTTAGGCGAGTTCTGACCTCATGATCCTCCTTCTCTTTCCATTACTACCTTATCTTCTGAGTAAGGATAGCGTTTCAAGTTAGCTTTATGTAACTTTCTTCATTCTGATGCTCGCAAAAACTAGCCAGAACTAAATTGCTCCAGAAGTCTTTTGTGTGGCAAAAATAGGATAAGCCATTCTTAGCTTAAAATACAGAAGCTTTCTGTTATCACTTCCATACCCTCGGAGCCCCTGCTGTAGTAAAACTTCCCAAACATCTGTTAATTGCTATGTGACAGATGTTAATGATGTCTAAACAAGTCAGATTCAGCAGGGGCTTTACTACTTTGCTCAGAGCTTCTGCATGTGCTAATAACAGGATGAGCTAATCTTACAAGAAGAAAGTAAGTCCTGGCAGATTTAAAGGTAAAAGTGAGAATGATGTGGACTATCAACGGAAGGAAAGCAAGTCAGACACTGAGAGGAGCTCTGATTAAGCATCAGAAGGAAGAAATGCAGAAAAGCTTGAGATTGCAATGATGCCTGAACCTGGAGAGCTGTGGAAATAATGAGGCAGGGCTGTGGAGGATCAGTAAAATGCACAAAGCAGACAAAGACTTCTGTAGGAAAATTCCCAAACATGGTCTTTACCTTCTCGTGGTGACAATTGGAAAAATTAATGTCATCACTGGGGTCATTTGCTTTAAAATGGCCTTCCTAAAACTTTCATGTAAGGTTGAACTTCAGAGACTTAAAAAGGGAAAAGGTTCCTTCTGGAAATTCTGACATGACAGGATTGGCTTAATTCAGCTCGGAATAGCAATTCCCTTTATCACTAGGCATCCTTTTAATCTCGAGGAATCCAAACTATCTGAAGCTAAGTGCTGCAGTACTGCACCTATGCCAAAAGTCTCTTCCCCTAAAATAGCAATTTTTTTCCTTATGCTGATTCACTGATCACTGATGAAAATTCTTTACAGTTACTACAGCTTGCTGGAAAAGAAAATGATGTACTGAGTTCTACAAAAATAGATATCCAGTGTTTCAGTTCATCCTTTTAATAGAACTAATTACTGAATGGATATGTTTTTTGATGAGTGTTTATTATTTATGAAGTGGCCAATGTAGAATTGTTTCCTTTCAAAAAATGCTCGGGTTTTTTGTTAAATTCAGTACTTAGTGCTCTTGCACCTTAATAAGTAAGGAGAAAACACTGTTTTCCTTCATAGGCGTTTGATGAAAATTGAAACCAGGATACAGCCTTCAACTGCGAGTTGTTGCCTTTGATACAAGGGAGAGAAAAATCCTAAAACTCTGTACAAACCCTACCAACCAGTGCTTGTGTTTGGTGTTTGTGTAGGTTACAAAAGCATCTAAATTTTCCTACACTGAAGTTGACCAGATGAGTGTATTACATTAGAAAGATGTTTTATATTCATAGCCCTTTTAGAAACAAACTCCTGCAATCGTACTCACAATTCAACAGCATCTCGGTCAATCTACCCTGACTGGCCCTACTTTGAGCTTTTTCCAATTGTCTCTATGAGAAGAAAAGGACATTCTAGTTACCATGATGATCTACAGAGCTCTTTTCCAGCTTTGCCTTATTCTGTGAATGAGCAATTTCCCTTAAGCACAGGGGAGCTGCACTTCATGGTTCTTCCCACCAGTTTCTTTAAAACTTGTGAGACCATTTTGTAATCCTCAAAAAGGTGCTGTTGATGCTGTATTCCCTAGAATGCTTACTACTGGGAAGGAAATAAGAACAGGAACATGTTGGAAAGGATGTCAGTGGCCTGTGGAGGATGTAAGGCAACCCTAAAGGAGTCATTTGATGGAAGAAGGTGGCACTAGGAGAATGAAATGTGCGCACTGATTACCACCCTCATTAGAACAGTGCAGCAATACCAGTCAGGCATCCTGCTAATGAGATTTCCAGATTTCACAATAGCAGTACAAAAGGATATCAGCCATCTCTGTTGTTTTTTTCTTCCAAAGATCTGGCTACAGTTTTCTGCTATTTGATAAACACAAGTTTCTCAAACTGATACTTCTAGCAAAACATCATGGTACTTTTCTAATCAGCTGTCATCTCTCAGGACATATTTTGCAATGTATAAGAATTTTTGCTGCAGGCTGCTCTGGTAGAAGTAAATTAATCTTTAAAAGAAAATACTGTTTTAACAAAAAAGAAAACATTAGTGATAGTGTAAATAATTTTGATATGTCATAGGGTGAGACAGGGAAAAAAGTGAGCTACTATATAAACTGGATCTAAATAGGTTTTTGTATTTACAGGACTCTTGAGAACCCACTCAATTTATGTGAAATGTCAGTGCTCCCAGTTACTTATCCACTGCAGTAATTTAAATTAGCTTGATGCACTAATATGTCAGGTATTTACTGCTTAGACACAAGTACTATAAATGCCCTGCATCTGAACAGAATTATGGTAACAGCACTGCATTTTTCATATAGATACCATGAATAACTTCCGCTTCTTTACAAAATCTTTGCAGTTTTAAATTTTATCAAGTTAGTACTTTTTTTTTCTGTTACACCAGGAGTAAGTTGTATCAACGGTACTCTGAAGTTTGTTCTTGGATGAGTAAGTTTAAGAAAAAGCTAACTACAGTACTCTGAAGTTTGTTTTTGGATGAGTAAGTTTAAGAAAAAGCTAACTATTTAATAAAAAAAGCGGTTGAATAAATGTCACTGTTGTCTTTTAAACACCAAACTACAGATTAGTGTCAGTGCTATCTCTGGAATGTGCAAACATGCATTTGTGTGCACTTAAACTGATGAGGTATATAGAGCGAAAGTCTGTTGGGAGCAGTAACACAAATTAGGTCATTTCTAGCCCTGTTATCTGTAATTCCTGCATGTTGGAGTGTTTGCTACATATAAAAGTGCAATAAGTAAACCACTCAGTTGCTTCACGTGATGGGACATGGTTTGATACTATCCGCAGTTCTGCACAGAGATTAAATTGTATCCAAGCAAGAAAGAGAGAGTCCTCCCTGACACATCCCTGTCTTTATTCCAGGGATAGAAAGGTAGCTTTGTGCTAGTGATAGATTCCCACAGAGTGACTGCTTTACCTGGCACCTCAGTTAAATTTTTCCTGCAAGTAAAGCCAATTTGTAATAATTACAGGTCTTTAATATTACAGGTCTTTCCTATGTTTTTAACTGCATTACAGTTTCAAATATTTTTTAACATGAGCATGGACTAGATTATCTTCAGAGGCCACTTTGACTTCCAATCGCTAACATTCTGTGATTTTGTCTAACATGCATGTAAAACATTTGTCAAGGTAGTGAAAATCCTCACATACAGTGGAGAACACAAATTGTAAAGAAGTAACTGAATGAGATATGATGGGAACATGTAGTGGTTTAGCAAGAGGGTCTGAATCAGTTTGGGTTGGTGCCTGTAATTCTAGCACAATAACCAGCTCTCACTCAGAGTTCAATAGGCAATGAAGCAACTTTGCTGGAAAGACAACAGTTTATTTGACCTATCACCAAGAAGAAAAGGAAAAAATCCCCAAATAAGTAAAAGAATCAAAAAGGTAAACCAGAAACTGTGTCACAATGCCTTTACACACAGTCTGAGAGAAACAGGACACAGCTAACACATTGGGTTTTGGCCTTAGATGAGAGCTCTGGGATAAGAGAGTATACACAACACTCATAACCAACAGCCACCAACACACACACTCGCACCCCACTTTCTAGAAGAGAAAGGGATGGGGGAGGGGGTGGTAGCAGGAATACAGCACACAATATACATTTGGTGCTTGTGGAAAAGTTCCTTTTCCCAATGCTCATGCAGACATCAGCACTCTTGTGAGATGCTGGAGCAAGTCCAGAGAAGAGCAACTAGAATGGTAAAGGGCCTGGAAGGTAA
>VZRI01010542.1:130442-225459 GCA_013397515.1 Upupa epops | reverse complement strand
GAAAGAGGGGAGGGCTGCAGGTTCACCCCCACAGAAGGGGGTTTGCAGGTACGGAGAACAACTTGCCTCTTCGGCCTCTCTGCATTCGAGCTCCCGTGCAAAAGAGGGCCATAGCTTACCCCTGTAGCAGAGTTGTAGCTGGTCTGAGTCTTTCTTTTTGCCTTCTACCCTTCAGTGGCAGGTGGTTGAGAGCCACTGCTCACCCCCTTCCCCTCCCCCCCCGCCCTTGAGGGGGGAATTGGGGAGCTCTTTCTCTCCTAGAGGAACTGTCTCAGAAGACGTGTCACAGCTCCAGATGACGAAAATGGCAACGAGAGGAGAAGGAAGAGAGAAGGAGGAGGAAGAAGTACCTTCCCTTTAGGACTCTGTCCACCAATCACCTGTAGAGTCCAGACACTGACGCAGGAGGTCTGCTAGGAAAGCTACCTCCAGCTTCAAAATAAAATGCTTTTTTGGCATAAATGCACCACAACTAATATTTGAAAATTTGGTCATTTTCAAACCAGCACAGAACAGTTGCTGCAGTGGTGGCTTTATATTGTGCACATGAACTGATATCAAGTCGTACACAGTGAGGTGAGAATCAATTTCTGGTGCTGTTAATGTGTTGACCTTTTCTTCCTTCATTTTGATTGTGGGACAATTACTTCACATACATTTTCAATTTGAAATCAAATCAATTTCTGCTTACAGTTAAGAGACAGTTTACTCAAGTTGTCCATGCAGTTAAGCTGTGTTATTCTACTGTTACTGTTCTTAACCTGCTTTATTTGTTCCTCTAATTTTTGTTATGCTTATCTTCCCTACCCATAAAGTAGATTACAGAGGCCTTAGGCCAATGATCATGACTTCTAACACTGTCTAGAAGAGGAACAGAATTGAACTTTGTCATGGTTTAAACCTACCCAGGCAGCAAGAAAACATAAACCACAACAAACTTCTAGTGTTATGAGGCTATTGTTTCATCTATTTTTAGTACCTTGGCCTAGCACGTGCTCCAGCACCGCAGTATTTAATAAATTACTGTATTAGCAAAAGTAAATGACAATATAAAGCATAGTGATGCTACAGAAATCACCTATTTATTTCAGAATAGGGTCAAAGTTCATTAATTGATTTTTTGATTTCAGTCTTGTTGAAGGCTTAGTCTAGCTTATGCTGGTTTATTTGCTAGATGAAACTAGCTACTATCTCAAGGCTAATACTAGGAATTTTTCTTGAGTTGAGCCTCTGCCTACCTGCTTTTTATGGACAATCCATGGTTTTGTGCAGATTCAAGAGATGCCATCCATCCTAAAAGTCTACACTGCGTAATGTTCTCTGTAGGTTGACAGGAGTCATTCTCTACCCTTCTGGTCTCAGAACCATGTAGTATGGATACAGCTACTTCCAGATAATCTTAATTGCCTTTTATAGTACTTTGTTGCTCCAGGTATGCTCCCCTCTGCCTCCTGAACTGTAGTGCACTTTGTCCTGCATCTGATTAAGTTCTTAGTGAAGTAGAGAGTACATGTCTTTAGTACTGCTAACACTGGGCTGATAGATAGGAAGGTGGAAAAACTAGATCACAGTTACAACAAATAGAAAAAGCAGTCATGGTTGCATGCAGAAAGATTCATCTGCTCAAAATAAATATATAAAAGCTGGTTGTAAAGTCACAGTGAGTGTTTGGAGTATCTGTGTAACTGAAGGAAGCAGGTAAACACAAGGCCTGTATTAGCTGTTTCAACTTGGAATAAATTGCTCTTTTGCTGTGTCCTTCTCTCCCTTGACTATATAGGAATCCTGGGGTCATTAGTCAGCATGAGGTCTGTAGACAGAGATAGTATCTTTTATTAGACCAGCTGCTATAAGTTGGAAAAATTAAGAGAAGCTTTTGGGCATATGAGCTGTTCTTCAGATCAGAAATAGGAACAGCAGATTTCAAAGCTAATTATAAATGTTTTTCTACGTATGTCCTTACACCATCATAGTTACAGCAAAGCACCATAGAGATAACTAACTCACATTTAGGCATCTAATTTTTAGACATCTAAAGAAAGCCAGAGGAACCAATCATGAGGTGCTTATTTGGGAGTTTGATGACTTGAATTACACATGACACATTTTTCCTCTGGATGCTCCCTCTAGTCCTGAGCTCAGAAGGAGCCTGGAGGCCTGGCAGCCTCTTCTGCCAGGGAGATACTCATGTGCAGTTGAGCTATCTGCTTGGCTTCTTGCTGCTCCTTTGTTACCTACAAAGTCTTAACTTGCATCTCATGCTCCTGCAGCCTAGAAACTATTCTAGGTGTTTTGGAAGAAATAGCTTTCTGTATACTCTGTGTTATTGTAGTGCAAGGCTTGTGGTAAGCTTGGAAGTTTGAAATGTTTCTCAGTGTTGCCTGTCTTCAGTTGTTAGAAAGACAGCTAATCCAAGAGCAAATCACTCTCCCTAGATAACACCTAAGGAAATGTTCCCCTGCCATCCCCACAGGTTGCTGTTGCATTTCCTGTGAGACTTGGCTGCTTTTGTACTCCTTAGCAAGCACCACAAGATCTGCTTTTACCCTGATGCCTGTGCTTATCTTGGCACTGCTTGTGACTCTGTGCCATGGTCTCTTTAACAGATTTTTGAAAACTGGCTTATCTTAATTTTTCAGTTTTTCAGTTTCCTAAAAGACTGTGTCATCCTTTGATGTTTTCTCCCTGCATCAGCATCCCACCCTTTTTACCCCAGGCTGCCTTACTCACAGAGAAACCTAGAATTGACTGGCTCTGATGCAACTGCTCTTCTGAAATGGAGATTTGCCAGTGCTGGCTGGCCAGCACTGTATATTTCTTCTTTCCTCAGAGGAATGATTGGTCTAAATAAAGGACAGACGCAAAGCTTGTTTTGTAAAGCATATCAGAAGCTTCTGTTACTGCAAATTACCTTTTCCACTGGGCATACTTGGATTTTAAATCAGGTGGTTCAATTCACTAATTCATGTGATTAAAATGGCTTTTATCAATTATCTTTCAATGGAGTGGTACACTAGTTCAATAAAAGCTTTTTAACTGAAGTGAATTCTTAATAATCTAAAGTGCTTGGCCATTTATTATGCAGATACTGGTTTGCCAGGAGCTGTCATAGGAATCTGACCACTTGGTTTGTCATGCTTTCAAAAAACCTCAGGGTCTTTTGCTATCCTTGTTTTATCTCCAATATCACCGATATTTCAAAATTACTGGCTTGACTTTTTAGCCATTTATGTTTAAGCAGCCTGATCTGGGGTGGGGTCTCCCTGCCCATGGCAGGGGGGTTGGAACTGGATGATCCTGTGGTCCCTTCCAACCCTCACCAATTCTGTAACTTCTCCTCCATGAAAGTGACGGGGCACTGGAGGGGGCTGCCCGGGGGGGTTGTGAAGTCTCCTTCTCTGGAGACGTTTGAAACCCGCCTGGACTTGGTCTGGGTGATCTTGCTGTGGTAGGGGCACTGGGCTGGATGATCATTCCAGGTCACTTCCAATCCGTAACGTTCTGTTCTGTGACTTGGTCTAAGCGTCCTGCTGTGGCAGNGTGGGGTCTCCCTGCCCATGGCAGGGGGGTTGGAACTGGATGATCCTGTGGTCCCTTCCAACCCTCACCAATTCTGTAACTTCTCCTCCATGAAAGTGACGGGGCACTGGAGGGGGCTGCCAGGGGGGGTTGTGAAGTCTCCTTCTCTGGAGACGTTTGAAACCCGCCTGGACTTGGTCTGGGTGATCTTGCTGTGGTAGGGGCACTGGGCTGGATGATCATTCCAGGTCACTTCCAATCCGTAACGTTCTGTTCTGTGACTTGGTCTAAGCGTCCTGCTGTGGCAGGGGGATTGGGCTGGATGAACTTTAGAGGTTCCTTCTGATCCCGTATGATTCTGTGTTGTTGCCATTAATACAGAGAGCTTTAAAGAACTGAGAACCTAAATAAGGTAGCTAAACAAGACACTGTGTGAGAGAAGATACTTGTTCAGTGTCATAAAAAGATGAGATAGCTAAGAGGGAAATCCAAGCTATTGAATTTGAATAATTTTCTGGTTTAGGCTAATTGAAGCAGAACAATTAAAGAGCTCTTCCCATGGAAATCGACATACATGATTCTTGTCTAACCCAGGTTGCTGGGGCTCAGGGGCAGGATTAACAGAGTTTCAGCTGCCAGCCAGCTAAAACAGAGAAACACAAGTTCTTGTTCCCATGGCAGGTCAGGCTGCAGGGTGACTGCTACAAAGGCCACAGCATGCGCCAAGCACAGTGTGTTTGGTTTTAAAATGCCCTGATACTCAGATTACGGCAGGGCTGGAATCCCATCCAGCTTAAAAGGTTCATTTCACTCCTAATTCTGCAGAATCAGAGTTTGTTTGGATTGTGGCATACTTAGTGCTAGGCTCACCTTCATTTTTCATGAAAAAACTGTTTCTAGGTACCCCAGTATGACTTTGAACTTGCCAAGCTTTGGCCAAGATTGCAGCGATTGGCATTTAAAATAAAAAAATAGAGAGGATTTTTTTTGTTTGTTTATCACTGTACCTATCTGAAGTGGAACCGAAAAAGAATTCCTGGTGAAACTGTCTCATTGACTTTGCTGCTGCAATGGACAGGAGTCTGTTATCCTAGGAAAAGATCGCTAGTTTATACCTTGCTCGTTTCAGGTTAAGTCTGTGGGGAAAGATTGCTTGAAAAATTAGTTTTGGTTTCCATGTTACAAAAACGGAGCAATTTTGCAGAGATGTAACATGTTTTGTCACAGGCAGTAGTAACTTCTGTACTTTTGTGTTGACATTTGATTGTTATAATTGTGGATCTTAGTGGTTTTTTTCATTCTTTGGCTCTAACCGTCTTCTGTCAGATCTAAGCCTTTCCCTAGCCATACAGGTGTAAATGGGTGTAACTGAGTGCAAGTGAGTACTTGTTTAATTCAATCCCTTCCTAATGTTAATCCTAACATTGATGTTGGGTCCATTCTACATCTTAGTGTAAAAACTGATAAATGATGGGTGAACTTCTATTGTAAGAAATGTATGTGACAAAATACTCCTATTTGCTGAAGGCAAATTAAAGCTGATATAGCTGCTCTTGGCAGTATTTTCTTAATTACAGTTGTCAGCTAACTTTCTTGGCTAACAGCATGGAATTTGTGTGCTTCTAAGTAGACGAGGTATTCATTCAACTTAAAAGCTAAAATGGCATTGTGTCCGTGAAAGGTATGTCTGTGCCTCATTGTTGTTTCATGGATCTGCTGTAGATGGTGAAAATTAAATGATATCATCTTTAGAATATGTAGAGACCTTTGAAAGCGCTCACTGTAAGCCGGAATTCCATCAGTCAAGGCAGGTCTATATGGGAAAGAAACACTTTGCTTTTCTTCTCATTCATTCAAATTCAAAATTACACAAATTTCAAGTTTATTTTCTGATACCAACGTAGGATTGTTGCTACTATGAACTGGTTTTCTGATATGCCAGTATTTTACCTACTAGTAAGAATCTATAAAGGGAAAAGAATGAAATATTATTAAAAAGTTACTCCTACAGAAGTTTTACTTACTAGATTAAATAATTTAGCAATTATAGCCATCTCCTGTATTCCTCAGAGAGAGACTTAGATCCTGATATATTCATAGTTATGTGTCAGGAATGACAGTACCAAGATTTAATTAAGATTTAACAGAAGGGAAGAGCTTTTTAATGTGTTTTTTTACAATGAATTGGCTAAGAAAACTGTTCATACACTTGGGGTGCATTTTCTGTGAAGATGAGTTCACCTTCTTCTGATTATTATAGACAAGGCCTTAAAAGACTCAGTTCTTCAGAAGGCTGCATATTTGGTACAGTAGTGTGTGATATTAACAGAGCTTTCCTTGTTGGAGTTTAAAGGGATGGCATTGTTAGGAAGTGAACAAATTGAGAGAATAATCACCAAGAGCTAAATTAGTATTCCAGGAATATTATGAATGCTACAATAGAAGCAGTTAATATTTCCAAATCAAAATAGATTTAAGTCTTCACAGCTGATTTTCTGTGGTGGCAGTACCAATAGAATACGACTTGATTTAATTCTTGGAAAATATTCAAATTATTATTGGAGAAAACTCACTCTACAATTTGAATTATTACAGTAAAAGATTGTATTGTAATGGTTTACACAAACAACAATATGAAAAATAATGCTACATTCCCAAATGCCAGGTGTTTATTTTTGAAAAGAATTCTTAGCCTACCAGTGCACATGCTTGCTGGCATCTGTATACCATTTTCATTTGACTAGTTATTAAACCTTTTGATTTTGGAGCCCATTGGAGAAAAGCATCATCAAGAGTCTCCACATCTAGTGTTTACGACTTTAAAAAGTAGAAATGTCTTTGTTTCTCTCAGTTTGTTCCTTGTTCTCCTGCTTGTTTTCTTACTTTATTGTAGCAGCTGCCCCTTGTGCATCAGACATGGCAGTTCTGCTCCTCACCACATCCTAGGGTCGTGTGATCACTCTTCTCTTCTGCCACTCAGCAAACTCTTCCTCTCTTCCACTAGTCCTTTCACCTATGCCAAAATTCCCTGGTCAAGGACAGCAGGAGCACCTCTGTATTAAATTATTGTGGCTCTTTTAATCTTTGAAAGAGGCCAGTTGTCATGTCAACATATTAAACATCCTCCAAAGGGTGGCCATAGCTGAATGCCAGAGGACAGATGTTGATGGCTACCATAGCTGTTGCAATTGTGACTGCTGACTGGTGAAAAGAGAGTCTGTATGACTACAACAGGTTTGTCTTCTCTTTCTTAACTTCTGTCAAGGTAGGGTCATCATTCTCCTTGAGTTCAGTAAAACTGGGTGACTGAAGTGTTTCAGGGTTACTGCGCTGAATGCATGAAGAAGAGAAACATAGACTTAACTAAGTGCAGAACCTCGCACCTTTGATCAACCAATGTCTCAACTGTATCTCTTTGTACTTTCTCCTTACCTTGCATCAATTGTTCATGCCTTTGCTGTTCAGCTAACCAGTCTTCAGCTTATCTCACTTCATCAGGGAGATAAAAAGACTCCTGCCCTGTACAGTGCTACAGTAGCAGGTGCTGCCCCAGGTGATCTTGGGGCGACCAGGAGAACAGAATGAGTGGAACTGCTGTTAATCTCTGAGGGTGTATGGCTGGCTTCAATACAAACAACAAATACTAAAAGCATTTCAATTAAAAATACTGCAAGCTGGTTTTCCCCTTTCTTTCTTTCAGATACTGTTTTTCAGACCTACAGCCTGACTCATTCCTACCTATAAGGTGTCTCACCATGTGGAGTTCCCAGAGCCAAAAGAGCTGCTACAGTTTAACTCCACTTTGAAATGTGCTGTACAGCTGAGATCTGTGTCACTTAATTTGCTAAATAAATAGCCATTCACTCGAATGCTCTGCAGCCGTGAACAGTGTTCAACCAGGATTTTGCACCACACTGCTCAGAACTCAGCTTTACTGAGGGTAGTAGTTTTCACTTGTTCTCCCAGACTGTTATTAGTCAGACTTCTTATATTTCAAATGAGGCAAAGTAGAGGATTTCATCCATCCTTTGACCTAGAGGGTATCTCTGTATGTGGCTTTTTCTATGTGTGTGTATATGTGGGTGTAACTATATGTACAGGCATTGCACAAAAATGTATTCATCCACTGTAACAGGTGGTGCTGGCAACACCTGTTGTTGGAGTCACTCAACACTCCAGTATTAAAACCCTAATTTTAGTTGCTTATAACTTTTGTCAAACTTAAACATTTGGGTTGAAATGTTATGTGCCAGGTGTCTGCCTTAGGCTGGTTTGCTGGAGGAGGGGTGAAAGGAGGAATTTATCAGCAAAACTGTTACTGCCAGTTCAAGGAGCAAAGGCCACGACACTGGTTTGCCTGTGCTGAAAAATGAACCATTGTTGGTTGAGATGTTCCAGCAGCTTCCCTCATCTGAAGCCAAAAGTTGCCAGTGGAGACCCCCTGCTGCTGAGCATAACTTTTGCCAGCATTATGGAAATACTCTGCTTACTGAGAAAGTGCCATTGTCTGGCTGAATTATGGGGTTCTGAAAATGCTCGGTAGATGTTTGTTGACAGCTGCCTACCAGGCTGTCTCCCATCACATCCATTTTCAAACAGCAGGACTGCACTGGTAACCCATAGGTTGTAAGATGTCCATGAAGCAGCAGAGTACAGCTTGGAATTTGGGCTGAGTCTGATGAAGTGTGAAGTAGGGTTTTAAGAACTCAATGAGGAGAAATGCTTAGGAGACAGACTGGCATAACAGGGCAGATAGATTGAGAAAGGATGAAGCCTGTCAATAACCACAGGATTTCTGTGGTCCTTGCCTAGCCAGCTGAAACTTTGAAATGATAACACAAAACAGCTCCCCAGACAGGCTATTTACACAGGTATATAACCTCTGCCAGTGGCTCCCCTATTCAAGTGTAAGGACTTGAACCTGCCAATAAACACTTCAGAATTTACACAGTTTCATAGATGCAGAAAGTCATTTAGGTTGGAAAAGAACTTTAAGATCATCCAGTCCAACCATAAATCTAATTCTACCAAGTCTACCACTAAACCGTGTCCTTAAGCTCCACATGTACATGACTTCTAAACATGACTTCTAAACATGTCGGGGGATGGCATTTCAACCACCTCCCTGGGCAGCCTCTTCCAGTGCTTGATGACCCTTCCAGTAAAGAATTTTTTCCTATTGTTTCATCTGATGGTGTTTCAGGAGGCAAAGTTGTTCAGTTTACTTCTGCTCAATGTAAGCTTCTTCATCTTCATTCTTCTTTCTCTTTTTTTAATATATCTTAGCTTTTGCATAGTCAGCTTACATGTGAAGAATTATTCTGTTTGCATGCAAATCCCTTTGTAAATACTACAGCTGTTTCTTACTGTATAGGCTTGCTTTGGAATCTGTACTGCATTTGTAGCAAGTATGGAAAATCACCCTAGTAAGTCAGTCACAGATACCAAAGTTGGCTACCAATCTAGGCTGCAAGACCATACAGACATCTCACACTATTTATAAAGGTTGCTCGTTCTTGTTTGTTGTGGGAATTAGAAACAAACCGCATATCACAAAGTATTCTGTTTCATATTATTAGCATTTTCCTATAAAAATCCGAAGAAATGCCACAGGACCCGATCAAAGTTTAGTGTTAGTTTGTTACTGAAATATAATTATTTCATTTTTTTATTATAGGTAAAGCCTCAACCAAAAAACTGACAAAAAAGGTAAGCAAAATATTCTTTCGCTTCTTCAAAAGAACTGTCTTTCTGTTACCCAGCAAAATAGAATTCTCTTTCAAAGCTGACTTTGTATTTTCTTGTTTGTGTCTTTAAAGGAGGTAGATGCTGCACTGCTACGTGTTGCCAAAGCTAAATCAGGACCGAACTTTTTTAGACAGCTTGATGATAAAGGTAACAAGCACCTTTGATACTGAAAAATACCTTTTTATTTTTTATATGGCTTGAATTGAATGTACTTTTTAAGATTTCATCCCCATCTTGCCAGTAGCTGCCTCCTTGGCAAATCTCTCAGTTATTCCTAGGAGAATAAAGAGGCAGGGCTGGGAAGTGAAAGCCTTCTGAGAAGCAAGAAGAGACATGAGAGAAATTGTTAAGCCTGCTTGGAGAACAGAAAGGGACTAAACGGATGAATTCAGCACCAGACTTTCAAGACGTGTTGCTAATTCGCTGCTGCTGCTGTTTCACTATATACACAAAGTGACATTCAGGAGCCATTGAACTTACTACTTCATCTTCAAGAGGTTGGTGGCTGTTCACAGCACCAACATTCACCCAACACTTCCACCTTCTTTTGAGCTTCAGAAAGAGAGATCTCCAAGAGCTGGAAGGTTGTTGATAGGAAGTAAAGAACACCAAATAGACATGTCATTAACACAAACTAATTGAAGGGAGAAAGCAAACAAGATGATCAAGGAAAAAAATAGATGAGTAATTAACCATTTCACTAATAACAAAGACTGAATTCCCCTAACTAATCAGAAAGACCAGAAATGGCTATTCACAAACTTTTTGTATTCATCCTGAGTCCTTTGACCCATGGACATTTCTAGAAGATAAAGCTGCTTTTGCACTACTGTAATTCATTTGGAGACATAAACCATGCTCCCACTATGCTCAGCAGATCCTTGGCTGTGGCTAGCAGCTTGTGCCAAGAGAGCAGCCTTCTGTGCCTGCCTGGTTTCTTTCACCTGCCCTTTGGTCTCATGTTTCGTTTCTTGCATCCTTGTGCAGTGGTGGAAGGTTTTTCATCTGGGTTCCCCCCTTGTCAGCCTGTTGCTGGACTGCAAGGTCCAGCATATCACAGCAGCCCCAAAGCATCACTGAACAAGATGAACAATTTGTTCATATCCTAGGGAAGGTTGGATTATACTGACAGTTATCCCTTGCCCTTTCAAAGTGCTAATCATCATGTGTGTCCCCAGGATGTGGTTTAAACGATTCCTAGTCTTTAATTTTTGGATATTTTTTCTTTACACTGCTTTTTTTTAGAGCCTTTATCTAGTGGTTGACACTTTCTGTATGTAGCAGATCTCCAAAGCCTGGGAGTTTGCCAACAGGAAGTGAAAGCATAGCAAATCAGCAGTCTCTTTATTTCACCTCTCCAGGCTACCTGCTTGACAAGATACTGATCACCCCATACTTTCCTCTCACTTCCCAAGTACACAGTGGGTCTATATACTCTCCTTCAAAGGTCAGGCAGGAGTTTGAGATGATGCGGGGACATTTGGTGTAGTCATCTGTCTGTCTCTGCAACACCTAGGGCTTTTTTACAGTGTTTGGTCATGATCCCTCTTTAGTGACTTTGATGATTTTTTTACTTATGCATTATTACTTGTTAAAAATTCAAGTATTTGTGTATTAAATGCTGCTTTTCTAAGTACCAGAATAAGGAATCTATACCTGAATAAGGAATCTGTTCCACGAGTTAGCTGAGATTATTTTATCTACCTTCAAATTGTGCTTTAAAAATCAAGTAGATGGAAAGCTGTCATCAGTCCAGTTTGTGAAGTGTAATGCTAGGGAATTCTGCCTTCTAGTGGGCAGTTTTGAAATCCGTGTCATAGTGTTTGGTTATAGGCTATACTTAGGATTTACTCAGAAATAGGAATATTGTACTGTCAGCATTTGCCAGAAAGTTTGAGTGCAGTGACTTAGAGGGAGGAATAGAAAGAGTTCACTTAGTGTTAGAAAACGACAGTATTTTGCCAATGCTGACTGCAGATACTGGGCTGCAAGTGTGCTGAGTCATTCAACAGTATGTGAAGCTTTTATTTTTTTAATTTTGCTTGGACATGAATATAATTTTCTTTCTTTTTTCTAATTCATTGCAGTGCATCTTTTAATTTGAGTAACTTTGTAATGATTACTGTAGAATAAAAATAAATTACTAAAGCATTTAATTTACTTTATGGATAAGTTAAATTGGCCATTCACTGCAAGTAGAAAAAGAATTTTTATGAAAATGAGTCTACAGGTTAAAAAAAATCTTAAATTATTTCAGTATCATCAGTTTGCCAGAAACAGGCTGTGGATTTGCTTTAAAGCACTAAGAGAGGTTTGTAAGATTTTTGTTATATTGACCATTTACCTGTTTAATTATAGTGACTTCTCAATCAGCTTACAATAAGAGGATGAAAAAAGAATCTTTCTTGTCCCCACCATTTCTTGCAAGGATCTTTTTTCCATCTCTTTGCATTTCAAGTGAATAGACCTATGACCAACCATGCTTCTCCCTTGAGCCTATAAGCAGAGGTGCTGTCTCTAAATTGGTTTGGTTTTTTTACATTCTGCTGTCTCCATATACATTTTTGCAAATTCTGTATGCAAAATTTTGAAAGGTACTATGCTCTCTACCCATGTAACTAAACTCTCCACATGCTCAGCCATTTGTATCTCAAGTATGACAACCGTTTCTTATCTGACTTTAGTAATCATAATCTGCCGTCATAATACCCGTTCATATGCTTTGATAAATATGTTCTTCTTGCATGGCTCCTTTGAGTTTATGATCTCTTTTGTATCCCAACACTGGGCTCTCCTTGTTTTGCTTTATCTAGCCTGAGCTGCTTGTCTTCTCCTTCCAGGTCTTCCTAGACTATCCCTGTACAGCACATCTCCAAACAGCCAAGGGGCAGACTCGCACTTTGTTCCCAATGATGTTTGCCTTCATTGCTTGCTAGTGAGATTTTTGGGCAGAGGTCTTTGTGCTGATATTGTTCTAGTCCATGACTGGGAGATGTTTTCTGTATAGACTTGTAAACTTACCTCTGTCTTACCTTTATTTTCTTCCTTTAAATATTCTTTTGCTGCATCAAGCGCAAATCAAAATCAGAGAGGAAGAATCTTGAGCACCACCCATCATACTACTTGCTCAGTTTCATTTCCTCCCCTATTCTTTTGTCTCTGTTTTTTTATCTTTTCCTATACTTGGGTATATAAGCTAAAAAAACTGTGGTAGGTTCTTTCTCTGCTTATTTGGCTCTGTAGCCATTTGTAGAAATCCTGGACAGTTTCTCTAGAAACAGGATTCCAAACTTTACAGCAATGCAGGGAATTATTTATGTTCTTGCAGTGGCAGTAACCCTAAAACTTTAAATCAAAACTATCTTTCAGGAGAAAGTCTTTTTAATTTTCACAGTCTATTGTATGACTAGTAGTGTGCTGATTAACACAATGTATGCTGGATAATAGGGTTAGTACCCTGTTTCGGAAGGCTGAAATACAGAACAAGAGTGAGTTTGCAACAGGATCAGCATTAGACCTGTCTTTAGCTAAGACTTTTTTCTTGTGTTTTCAGACTGTTGTGTTCAGCAATTTCGTATTTCTAAACTCTGATACTTGAAACTTAAAGTATTGAGTCACTATCTGAGGTCAATTGCAAATTTTGTTTGTTCTGCATAGCAATTTATCAGAAGTTAATGGTTTATCGCTAAAGCTTAAGTGGATTCCTTATCTATCAATTAATTAAATATAAATTATACAAATTAATTCTTTCTCCAGATAGATATGTTTGAGCTTCATTGTTTTAAGCAGCTTTAGCATTATACAGTGTTTAGGTCACAAGTTAAAAGTAGCTTAGTTATTTTGAAAAGTGATTTATAAAAAATCCCTTTACATTTTTTTCTCCAAACATTATTACAGGGCAGATGGTTCAGATTCTGTTGTTTAACCATCCTTGTTATGCACTCTCTATCTTTAGCTCCTACGCTCTATTTTGACTCTATCACACTTTGTGTTTGTTCAGGCTTTTGACTTAAGGCAGTATTTCAAAGGAAAACACTGGAATTTTCCTTCAAAAGGGGGGAAAATACTTTCACCTTGTAGAAAGGACATGTTCCTATTTAAAAAAAAATAAAAAAAGAATCCTCGTCTTGGCACACGGCCCAGCAGTACTATCAGCACAATCTAGCAGCTTGGCAGCTTTGCGTGTTGCCATGTTCCTCTTGAGAATTAGAGGGAAGCTATTCTCCGCCTTCATGAACCTGCCAAAGGATGGAGGACTTTGATCCTTAAGGGTAACATTAGGGTAGTTCTCCTCCCAGGTACTAAATGTGACAAAGCACATTGAATTTATTTGCCTTTTACATAAACATTGAATGTTTTCAGTGAGAATCCACAGATTTAGTGTGGGCCTTTTATTGATACCAAATAAAACTTACTTTCCTGATTAGACGTGAACGATGATGAGTCTCTGTGTAGGGAATTTTACCTTCAGAGCACTAAAAGAAGAAATAAAAACACTATTAAACAATGACATGGCTTACTTTAGTAGCATGTTTAATACAGTGTTGAACTACTTATTCTTAAGAGTGATCTTTCAAGCCTTTAAGGGGTTTGGTTTTTTTGCTAATGTGTTTATAACTCTTTTATTTCAGGCTTGATATCTTATGCAGAGTACCTGTTTCTGCTGACAATCCTTACAAGTAAGTATAACAGATTTAAAATACATATGTATGAAACTCCGCTACTAACAGCTTTCCAGGCGCTTTTCTGATATTTTTTAGCTTCAAAATTTCTACATTGTAGTAAAATGTAAAGAATGTGTATAAATATAAAATGTATATAGAGTAATAAGGCATTATAATAAACAGATATAATTTTAACTGACTGCAACTATACCTGGTCCATAGCAGTACTTCAAAAAGCATGATAATCCCAACAACATGGGATTAGGAAAGACTTTTTGAGTAAGGGGAAATATTGGTTACAGGACCACCTTCTGGATAGTAGTTTTAGTAATTTTGGACGATGGTGTCTGAAAGATTGTTGCCTATTATTCATGTGTTCAGATATCCAATGGACTGTATGTGTTAGCAGCAGAATTCTATGGTGTTAGACTTTTTGTTAGACTTTTTAATCTTTTTTTCCCCCCATCTCTGGCATTTTTTACTTTATTTCCCTCAAGTATATTGCATGCATTTCTGCACCCTTCTCTGCTGCCATCCTTTTTCTCTGTAAGACACTTCTTTTGAAAATCTTTTTTGTTTGGTACTTGTTTTATCTACAAACAGCAGGAGTTTTGTATTGTGGGTAGAAGTTACAAGCCATGCTTGTCACATCCCTGTGCAGCTCTGATGAAGTGTAGGTGATGTTGGAAAATCCTGACATTCAAGATGAGACATATACAATGAGCATTACTCAGTCAGACCCATAGACTTCTAGTGTGCCCACGTGCACATGTAGTCTTGTTTGACTGACTTCTAGTGATCTAAGCATGGGCACAGCTAGGCATGCAGAATTGTACAATAGATGGGGAAAAGGAGAGAAGAAAGTGGTGGTTCTTATCCTGATGAACAGTAAATGCTTGAGCCTCAACTCTTCAGTGATTGTGGGTCCATAGCAGGGGTATCAACAAACTGACACGTTTCTCCTTGCTCTAGAAATCTACCAAGTTACAGTGTTGTAGGAACAAGTAACACGGATCTGTAGAGCAGAAAGAATATGTCCAGCTTTCACAGATCATGACTGTCGGTGCACACCTCTTACACAGTTGAAGTAGCCCTTTCTGCAACTGAAGTCATTTCTCAGCAGAACTGCATTAGTTTCCACTATGTGGCCTGAAGAGTGATCTCTTAGGAAACTTCAACCAGTACCCAATATTAAATAATACATATGCGTCAAGACTGACCACTGCAACACACAACTTGAATGCGAGTTGTACTGTGTGTTCATGTGTTTTTTAAAATAGAAAATAATAAAAGAGCCAAGTACAGCTAGAAAGATGATTTTGAAATATTAGTTGCAACACGAGAAAGAAGGATTTAAAAAAAAATTGGACAACAACCACCACATTGTAGCTCAGAAGAATATTTAAGTAAAGTTGCACAAATACATGGCAAAGATTCTATTTCTTTAAAAATCTACAGCAGATGAAACTAAATTCATGCTGATTTATTGGCAGAAAGAATTAGAAAATGGAAGCAGTATTAGAGCAAGTTGTTTCACTGCTCCAAACAATCACTAACATGATTCTTCACTGAATTTATAAAAGAATGAATGAATTGAACTGCAAAAGCAAAGGCAGCTTTTGATTCAGGATAAAAATGCAGTGATGATGTTGCTGCTTGGTTACACAGCAAGTTATCGTAGCGATCAGTTTGAAAGCAAATGTCAACAAGTGTTAGTGCCTGTATCTTTGCTTAACAGGTATCCCGTGTCAGTTAGTCCCCAGTTACTCTCTACTGCTAGTGAGAGTTAATGTGAGATTTCTTAAAGCAGCCATTAATATTTAAGTGACTACTGAGTCACCAAAAGAGCAATGGGGAAGCAGGACAAGAATCACCAGAGTTTCCAGAGTCCCAGTTCCAGGACACTGCTGATGAGACCATGTTGCCTGTCACACAAAAGCACTGTTAGTTAAAACAAAAATGCAATTTTGCAGCACACAAAGGCTTTATTTTGTCTTACCAGCATTGTATCATCGCTGTCACTTTTTTTCCCCAGTGCTGTATTGAGTTTCATTTCAAGCTATTGGTTAGTGGAGCTTCTGGTAAAGCCCTGCCTGGTGAAGGACCCAAGGAACTGAAGTTGTCACCTTTACTCAAGGCTTTGTTTTCAGTTAGCCAGTCACTCAGGTTGACAGCTTGGTCAATGTGGAAGTAGAATTGGGGGAAGCACCTAAGTCTAACCTGCAGTCACAGACAAGATGAAGCTTTTCTCTTCAGATTCTGGAATTTTGCCTGATTCTAATTAAATACGAATCTATATGAAGTAGCCTTTGAACTATGGTTATTTTACGAATGCATACCTTTGTGGTTGCATCATATCAGATAAGTATGTCATATCTGAACAGTATAGCCAGCTTTAGGTCCTATATTTTCAGTAACAGCTCACTTATCTGAACATTGCAGCACAGATGGTATGAATTACTATTAAATACATCAATTACTTTTATTCTCTAAATATGTTATAGGATGGGCTCTTCTTGGTTTTATATTAGTTACACAATGTTAGCATGTGGCATTTCCACAGAAAGGAAACCAGCTGTGATTATTACAACCCAGTTGCTGGGGAAAGGCTCTGCTATGCAGATTGCAATGGTATTTATAAAATATTCCTGCATCACCAGGTTGTTCCACAGAGAAAGTTAGTTGGCTGCTGAAGATGTAGTTATTTGTAAATAGTAATGGCTAGTACTTTCTTTAGCCATCTTGTTATCACTTAAAAGGAATGCAGTGTTTCTTTAAATTGTTGCCTTTGCAGGAAAATTTTTTTAAACAAAAAAAAAATCAACTTAAAACTTTACACAAAGCTGGAAGGATAAATTTCCAAAGAAAAAGTCTGAGGGCATTAGAGACTTAGAGACACTGCTTCACTGCCCTCATGAGTCCAACATTGTTCTTGGAAGCATGAATATATTCTGGAAACGATAAGCCCATGGCATTCATTTTAATGCCTGATTTGAGTGGATTGTGGAATTAATTCACCTGCTCCAGAAATTACTTGGATAAGTGCTTGCTACTGCAGTGAACTGTAACTATATTTCAGCGGCATGCTGCTCCTGTGTGGGCTTGCTAATGAGCGAGGCCACCCCCTGTAAGCAAAGCAAGATCAGGAAATTGTGGGAAAGAGCTCCAAATGCACTGTGTTTTTATAGCGCCCGCAAGATTCAGAACTCATTACATTTTTGTGTCAAAAAGAAAAACCCACTCAGTGAAGGAAATGCAGAGTAAAATTGTATAAAATCTTGAGAAAATCAGCTTAATGGAGTCACACAAACTGTGTTTTTATCCAAAATGTCCAGAAGTGGTTTATTACATCTGAGTAACATTAGAGTACATTGGTTAGCAAGGAAAGAGAAGGGAAATAGAGGCCTGTGGCTGACATGGTGGGAAGCAGGAACTGAGGGATGGCCATGATTGCAAGATCTATCTGTTTGCTGGTATACAGTAATACGTGCAGAAAAACCACCTGAGGAGTAGTACACTAGCCCTTTCATAGAGTCATAGAATCATTTATGTTGAAAAACACCTTTGAGATCACTGAGTCCAACCATTAACCTTATTGTGTCAAGTCCACTGCTAAACCACGTCCGTAAGCCTTTCATGCACATTGGGAATAATTATTGGTTTCTAAAGGCACTTCCCAGTTTTCCCACCTGCAAAGGAGGTCTAATAAACAAGGCAAAGCTAGACTTCAAGTTACATGGGATTATGGAAACATCCTTAGAGATAATGTAAGACCAGGACAGTAGCCATACGACCTTTTTGCAGTTATTGGGATCAGACATGATGTCTGTACTCAGTCACTGCTGGTATCTCTTGCTTTGCCTTTGCATTGATTATCCCATGAAATGGTAATAAAAAGGTGGTTTAAAAGTTCACTTTTACTCGATAAATATAGTTTACTGGAAATGTCATGTATATGCAAAACAATTGAGAATTGAACCATAGGCGCTATTCCTTTTGCATTATATATTGTGGTTAGGAGTCTGAAGTTAAGTGGCACTGTGTGTTACAGTAAAATTCTACCGCGACTTCTTGCAGAACCCCAGACTGGATTTCAGATCGCCTTTAAAATGTTGGATACAGATGGCAATGCACAGGTTGAAAAGAAAGAATTCTTTAAGGTATGTCTATGAGTAATTTTTTAAAAGCATTTAAATAGTTCTAGGGGTCTTACTTGCTGAATGTAGATTAATTGAAGTATTCAAGCCTATTTTTTCTGTACAACCTATGATCACGTACTTACTAAAATACTTTATATGAAATTAGCTCATACCAAAACATCACTATAGAAGTACTTAATCATCCACTTCAATCCACTTCTATAAATGTTACCTTTGACTTCTACCTAAAAATCTGTTACTGGGACTGTAGAAGTTGGTCTACATACCTTAATCACATGAAGTATTTTAAATAATAATCTGGAAAAGTCTTATTTTCTAAATATTTTGAAAAGAAAAAAAGAAAATTCATCATCCTCTCTGGGTTTTTATTAATTTTGTTTGCTGGAGCACAAGTTCAGAGTAACAGCAGTTTTTTCCATATTTTCTGTAAAGTACAGGGGAAAGAGGCAGGTGCTTAAAAACCAAAGAAAATCATACTGTGATGTTTCAAAGACAAATATGTTTAAATATATAGCTTTTTTCAACTTTTAAGTGTTAACTGCAAACTGTTGACTAAATACTTCTTGTCAAAAGTCAAATGCAAAATTAAGAAACCATTTTTAATAGACTTCTTCAGCTTCATTTAGATCCTTCCTATTCAAGGTTGCTACAATGCAAATTCCTTTCTGTCAGTATGATTGTCATCAATGTAACAGCTCTAGAGCACCATAGGATCTCAAAATTACAAAGATGTACCTGTCGGTAGAGATATTTGTTTAAGTGAGCTTTCATAGTCTTAAACTCTGAATTACTGATACAGTAGCTGTTGTGTTTTGCATGGGTAGCCATTTTGCTGGTGAATTGCCTCTTAGCAAGATTAGAGTTGATGAGCTGCACTTCAATATTAAAACATTCTAACTATTTTGAGACTTAGTAATAGTGTTTGAAAAGAAGAGTTGAAATTAGACCATTTCCCAAGACAATTTTCCCAGAAGCCCTTAACTGGGCCTGCTGGTACCTTACACACATTTGTTTCTGCACAAAAGTCTTCTAAGCTTGAAGGATTTGATCTCTTAAGATGTTAATTAACCTGATTATTAAACAGAAATTCAATTCTGACTAAAGCCTTTCTTTTTCATCTCCTGAACCTGTTACTGTTGAATTCTTATCAGAGTATTAGTGCTGTGATCACCAAAATGCATTTGTTATGTCTGTACTGTTCATCTACAAAGTCACATGTAACAGGGGAAAGTAAGTCCATTGAAACAGGGAAGATGTTCAGCCTCTACTGCCTCTGCACCAAAATGCTGTATTAACAGTACCTCCATAAAATAAGTGCTGTGTCACCTAACCAAATGGGAGATTTGAAGAGGTACAACACAGTTCTCTTGGGAAGATGCAAAGTATCTCATCTATTAATATCCATTATCCATTTCATTAATTCTAATTGAATCCGCTGGTATGAAAAACAGACAGTCATCAAAAGTAGAGGTGAAAGCATTTAAAATAATTTGATTTCTGCAGAGGCAGTCACATTAGAGAATTATTCTTGTTAAAATACATTGCTACTTTGCATGTTCTTTATAGGCTGTATCGACAAATTAATATCCAGTGGTAAAAACAAACCTATCAATGGCTATGTCAATTCACACGAATCTTTCAATTCAGAGAAGTCACACAGGATGTAAGTTAGTCAAAAGATGAGTTTTCTTGTATTACTATTTGATTTAACATCTGTAAATGGCGAATGTTTTAAAGTAAACCTTGGTTTTTATAGGTTAGGTTTAAAAATAGAATATTTTGAAAGTTAGAATTTGAAAAGTCTTGTGTGCCTTCATCCCTGTATACTTCAGCTCTGTATGCATCTTAGATACCTTCTGTATATCTAGTCAGTTAGTAAATTGGCTCATCAGTCATTTGTCTTGTCCCATCTGGTATCTCAGAAACATGTGTCTGAATAATTCTATTTCCACACTTTAGTTGACAATAATATCTGGACACGTATGTGAGGAAAGGACAGTGGAAAAAAACAGTGAAGGAGCAGCAATTAGGAAGGAGTTACTATAATTAGGATTCTCTTGCTTTGTTGTCTTCTCCCTAATTCTCATCTGTTGTCTACTGATGAAGCATCAAGGTACTTCTATGTTACCTATTGATCTGGATTCTAAATTCTTTGAGATAATAACTTTGCATTGACCGGAGGGCTGGAGCACTTCTGTTACAAGGGCAGGCTGAGAGAGTTAAGTTCTTCAGCCTCAAGAGAAGGCTCTGGAAGTAGTGACATTGTAGTACCTGAAAGGGGCCTATAAGAAGGCTTGGGAAGAACTATTCAATATGCTAATAATTTTAAGCTGGAAAAGGATAGGTTTAGGTTAGACATCAGGAAAAAGCTGTTTAATACAAGAGTGGTGGATCACTGGAACAGGTTGGTTAGAGGGATGAGGGCCCATCCTTGGCATTCAAGGTCAGGCTTGAGGGGCTCTGGGCACTCTGGTCTAACTAGTAAGTTGTAGGGAGGTTGGACTAGATGCCCTTTGGAGGTCCCTTCCAGCGCTGTGATTCATTGATTTGTGTTTGAAAAATGTCCCTTGATCTTTGAATTCCATATATCATAGTCATCTAGTCCAATCCCCCTGCCACAACAGGATCACCCAGACCAAGTCACACAGGAACAGACCCAGATGGGTCTTGAACGCCTCCAGAGAAGGAGACTCCACAACCCCCCTGGGCAACCTATTCCAGTGCTCCGTTACCCTCACTGTGAAGAAGTTCCTTCTGATACTTATATGGAACCTCCTATGTTCCACTTGCACCCTTGTCCTGTCACCAGATGACCTTGAGAAGAGCCTGGTTCCATCCTCTTAACACCCACCCCTCACATATTTATAGACATTAATGAGGTCACTCCTCAGCCTCCTCTTTAGTTGTGCATAATAGGTCTCATTATCTTTGAATTAGCAATTAGTATCCCTCAGTGATGAACAGATAGAAATATTAAATACCAACAAATGTTACATGGAGTGGCTGAGTATTAAAGTCTATTTTTCAAGGACAGAATTATTTTCTGTCTGTTAGTAGTTGCTGCATTGTGCTGGAAAAAGCCTGCAAACTACTGGAAATAGTTTCAAGGTCTCTAAAGATTTACATACAGTGTAAGAAAACAATAAACTAAATCTTCCACAACCCTTGTGAAAAAGAAACTTACACCATGTCTGTGTTCTTCAGTAGTCTCTGCAGATAGTTTTAAAGATCGTTTGAAAATGAAAAGAAAAGAAGTATTTTCTCTTGTTTGGAAAGCTTTTGCAAATTTATTTCTTGTGTTTGAGCAAAAGATGGATTTTTCAGGTAAGAAAAAATGTCCTTTTCCAATTAGAATATGGATGGCCAGTTCTGGTTTCATCCAGAGATTTATATTGCTGTTTGGCTATGAGGAAAGTCATAGTTTTACTGTACTAGTCAACTATTTGTAAGTGATGAAAAATAAAAATAACTTGGAGAAACATGGATGAACTAGTTCTTTTTAGTCGTCTTGTTTCACAGTATTTATTTTGTATTATTAGGGCATGGCATTCAAATATAATATTAGAAAATAATGATCCCAAGGAAATCAAAATCTGAGGCTATAAACAGCACAGGTGAATTAGACAAAGTTTGAAGGCCAAGGGAAGATTTTTGGCAGCATTGAACAGTTAGTGTGTTTTTTCCTAGTCAATACTTACAGGCCCACATGGCTTGTCTGAACAACAGAACAAAACCAAAATAAGGGAAATAAAAGCCTGAAGGAGAGATTTGGAAATGCCACAAAATAATGCCTCTGCAAATTTGGTCATGTTTTTTTTTGACAAGGTTAATGAGCAAGGTGTGGCATTACTCAGTAGTATTTGAGAAGCAAACAAGCAGATTCGAAAACCCTCAGTTTTAAAAGTATCTTCCCTAAAGTCTTCAAATTCAGAAGGATCAGTGTAAGTCCATTTCTCTATCCAAAATGTAATAAGTCCCTTGTTTTTTCATTCTTGCTGTCCTTTTGAGGATTCATTCAAGTGTCTTTGAAAGGTAGGTATGGTACACCTTGTGCTCTCTTAAATCACTCATTCTTGTGGTGGTGTTGACCTCTCAAGCTAAAATACAGCCAAAAGAAAACCCTTGCAGCTGAAATGTAGTTGAGGTGCTGTAAGTTAATGCACTTTCTGTGTGAACTGAATGCTCTACTTGGGACAGTGGAAGTTTGGTTTAAATGTGAGTCATTTCAGTACTTCTAAAAATCCTCTTAGCTAACACATGGAAGAGTGCTTTATTTGTGAGCTGGAAGGGAAAATGCTTAATGCCAGTTCTGAAAATACATTTGTTTATTTAATTAAATTACTCTTTGTTGTTAGCTGTACAGTACCTCATTTGATCAGGCAGGTTTTCACGTCTGCAACATAACTGTGTAAAACTGTCTAGGAGGACAGCATGAACATCACAAGGTAATTTTTATTTCCCAAATTACCCTTGATAATATACCCCTAAGTTTCAAAATCTAAGTTTCAAAAGCTTCTAGCACAAGAAAATCTTAAAAATAGAGTAAGCACTGGCTTACAAGAGGCAGATCCATATGCTCTGCCTGGCTATATAAACCACAGTAGATAAGACATTCCTGAGGAAAAATGTGTCTGAATAGCAAAATATCCTTGAGTATGCAAATATTTTCCCATGACTAGAGAACCTTGCTGAAACTTAGTGACTTTATAATGCGGAAAAGGTGAAATTAATGCAGGTTTCTGAAAAAAAGAGACTTCTGTAAGACCCAATTTGTAATTTTTTTCTTTTTTTTTCTTATTTTAACAAATACAGCTGCAGAGAATCATTGGGAAGGAAGACGATTTGAAAGCAGCTGGAGACGAGGCAGTATTTCGGGTATGAAATCAAGATACATTTTTCTTTACAAAAGCGTTATCATATTTCCTGGGAGCTTTGCTGTTTTTTCAGAGATTTTACAAAAATATACAAGCATCAGTATTAGTGCTTTAATTAAATGAAAGTGCATGATTTGCCAACTAACTGGGAAAGAAAATGTTTTCTTGCTTCTGAATACAAGAAAAGATGGCTTTCCAGACACAAGTTGGTATCTGAAGCTTACCCAAGTGCTGCTGTTGCAAAAATATCAACTTATTTTAAGTTGGTTTGACATTTAGTTAATGTCATTGAGATGACAAAGGCAAGGATCAATTTAGGTAGGTCCAGTTCTAGAAGGAAGTGGCATAGATGAAAACCAGAAGAAGCAACCTTAGAGTGTGACCTTCCAACTAGGCTAGAAGTTTTGCTGAGTTGCATCCCATTAGTAAATAGCAAAAACATCTTGTTAGTGAAAGTGGAAGGTAGATTGCTGCTCCCTTCTGGTTGTTTTCCACTGAATCCTGCAACTGCAACCTACCATCTTCACAGCTAGAGTCTTTGCCAGCTGCCATCTTCAGTCTGTAATCAGCACAGAGACAGAACGTTCTGTAGCCTGGATGAGATTGAATGAGACTGAAAATAGAGAGGGGGAAGTCCTGAGCATACTGAAAACACCTCAGAAGAAGCTGATGAACCACAGCAAAGGAGTGGGAGAGTACAGATGGATTATCTCCATCTATTACTGTAAGGTGCTGCTTACATCAGCAGGACTAATTTTGTTGCATGTTATAATTGGGTGGTGTAGCTGAAGGATATTTTTCTCACCACAAATGTGCTCTCAGTTGTAAACCAAAAACGGGTAATAAGGCATTCAAACACTGAATGCTCATGTTGGAAGCTTGCAATGAGAAATACGTGCTGGGCTCTGCTTTATAAATGATCGAAACAGCAATTTCTACAGAGAGTTGGTCCAGCTCATGTTCTTTACTTTTTCACCTGCCTGGGGGAAAAGTGGAAGCTGCAATATTGCTAACACCCTTAATATTTGCTAGTCATTACCCAAATCTGTATTCTGAATGCATAAAGGTTTTACTCCCTCAATACACATCCAGATTGGAGTCAAAACTTCTGTGACTGACAACCATCTCCTTTCTCGAATCTTTTCATCAGTCACCAGATTAAAATAGCTAGGACTGATGGGTTATCTGCTCCTCAAAACCTATTTTAGTGGAGACTTAACTGTCATGACATAAAGAAAAAGGATCTTTATTCTACATGAATGCACAGCTCTAGTATAAAATTTCCAGAGAAACTTTGTACAGATGTAGTTATAAACACATAAGCTTATTGAGAGCTAATTACATACCTGAGCCTGAATGTCTCTATTATGTTTTTTGTCTTGCTTCAAACTTTGTCTTCAGAATTCTTAATCAAGAAAAACCTGAAGTAATTGTAACCGTAAAATGTTATTTAATACAGTTTCTTAGCAGATTATAGATTTAATTATAGAAAGCTCAAAAAAAAGATGAAATAGTTTTAGGGAGTGCAGCTGTCTTGAAATTCTTCTGGTCTCTAAATTTCTACTTGGCAAAGTCCAAATTTCCACTTTTCTTCTAATTTTTATTTTCTTTCCTGCCTCAGTTTCACAAAAAATAGGTTGATTGTTTTTGTAAGCAGTGAATCTGGCATTGTAGTTAGTATGTTGAATGTTTTTATCCCATACTTCTAGTAACTATGCATTCATAGCATTGCTTTCAAGCAGAGGAGTTAGTTTTTTAATTTACTATATTTCTTGAAAGCTGAAATACTACAACAGACATTTGGTGCTTGGGGTGCTTTATTTGCTGTGCTACTACAGTGCTTATATCTCTGCCTCTGTTACTGAGAGTGCAACTTACATGTCCAAAACGCAAAATTTTACTGCTTAGTAGTGGGATTACATGGGATTGCAGTGGACGTGGTTACCCAGATAAATATGTTTTATTTGAGGCATTTTCTTTTTTCCAATTTTATAATTGAGAAGCCAAAAAAATCTGCCCAGTCTTTTGGGAAGTTCCTTGTTGGCTCTTGAAGAGTAGGCAGTCTCACACACAGCGCAGAGCTGTGCACACAGTGAAGGAGAGATGCAGGCACAATTACAAGACTGGCAACCTCTGACTAGGCTCAAGAAAGTAGTGCAGAACTCCACAGAGGCAGTGACTGTCTCACCTAACCTATCTTCCCATAGGCCAAAGGAAATGTTGCATCCGGCTTCCTAACAGAACAGTTCTGCCTTATGTGAGAAATATCCATCTGAGCATTTGACCATGTTTCAAGGAAGAGGAGAGGAAAACTCTTCACTGAAAGCAGTATATAGAGTGTTACAGGAAAAGGATGTGAGCTTGGTGTATTTTGCTCAATAAGCAGCAGCAGTTGCTTTTGTGTTATTGCCCAGAGTTCCTTAAAACAGTGTTACATGCATTAGCATTCTGGTAGTGAAAACAATGCTAATGGTTGCAGATATCTCCTGTACAACCCAGTCATCTATATCAGAGACTTTGCTCTTGGGCCCTTCAGTTTTGATTAATGAGTTGTGCAGTAGTTTCAATACCTCTAATTTAATATGCTTTGTGTAATGGCCAGGCTTAGAAATTAATTGTAGCTATTTTTAGGAAAGAAATGGCAATAGAAAGCGTTTTATATTTGTTCTTAAAATGGAATTCATTATGGGAAATAGTATGTGCATTGTCTCACTTCCAAGTGATTAAACATGCACTTCTAAATTCCGTAATAGAATTTCATATCGGGTATCTCATTTACATGTTTAAAACATGTAAATAGAATGATTTGTGTCTGTTAAGCACAAATCTTCCAAGTAAAAATCAGTCTGACTATAAGTAGCATACTGTTAGACCCACACATAATTTTCCTATTAATTGTGAATCTATTGCTTTAACCTGTTTCCTTCTTATTTTTTATTTTCTCTTGCTCCCAAGAGAGGTGAATGACAAGTCATTTGCAGATTTATCACCATTTAGCTGATCAACATAAAGTTTAGACTTTCATAGGCACCATGGGAGCACAGCAAATGACCTGTTCTTCCCTTTCCTAATACAGTATCTCAGTAAGTAGTGTCTCCATGCAGTGAATGTTCAGGGAACACACCTGAATATACCCATTGGTTAGTGTAGTAGCATTGCAGTGCATCTCTTTAGCCACAGAGGCTGTGCAGGCTGTTGTGAAGAGCTTGTCCCCTCCCTGTAATTTCTAATTAGCCGAAAGTTTTCAAGTTTGCAAAGCTCTGGGCCCCAAGTAACTCAAGAGTGCCTAAACTGAAGGAAGGTGGTAGTTGAGAGCTGTGCTTTTTTAGTACTGTAACTCAGTAACAGTGTTGCACTACAACAGATTTTGCCATGTTCTTGTCTGAGACTGAAATTAGTATCTCTCTGCAAAAGACTATGTCATTAATCTTGTCAGCTCTCAGTTCAGTTGGAATTCACAGTTTTTCCTGCCCTATCTTCTCCAACATAAATATGATTTCTATCAGCTGATTAATCTGAAAAAACCTTTAGAGACTTTAAACCAAGGAGCACGACATTGTTCCTGTACACTTTAAAGGAAGCTCTCCAGGCAGGTAAACCCCATGAAGAGCAAAGCCATGTGACATCAAAGTATTAGCCTGTTAAAAAAATGGTTGGGTCATTGCTGACCTCATGGGCAAGGGAATTATTTTCTTTTTCCAAGTGATCTGATGACATTATAACCTCAAGACAGAGAAAGGAAGGTGATTTCTCACATTTTTCTAGGTACCTGTTCTGCAAGCACATTGAATTTGCCTTAGACAGCGAAAATATCTCCCGCAAGGAAGTAATCTGGAAGCCTGTTGTGACCGCAGTAGCATTGCTTCCCACTGCACAAAAGTGTGAAGCAAGGCTACTCCTTTAGTCTCTTCTTTATAACCTAGTCTGATGCGCTTTAAATTATATAGATAAACCAGAGAGCAGCATGGGCTCCTGACAGGCCAGGGGAGACACACTGTTTGATCTTGCACTAACAGCTTATCTTGGATTCAAAACTGTAAGGATCTGGTCATGATCCCTGAAAGCTACCTGCTGCATTTACTTGTAAAATGAATTGGAATAAATTGGAAATGGTACACATAAATGTGTTTAGTTGGCATTTTGTGATAACTGAAACTTGGGACAGCAACCTGAACATGGGCTACCTGGGCATATATTTGGACAGTGGGGCGTGGGAATTGGTCACAGTCCATTTGAGTCAGTTTTAGTAACAAGATCAAGGAGAGTTGTGCAGTCAAATCCATGTTAATCAAAAGACTGTGCTGTAAAGAACATCATACCTCCTGAGGCGGCTCCTGGTCATGGATTCTTTGCTTGTGGTAGAAATTAATAATTTTTTGAGTAGGGCATGACAGGGAGGCAGGGCCTGAATTCTTGTCAGGTGCTGTCTCCAACAGTGTGTAGAAGCCACTTTCTCCAGCTGCCAGCAGTGCACTGGTCAGGCAGCTTCAGGCTTTGCAGTGCAGTAGTGCTGTTCCCTGACTGCTTGAGGTAGTCAACCTGCTGGCAACAACACTAGTTTCAACCTGTTCCTATTTTTGGCCTAAAGAATCTCCTACAAGGTCTATTCCCAAATTAGCATTGGCCCATTTTGCTGGAAATTGTTTTTATTCTGTGTTCTTACGAATTGATGAAGCAATGTGAGTGATGCCCTGAAAGCTGAGGTTGTCCATGAAGTTAAAATTTCTTGTATCTAATAAATAATATACTCAGTGATTATATATATATATATCTCTAATATAAATACATATATATATAAATATATATACATATATGTATATATGTACATTATACGCATATAAATTATTACATATGCATATTATATTGTGTACACATGGCATTAGCTGACATTAAGAAAACAGCTTATCCCCCCATAATGGAAACTGTGGATGTTGCTGAATGCTGGACATATTTATTGTTTAGATAATGTTTCATTGGTCTTCTCAGATACTGTCTATTTTGCCCTCTGTAGAAGAACAGTTGGGCACATTTTATTCGTTCTGGATCAGACCTGATATTTTGTCAAATCCTACCTAGTAAAAAGGTGCCTTGTAGAACAATGAAACTTTTTATGTGGATTTGCATTGATTATTGTAACATGTGTTGCTTCATTCTGGGGTCTGCTTGAGGCTGTCTGGGCTTTGCCAAAAAGACTGCTTTGAAGATCTGGATCCTCTTGGTGCCCACTAACTTGCCTGTTTACAGTACTTTTGACTGGCTGTACCAGTAGGATTAATTTCATAATGGATACATCTCTTAAACTCCCTTCCCGGAATTGAGTTGTAGAATATGTCCCAACATCTTGGAGATTTTAGAAAAGACGGAAAGCTTGATGCTCTCGAGCAGTGTGTGACACCAGGCTTAGACCCAAGTCTCAGTTGCCTTCAGGGTTACAAGCCTGGTAAGGTGACTTGACTGGCCTAGCTGAAAAACAAAGGGCATTGCAGAGAAGTGGGCTCAGAAACATTTCCTAATACTGTAACAAAAAGAAAATCAGTCCTAAATATGTATTATTTTTATAATTTTTATTGAAACAAGGCATTGCACAGCAAGTACCATCTTCCAGGAAGCCATTAAGATTTTAGTCATGATGAATGCTTTCCAGTCATGCCTCAGGCAAATTCCTCAGGGAAAGGTGGTAAGAACCTAGAGACAGTAAGTCTATTAACATTTCAGATGAGTTTAGAAAATCAGTTAGATACGTTATTCTGAAAATCCTGTTTCACCGTGTGATAAGTTTCTTCTCAGTGGCACTTGTTGCTACTTGCTGCAGTATCAAGTCCTAAACGTCAAAAGCTCAGTGTGGAGCTACAGGATTAGGTAGGTCTGTGCCCATGACTCAGTGTTTGCAGCATCAGGCTTCTGTGTTAACAGAATGTGTAATGTACTAAGGAAATTAACGTTGTGCTATCTGATCTTGCTTAAAGAAGAATAATTGCATCATTCAGCAGTTCATAGTTCTTTTGAAAAATGAGTAAGATGCTAACATTACTCTAGGAAAGTAAGCCTGTATTTGTAATACGTATATGATGTCCATTAGTTCATACAGATTTGTGTGCCATCAGAGATTTGTCTTTAAAATGTTTTTTCTGAGTCAATGAACCTGGAACATGTCTTGAGTTTCCTCAGCTGAATTGCATGTTCCTACCCTATCCCATGCTTGTATCAAGATGGGACTCAGAATATCACCTTCCTTTATTCTTTTTCTTCTCTGTGACTCAGCTTTCTCCAAAGTGCACAGCCCAGAAGGATGCTATCATGAACCCTTCCAGGGCTGAAGCTACCAGATACACCAGAGTACAGTCTTTCACTCAATTTAGATAGTACCTGGAGTAGTAGCTGAACCTACCAGTCTGTTCCTTTGTACATCTCCAGGGGTAAACTACCATTTCATTCTCATTGCCAACAGAGACATTCCAAATATAAGTTATTCTTTTACCTAAGCTTAGGAAGGTGAAGTGTTGGAAATATTAATAGAGCTCTCATTATCTTCTAACAAAGATTTGTCATGTCAGTACTAATTTATACAGTTCAGCAGCAAAAGCATCTAATGATTCGGTGAACAAAAAGGAATTATGTACTAACATGTACTTTAATTTAGTAGCATTAACTCTAGAAAAGCAATTTTTTGAATTATAAACCTTAAGCTGTAGTCTCTGTAGTCTCCTGTTGCATATTCTGTTTTAAAGATATATTCTGGTTTGTAGTTTTAAAATACATTTAACTCTCACTACCATACTATTTGGACATCTGCCAATTCCCCTTTGGAATTTCGGCTGATAAAGAGAGTAGCCAACAAGTAGGTGCATATTTGTTATAAATCCCAGGATAGGCTTTGTCATCTTAGATAAGATTAAATAGGTATTGTATGTATGTCTTCTTCTAGCTTACAACTAGAAAAACATGACTAGGAATAAACCCTTTTTCTATCTACAAACAGACCTAGCATTTTAAAGGTTGTTTTAAAGCTTGTTTTTCAGTTTGTTCTCAGTGCAGCAATTAAATTGGAAGACATAAGTTGTATAAGTATTAATTAGGTTTTTAAAATTACCTAACCAAAAGTATTTCTTGCAAAAGTATTTCTTTTCTAGTTTCTTTGAAATGTGTCAGCAAAAAGCAGATCAGAATCTTGCTGCAGTGAGAAATATGTGGATTCTCCTCTGATTTTTCTTAGAAAACTTTGCATTCTGATACAGTTTAGGTTTGAATTTCAAATAGGTATACATGAATGTTTGACTTTTGACTTTCAAAAAAGTGTATACCAATGTTTATGTATCAGTGTTCACAGTAACCTGAAGTGTTTAAACTTTAGAAGGATGGATCTTATGGGTATTTAAATATTCTTTGCCTACAGTTAAATGATAAAAGAGCAATAAGTACAGTTTGCAAATGGCTTGAAAAGTGGGGTTTTTTTTAGGTTCACCCATACATTACCACATATCATTGGCATTTATGAATTGTAGATTGCAGAAGAAATGTGGAATTTACCTCTTTAACTATAAAGAACAGTGTCACATATGCAGTAAGCATGAAACACACAGTGGACTAATGGGACTTGTTATTGATGATGCTGAAAGCTAAATAACCATTAGTATTAAATCTTATGAATAGACTCTTGTCTTTCATCTTACCTCTTCAACCAGATAAAAGACACAGAGGCTATTTAGATGTCATAAGAATAGTTTGTTGAAATCCCTCCAGACTTACAAAAAAACCCCCTTCTCTTCATGTTTCTCAGTGTTTTGTTACATTCAAAGAAATGCCAGGGTGATAGTGCTGAAAGAAGAAGAATAGAGGAGAAATCCAGCACTCTGTGTGGTTTTAAGGCTGTTAAGGATGCTATTGGGATGAAATAATATGCATCCTTTTTTCTGCAGAACTCTCTTCATCAGGTATAAAAACATATAGAAAAGTCACTAACATTGAAAATTTACAAGAAACCTTGTAAGACCATTTTAGAGCAGAGCACTGTGGACATACATTTATGGTTTTGTTTCTTAGACATTTGTGATCAGGGGTTTGGTTTTGGTGGTGGTGTGTGTATGGTTTGACTTGGTGATCTGGGAGTTCCTTTCCGACCATGTGATTCTGTGCTTGTTTTTAAATGGCTGTAACAAAATAGAACTGTATGATTAAAAACATTTTTACAAAGATGTTAGCTTTATTTAAAACCTCTATTCACCCATGCATAAAGATTTAAAAACATTTAAATAGCAACCTTCTCAGTTCTAATAAATACACTGAGGGTGTCTATAAATTGTACTTGTCTTTTATACAAAATGTTTAGAATATATAATAATATATTGTTAGCAGCTGATGTGGAAGAATTAGTCAGCTGTGAGATCCTGTGTGATAGCTTTGGGAACAGTAATGAAATTGCAAGTATCTCTGGTGGAATTCTAATGCAAATAAGTATTTCTAAATTCATGGTTAATAGATACTAATACAATTACACTGGTTTTTTTTGTTTTCTAGGGAGAAGAACTGGAAAGCTGTAGTGTTGATACTACATTGCTGGTACATTTCTTTGGAAAAGAAGGAAAGGAAAAACTTCACTATTCTGAGTTTTTCAGGTAATTTTTTCAGCTAAGCAAGGCTAGCAGCAACCAATCCTGTTCCTGCCCCCTGTGTTTTGCACAAAAACAGGCATTAATCTGAACATCACACTGAGCTGATTCAGAAAGCTAAGCAAGTAATGAAGCAGGATTATTCATGATTTTGCATTATTCGATTTCTAGTTTAGCTTCTAGAGTCTGCTGTCTTCAGGAGCTGAGCACTGTGGAACTCCAAAGCAGCAAGAGGCCTGGAGGCCACGATGGTTTAGACTACCTTTCTTGGCAGCTGTGTGTGGTGGCCTACCTTTAGACAATAGCATTCATTAGTATTTATATTGATCAGATCACCAAAACAGTATCAGGTAAAAGAGCTTTCCAGAGCTGAGACAATTCCATTCCCATTACAGTTGGTCATGGTAGGCTACAGGCAACTTCTCTGCTCGCTTCAAATTCCAGCTTCTGTTGAAACTTTTCCTTTACCATTTGAACTACCTTTGCAAAGCAACTGTGCAGATACTACATGGTATTTCTGTCAAAACTGAAAATTGAGCCAGATGGAAAGCACCACATCGTACGGAGCCTGCAGTGGTCATTACTCCTAAAAACATAATGCTGTGTGCCCAGTTCACTGTAAGCTTTGCAAAAAGAGACATCAGTAGAAAGTTCTGGTGTAGGAAATAATTCCATTTATACATTATGTACATTTAGAAAGATATTGGAATGCTTGTCTAGGCTAGAGTATGAGGTTCTGCTCTGGTTGCTTTAAACTTGAAAATGCAATTGGTTATCAGCTTTTTGTGTTTTAATTTGATTCTTTCTTCCAGTGTTTCACAGATTCATAGAATGTTTCAGGTTGGAAGGGACCTTAAAGAGTTCCAACCCCGCTGCCATGAGCAAGGACACCCCCCCACTAGACCAGGTTGCTCAAGGCCCCATCCAATCTGGCCTGGATCACTTCCAGGGAGGGGGCAGCTACAACCTCCCTGGACAACCTAGTGTCTCACATTTCATATAGTAATGGTGACCACTACCTACACAGTATCACAACATAACTGGTTAAAACTGTTACCTGGGAGATGAGTTTCTCATGTTAATATGAACCCCAGACACATTTTGCTATGTGAACTGGCCCAGAATCCAAATGCACAGTCTTTCTTTGAGATAAGTGGAAGTGCCCAAATACCTGGGTGAATCTTGACACACATCCTGTAGCACAATATCAAGAGAAGATTATCTACATCAGTATTATCTCTTCTACAGATACAAGTCATTTACAGACAGCAAAAATAAATGGGGGTAATGTGTTTCACTTCAATTTATGTTCTGAAGTGTAAAATCTGTGCCAATCCTCTTAAAAATGCACTCAATAGAGGGTTAGGCAAAGCCAGAGTAGGAAAGGAAGACTGGCCATTTTTCTAGGGTTGAAAAGCGTTCAGCTCCACTAGCTCTGGCACACACCAGTCTTCAAATAAACAACCTTCCTCTTTTGAAGACCTTGGCTAGGACTCTTAAGTGAGTAAAATACACTTGAGCTCCCTTCTCTATAAATACCATAGATCCTCTGAATGAAACAAAAGGCAGAGAGCACGAGTAAAAGGTTGTGTTTGCATATGCAGTGTAAACTGAAAAGCCTCAGGTTTTAGATAAAATCCCACACTGACCCAATGAGGCATGACATTGATGAAACTATGTACCTAGCACACTTAGAACACGTAGGTTAAAGACCTTTACCTACCACACAGATAGAGACCTGTAACCAAAATCAAACTCCCACATCTTGCTCTTAAATTTTGTGGGATAAGCTTAAGGTTTAACGCTGGTAATTTTTCAACAGTGGCAGTTATGTTTTGTAGAGTTGGAATGTGCTGCTTTATCACTGTGTAGACACTCCATCTCAGTTGCAACATGACAGTGAAGTTTGTTTAACACAAAGAAAGATGAATCAAGGGATCACTGTCTTTTTAACCTCTGCAAAGATATCACCTTTCACGTGATTTTTTTTGCAAGTAAATCAAGCACATCATTTCTGGATTCCTATTGTTCAGAGAAAACACGATTTCAATCCAATGGCCTCATAACGTTTTACCTTATGCAGGAAGCTATTGTTGGCTGTTTGATCAAAGTGCCATGCTGTTTTTACAAGAGGTGACTGATGAGCTGTACAGACATAGATCATTGTTAAAAGCAGAAAATGATGGTAAACGCTTTTTTCATTTTCCAATTCTTGCCTAGAAAGCTTTTCCATTGATCAGTGTAGTACCTAGTAGAAAGTGGGGGTGGTTAGGTTTCATTAGGGCACACTAAACCGTGTCACATTAGTTAAATACACAGATATTGCTGTGCTGTACAGTCCTTGAAACAAAACCAAAAAAAGCAGGAATGCTTTCTTCATGAAATTTCACTGTATGTGCATGGGAATTCAGAAAGCAGAGACTGGTGTTCTCACCTCATTGCTTACATGTACTTCTCTCATGCTTTGTCCTTTTCAATTTAGCTGACATTAAAAAATCTTTTTGTAAGCTTGCAACCATCTGTGTCTCCCTATGTACTCCAGTAATGTCCGACCCTTTTAGCCCACAGTCCAAACATTTTAAAAATGTCAGACAGCCACAGTAAATATATCAGGGCAATTAATCTGCCTTGTTCTTACACTGCATTCAGATGGGAAATGGTTAAACATATTGTACAACATCTGCCTGAGCTGGTGCATGGTTCTTGTGAAGTCGTAGATAGGTAGTATCCCCAAGGACAATCTTCAGGGTTTTTTGACCAGACATGAAGAAAGAAACTATGAAACTGTACCAAATCACTTTTCACCCTTTCTTGGGCTGTTGGGAGCCTGGGAGTACAGCAGCAAAGTAGCAACCTTTTCATAGGTGTTTTGTGACACTTGTCAAGCTCTTCTCTACAATGGCATACAGATCAGAGTCAAAAGAGCAACCAAAACTGCTCATTTTCATTCTCTGCTGAGCAGCATTGATGAGACTCCACTTCATTCTGCAGCTTCTGCAGGGACTGCTTAGAAGTAGTGAAAGCAGTCTAGGAAGTACATCATCATATGTCTTTCTCAACCACAAGGTGGTTTCAGAGACCTTAAGGTAGGACTCATGGAACACATGTTCAGCTTCAGACTGATACATGATTTCTTGACAGTTGTATTGTCTTTATGTTAAGGACAATATGATTCACAATTTCACAATAATAACTCACAGCTTCAAAAGCAACAGCTTGTTTTCTTGGCAACAGTTAGGAAATTTAATTCTGAATTATTCTGGAGTATGTTTATTGTGTAACACTAGTTGAAGGCACTGCTTCCTTGTCAAATGCAGCTGGAATCATTATTCTAATATAGCAGTTTAAGAGAATACAAAACAATATGCAGCAAACCTAAAATCATGTAACACACAGGGGCAGAGTTAACACAAGAAGCTGTAACCAGGTGGGACTTTCTTCCCAGAACACCTAAATAAGTTTCTGTTTCAGACAACTACCAATCAGTTTTTCACCTCAACAACAATGTAATCTTCTAATACCAGCACCCATCTTAGAGAATCTCATGTATCAAACATGAAGCCAGAAGGTCTCCAGAATTTCAGGCTTTTTATTCTTTTGCATTAATTTCCCCTGTTTTTTTGACCCATACATAAATTTTGGTCTTTTTGTTGCAAAAAAAGTTTTGCTTTCGCTGTAATTTCCAAATACATTGTACATACTATTTCTTTTCCGAGTCAAAAGCTATTTAGTTTTCTAGGTATAGCAAGTATTTTTTCTTGACAGCCACTGCTTTTTTTTTTCCCTGAAAAAAGTCCATTACTGATCTTGTTTAAGTATGTCTAATCCCAAATAAAAGCAGAGACAGTAATTCACTCCCTAAATAGTTTATGACTGCTATGATTTTTTTCTGTGATTTGTCCCCAAGCAAGCTTAAATCTCTCAGTTTCTTTAAGACGGGGAGAGGGGGGTGGGGAAGGGGAAAGAAGTACAGGGCATATGGAAAGAGTATTCAGAAAACTTTCTGACTGTTGTAGGTTTTTTCCTTAGGGTGGCTTACAAAAAATACTTCCCAGTATGGTTAACTAATGGGCATGTTTAAATCATGTAAGGAAAGTAAACATTTCAAATCTAGTTGATGGCATTCTCTTATCTGATTTGTGATGCTCCTTACCTATTAAGTATCTTACCTGATTCAGTATTCTTTGATCTTGGATTCTTTTTTTGTTTTCTGCTTTAGTGTAACAGTCACAAAAACATGCCTGCAACAAGGACTAATCAATTCTGTATTAGACTGTTAAAGCTTTGCACACACTTTGAGTTCAGATCAAGAGGTACAAAAACAAAACCTTTCCCTAACCTTTCTTTTTGTCTTTCATTCTACTGTTTCCATGTTCCATAAGCAATACAAGGCTACAACTTCATTGTAACATCTCTGGTTGGAAGGGTGGATATAGCTGCATTCCTGAGGTCTCCCACCTATTATGTATTCACTTTCCTTAAAGCTGAAGCCTGCCAAAAAGTCTGAGAGATTCCCTCTTTCTGTAGTAATGCATATTACAAACTGAGGGGTAAATCCTGGTAAGGTTTCTGGATGGTATGGTAACATGATAGCAAATTTGTCCATTGGCCTGCAATGTGGGTGTTTTACAGGGTGTGGATAAAAAAGGCTCTCTTACAGAAAGTACTGTCTGTTCCAAGTCTTTACCCCATCTTATAAATGCATGTTTTCTTTTTCTTTCTGTTTGGAAACTTAGGATTGCTTCTGTTTTCGAGCCACTATAGTGTTAAGAGTATTCCCACTAGAATTGCTTTTGAATTGTATACCACATGCACAATACAAATTCTGTTTCTGTAGTGGAATTCTGGGTCACATCATCGTATCTATACAAGCTTCCACTGACTTTGCAAGTGCAGGAATTCCATTCCTATGCTTGTTTTTCATAACATACGGGGAATTTTTTAAGGAATTTCTGCCTGAAACTTAACCGCATTGTGAACCAGGAGATAAAAAATCCAGGATCCCTAGTGGTGTCTTAGCATTTAAGTATCAAGTTTGACTTCCTAACCAGAGAGTTATTATTAATAACTTTTAATAACTTTCTCTTGAAAAAAAAACTCATTAGGATTTTTAACACTCACATCTGGGAATAAGAGTGACCTAGAATGCTGATGTGATGATTCATAGTATTTTAATTTTTGTAATATGGGAGACTATTATATATAAATTGCACATTTCGGCTGCTGCTCCAAGTAGCACTTGGTACAGCAGGAAATCTTCCCACTCTGGCTTGCCAGGAACAAGCCTGCAAGCTGAAATGAATACCCATTAGTTCTTTTGTGCCTAAATAAGTAATTCCCATTCCCCTCCCTAATCTGCATAATGCAACAAGATGTATGGCTCTTGTGCCACAGGAAGGGTTCAGTGTCATTGCGCCAAAACAATTGAAGAGAGGAGGAACCCAGGCCTGAGAAAAGGCAGTGGAAAACCCCCAGTGGGATTGGCCACAGCCAAACCCTTCACTTTCTTCTTTCGCTTTGCAGCACCTTTCAGCCAGCTGATGTGTGTAGCTTGATGGGCTACCCACACCCTTCCTCTACATGTAGAAATGCCTGGTCTTTCAGCTGTGGTGCCTTAATTGCCAGTAGCAGCAGGGCAGGGCACTGAGGATTTCTGCTTAAGGAAACGGAATATTTGGAAAAGACTGGCCAGAGGCAGCGCCTGGTGAGTTACAAGGACTGAAGTTGCATCTGAAAATTGAAGGGCAGTTTGCAAGCTGTACAAGTAAGCTCTTGCAGGTCTGTAAGACAAGGATCCTTCCCTTCACAACAGTGGTACACATCCCTTAGTGTTTCATTCCCTTTTGAGAGGGGAAAATCTGTGGACTTCAAAGTTAAACAGGTCTTAAAGTGGACTGTGGAAGAATGTACCACAGTGTTTGACTATGCTGTGGAAGCCTTGTAACCCGCTTTACAGGACCAGAAAAATGCACATATGAAATGTGAGAGCATATGGTACCCCTTCTCAGTATTACCCTAATAAAACTTCAGCCTGAAAGTTCAAGTTACCTCCACTGTCAGCTTTTCATTTACCTGCATGGCCTGAGCAATGAAGCATTTCTTGGTCTTTTATTTGCATGTGCAGCTCTAATTAGAGAAAAAAAATACAGAAGAGATCTTAGGCTGCCACAGCAGCCTTCAGCTAACCACTTACAGACTTTACAGTGCTTCCAGCTACTAATTGTCCAAGTGATCTCATTAAAGAACTAAAGATAGCTGTGCAGACTAAAATGTAATATTTTCAGGGGGCAGAATTCAAACCCAGAGAGTCCATGCAAACAGTGATGAGCAAACGAGCCTCTACAGACACTTACTGCATAGACCCTTAGGTGTCCTCCAACCAATTGCTTTGTCCTGATATAGGAGTATTTAATTTTCCTGTCAATAATTTTTGCAACTCAATAAAGCAAGATTCTTTCAAAGTACTAAAGGGATTCAAGTAAGGATCAGTGTGTTTTTAGCCTTTATTTATATTTTTCAATAATCACTTGGCTTTGGCCTCTGATATTTCTGTAGTGAAGATTACCAAATAGTAATAGTACCACAGTATAGCCTTTACCTTCTCAAAATTAGTATTAGCCTGAAGATACTATGGCCACATAGACCAAACTGGGGAAACTCAAAGCTACAACTCTCCTTAAAGTTTTAGCTCTGCCCTTGCACGTTGCTACTTTTTTTTCTTCTTCTTCCTTAAAGAACAGACATTTCCTAAAAAATTTGGTGTTTACCCCTCCATTTTGCAGACAGCTCTCTTACCTTCCCAAACATCATTTTCTGTGCTCTTCCAAACTCTGTACTTGTCAATTGTTTATCCTCTCCAATGCATGCTGTAGTGAGCACAGAACTGATTTGCTAAACCTCTCTTTGAGTTATAAACTTTGAGGCTTTTAGTCATCTTTTCCTGCAGTGAGGATTTAAAGTTGCCTCTTTTCTCTCACCTTGGTGACTATTAGGGCCTCATCTTTTAGGCAGTTTCCAACCCTGTCATTCTTCTTTTATCATGATAAAATTTCATAAATCATGTTTCATGTTAGCACCACATCCGTTTTATTCTTTCACTATAATACTGCCTTACCAATTAATTATCTATTATGTGCGTGGTTTTAACAATAGTAAAAACTAGATATTAAGTGTACCAGTTATATAGTTACTTTAGCAGCAGTCTGTGCAGGCATAGAGAGCACCCTGCTGGTGTCGTTATTAAAATGCAGCCATGGAAACATGCATGAATGGGTAAAAAGATTAAACCAGCGATGTTTTAAACACTGATAGTTATGTATTGGAGATTAAAAATTTATGCCTACTGCATTGAGGAGGAGGAGTAGTGATACAGTGATGCAAGTATTAACTGTTGGATATTATTTGTTTACACTTAGGTTCATGGAAAATTTGCAAACAGAAGTTCAAGAAATGGAATTCATGAAGTTTTCAAAGGGTTTGAACGTCATGCGAAAAGAAGACTTTGCAGAATGGCTGCTGTACTTCACTGATGAGGAAAACAATGAAATTTACTGGCAGAATGTGAAAGACCGAATTGATGCCGGAGAGGTTGGTACATAAAGCATGCTTTGTTTTGCTTCCTCCTTTGTATGTGCAGTTTGGATTTAAATATGAGCGTGGTACAAATGTTTCCAAGTCAACTACTGCAGCCCTTGAATTTTATGCAGGTAAGGACAATGATAATTTGCCAACAGAAAAATACAATCACACCTGAACACTAGGCCCCCCAGATTTAATGAAATTGATTTACTGGGATTCAAATGTATTATTTACCATATGTTATCTGAATTCTGTTATATTCTAGAATATCACTTTGGAAGAATTCAAGACGTTTTGCAAGTTTACAAATAACCTGGAAGACTTTTCTATTGCCATGCAGATGTTTACTGTAGCAAATCTTCCTGTTAAGCGGGGTAAGTGCTGAACACCTTTCATATGCCTTTTTTAAAGACAGAATTAACATTTGTAAACAGTATATTGCTCTTCATTCTGCATTAATTCTATTTTATAATAAAATAATATAAATTGCCAAAAATGTTTTGCTTTGTTAAGTCCTAATGCACTGTCATCGTATTCTGCACTGAATGCACATAGAATGGTTTGGGTTGGAAGTGGCCTTTAAAGGTCATCCAGCCCAACCCCTCCCACATGAAGCAGGGATATCTTTAACTAGGTCAGGTTCTTAAAGCCTTACCCACCCTGACCTTGAGTACTTAAAATGATGGGACACCCACAGCTTCTCTGGACAATCTGTTTCTGTGTCCCACCAACCTCATCATGAAAAGTTTCTTATATCCAGTCTAAATGTGTTTTCTTGTAGTTTTAAACCATTTTGTCTTGCCCCATAACTACAGCCCTTGATAAAAAAATCTCAGTTTTTCTTGTAAGTCCCCTTTGAGTCCCCTTTGTATATTGCAAGGCTGCTATAAGATCTCCCTGTAGCCTTCTCTAGACTAAACAACGCCAGTTTTCTCAACCTGTCATTACTGGAGAGGTGCTCCAGCCTCCTCTAGACCCACTTGAGCAGGAGCATATCTATCTTACACTGGAGCCTCAGAACTGGACACAGTAATCCAGGGGGGGTCTCAGCAGAGCAGAGTAGAGAGGCAGGATCACCTCCCATGATGTGCCAGACATGCTTCTTACTATGCAGCCCAGGATACAACTGCCTTTCTAGGCTGCAACTGCACATTGCTAGCTCATAACCACTTTTTTGTCTGTCAGTATCACCAAGTCCTTCCCCATGGGGCTACTCTCAGGTCAATTTAAATTCTAGGTTAGGAAGGATTTATTGAAACAATACATAGTTTAGCAGCAGTTCATGACACCAAAGCTTTTTCCTTATGGTGTTTTCTGAGGAAACTAAACAATAAACCTCTTCTTTTGCAGGGTCTGTAGTATCTTACAGTTTGATTTATTCTTGCAAATTGTCTTCTCCATGTGCTTATGTAATCACAGCTATGAAACACAGATTTACAGAAGGGAAGTACTTCATTCCCATATTGTAGAGGCAAGCAAGGCAAAAAAAGTTCTATGGATATAAAGATGCTTTATGTTATAATCCTGAGTTTGTTCGCTTGTTACACATGAGCGGCAGGTCTCACAAGTTATTTGAAAGTCGAAACATTAAAAGTTCCAAAGGAACTTTTAAAGAAATATGTGGTGGACTCATGTGAGGAAGATTAAGAGAACTCAGTATTCTTGAGAAAGAAATGCTTGGATGGAGTTTGAACCAAAGAAAGGCAGAACTGAGTGTGTTAGAACTTGAGGCTCCCGCTACTAAGTAGTCCAGCTCTTCAGGAAATTTTGTTTCTACAGCCCTTCCAGGCAACTGTTTATTGTGGTTTAACTGCTTATTATGAAGACATTTCTGTGTCAGACCCATGTTGAAGCTTACAGTCATTGTGTCAAACCTACAACCAGAAAAGTACAGTACTCTTTTCTCTATAACCTGTTTGGGCCAGCTAAAGGCTGCAGCAAGATCCACCCCCATACATTTAAGCCTTCCCTCATCTTTGCTTCTTCCATCATGTGCTCCAGCTCACGGCTGGGTTTGTGCCCCTCCTCTGTCTGGTTTGACAACAGCTTTCTTTTGTAAGGGGAGTCAGATTTTATTTACACAATGTGTACAAAAAGTGGAAAGAGGATAAATTAACCATTTAACTCACGTCTCTGTTACATGTATATTAAGTATCCCATTTTAAAGTGCCAAAGAATGACAAGGTATTGACTTTACTAATGTTTCCTTGCAAAAACCCATTCCTAACCAACACGTAGTTGTGACTATTTATGCGCTGTGGTCAAGAAAACTCAGCTCCTGGGGTAACTCATGGATGTTAAATGTATACACCTCTAATCCTTCCCTGAATCTCATTAAGTTCTCTGTCTTGCTGTTTACATATATGTACCTGTGAGTATTCATTCACATATGAATATTCATCTAAAAGTAAGACAGTTCTTTAGTCCTTCCATTTCTTATAGGCATTTCTTCTAAATTAGCAGCTCATCTTTTCTCTATGATAACATGTTCCACCATTGTAGAAGGTCTTTTCTCCTTTTGTTATACTCTTCAAAGAGGCAAAGATAAGAGCTAAGTAAGGAGTGTTCCTCTAGTAACGCTCAGAAGTAATCATATTTGTATTAGTATATTTGTGACTTAGTTGTACACCTTGCTGTAATAATCTACAGTACTGATGTACTTTAGTAACCTCCAGTTTTTCTTTGAAATTCGTGATTCCATGATGCCTTAAAAAAAATGCATCCAATTCATATATTGTGATTGTGCTTGCTCTAATAAAAAATAATCATTTTACTCCTACTATCTGCTGTTTTATGGCAACCCCACACGTTTACTCATCTTCTCAGAGTCAAAACTCCAAATTTATTACATCGTAAAGCCAAAAGTGGGAATAATAGGTATAACTGTAATTCATGTGGTACTGTAAAGTGAGAAGGATGATCTCTAGAGTAGAGAGAAAGCAGGTCCCTTGAGAGATATGATAGCTTTTTTGACATAAATCCTCATAAACTGTTTCGTCATCATTAAAGAAGCAAGATACCTTCTCTTAAAGAAACAGAACTACAGATGTAGAAAGCCGTGTGTGCTGTAAAGAGTGACTGAGTATTTGATGATTGGTTTTTCTAGAATTGCTGGTGGACCATACTGTATGTAAATTAGTGCTCTGGGAAGAGTATGTTTGCAGAATGAATTATCATGAAAATAGTTCAAGATAAAATGGGAGTATTCTTTATGAGATGGTAGTAAGGCAAACCCTGCATTCACCTGCATTCACCAGCAATCTAAAGTACATAAGTTTTCAGCATGCAGCTATTTCTAGCAAAAATTATCACTCTTACTGGTGCTTAAGAAGTAGAGCATTGCAAAAGTTTATCATGCAGTTAATATAGTGTTTTGAAAGATGAAGCATCTTCAAGGACACATGAACTGAGGCCTCATGATAGTCTACTAGTTCACACAACCCAAATTCTCCAGTTAGGATCCTCACAAGACATTGTAAATTGGACAGAATCCTGCTGCTTTGTGTGCTTTCAAATTCCTTTGCAAGTTCGCAGTCACCTAAAATGTAATATTATGTCTTTACTAGCTGAGTTCAAGAGAGCAGTGAAGGTGGCAACAGGGCAGGAGCTCTCAGATAATGTTTTGGATACCATCTTCAAGATTTTTGATCTTGATGGAGATGACTGCCTCAGCCATGGCGAGTTTCTTGGAGTCCTGAGGAACCGAATTCACCGAGGTTTGAGGGTAACAAGCTGACATCATCATCTTCAAATGTGTCAGATGGTTGCTGCAACTTTCTTTTTAATGCTTGTAGAATCATAAGCAGAGATAATAGAAAGGTTGTATTTTAAAGTGAATATTTCTTACTGCTTATGAATCTGAGAGAAGTGCTGAACAACAAGAATCTGTTGTCATGCACTTGAAGTATGGAAGCAGCAGCACCACATTACGTACTGTATTTGCACGGTCTGTGTATACAAGTTGTTATTGTGTCAATGCTAAACATACTCTAACTTTATTGACAGGTGCCACAACAGCAAGGCATTCAGGGTTACTGGAAGTGTGTGAAAAGAGAAAGCATTAAAGGAGCCAAAGAAGTGTGGAAGCAAACCGGGAAAAGTCCTTTTTAAAGCAATCCATTCTACTTTTGCTATAAATGTTGTTATTTAGGAGAGTTCGTCTGTCCTGTTCACATAATAGTTGAATGAAAAGTACTTCTTTTACTATACTTAAACTTAATTAACCCAGTTTCTGATGCAATAATTTTATATCATTCTAGTGCAATCAGTTTGGTTTACAGAACTGTTGTCACACTTCTGACCTACGTACAAGGAGTACTCTTGTTCTAGGGAACAGTGTTGTTTACTCCTCTGTGGAGTCTGACCCTGTGCTGTGGTGTACAGGATACACAGGATTTAGTAGTGGCCACTGCCAGGAACATCACAGCAATGTCGTCCCCTGTTAGATGAATGTACATCATCTCAGCCACTCAGACAGCAGTTCTCTTTCTCTGGCAAGTACAGAGGTCCGAAAGGAAAAACCACTTGCACAATAAGTGCAAATCAAGTTATCCTAAATCAAAAAGGAAAATACATGTTGTTTGTGCCTTTATTACTGTGAATTGTTCATGTGCTAGTTCCTGGTAGATGATTCCACCAGATCCTGTACGGATGTCTGGTTGGTCGGCCTTCAGGATGGTAATATGAAACTGGAAATAGAAGACTGTTGATACAGGCTTTAAAAGTTGTACTTTGATCTATGAGTGTGCTTGAGAAACACATAGTATAAATGAGAAGCAAAAATATTCTATCAGACAGCAGTAGCTACAATTTGAATCATAGCTCCTTTGCTTTAATTGTGTTGCAAAAGGTGAATGTGTGAGGGATAGTTGCTTTATCTTACAAAAGGTTGCTGCAAGGAGTGCTGCCATATCTCAGGAAATTAAAGTTACAATAAGCAAGTGTTGGGGGAAGAAGCCCAATGGAAAATTAAGTACAAGTGGTTATTATTTCAAAATGCAGAGTTAGACCTAAGTTCTTAAACAGTAAAACAAGGAACAGATCAAAATCAACATGTAGCAATTATAGATGAACATTTTTTTAGCTATGACATAGTGTGCAACTACGTACACACAGGTGTGCACGTTACATGGCTTTTCTGTCTTATAAGTTGATAGTCCCAGGTCCAGAACAGTCTTCCTGATTGGCCACTATAAATAGGAAATAGACTTACCTGTAAAGTTTTCAAGTTTCTTTTTCTTTCCAGTTGTCTGATTTGTCCTGACTGGAGTGAAAGCTTAGCCTTTCAAAACAGACCCAAAAGACACGAGAGAAATGTCTCAAGTAAAACGTCCAAGAAATCTCACCACCCTGTGAGGAAGTACCCATCCCTTTCAAGCATGGCACTGTGTCCTTCTCAAAGTTGTATACAAGCTCTACAGATGTTTTGTTGTCATTTATTTGGGATTTTATTTGGTAAGTCTAGGGAAGAGAGGAACTGTCCCTGATAGATAGACATCAGAGCAGCCGTCACATAGAGGAGAGTCAGGAGAAAACCGCATTAGAAAATATTAAAGATCCCACTTAGGAGTACTGAGATTACAGAGAATGTATTTGGTGTGTTACTAGCCATCGGGCAGGTTTGTGCTGAGAAGGAATCCTACCACCCCTGCCTCAGTACAATGGTCTCTCCTAAGGAAATAGAGTGAGAGGCTAGCAAATCAAGTCTCTCCATGGCTTTCACTTGGAGCTTTGTTTTCTATTGTGTTAAAATGAAATTGCTTGTATTCCTGTAATCTGTAAACACGCAACCAGAGTCACCCACCAGAACACATACCTATGTGTGCGTCCTGAGACTGTCTAGAAGATCAGGCATCAGATCACCAAGGATCCCTTTTTCCCCAGGAAGCAAACCCGGTGAAATACAGTGCAATAAATACCTCTGCCTCCCTCTCTCAAACAGAATTCGTGCACTGCTCTGTGGCCAGCAAGAAACTAGATAGCTGGTTTGTTCTGTGTTTGGACGCTGCTTCCTTCTCCTGGTAATAGGAGTTACAACCAAGAGGCAGCAAATGGGAGCAAAGGTGGGTCAGTAGGACTGGCACCACAGTACTGCAGCCAGCTTGACATCACCAAACAATAAAAACAAAACCAAACACAAAAAAGGACACAGCTGAGCAAAGCACTCCCCTTGGTCACCAAGGTCCGTGTGTTCTCCCAAAGTGTGCTTTCTCCCCTGCTGCCTTTTACTTGTTGCTGTTAATATTTTGGCAAATTATTTTTACTTTGGAGTGGAGATTATTCTTTAACACTTTATTGTGTGTAATGTTAGTAAGTTTATGATATTCTTTACTGCTTTTGTGGTTTCTTTTGTTTACTGATTTGTTGCTTCCTACAAACAGGTTTGTTTTCTTTTGTCAAAAATGTATTGATTTAGCTTTGCTGTCTCCAGAAGTTTATTTCCTCATCGCTTGTTTGTATCTGGGTTTGTGCAATCAGCAGTATGTGCTTTCAGCAGCATGTTAGTAAATATGCAATTTGAAGTTTTCTTTTTTAACAAAGCTTTGGTGTCAAGTCCAGAGGAAAAAGAAAACAGATGTTATTTTGAAATTAAGTTTGTGTCTGTGGTAAAAAGAGAAATTAAATAATTCATTAGGAATTAAACCAGAGTTATGAAATAGTTTCAGAAGTTATCCTGAAAATACAGCCAGGAAAGAACTTCATTGAAGACCAGGGAAGGCTTATCCATCAGACTTGAATAATCAGTCTCTGTGTTTTGGTTTCTAGCCTATTTTTATTTGCCTTAATTAAATGGTTTCATAAACAGTCTTAAAATAGTTTCTCATATTTAGTATCTTGGATTGAAAGAACTGTTTTTCTGAGTGTATAGATGAACCTTGTCTGTAAGGAATCCATCATTGTTAATAGCACTAGATCGTTTAGTTCCTTTTTAGTAACTGCATGGTATTTGCGACCTTTCTGTCAGCATTAGTCAACACACTTCAGTTAAATGATTATGTTAGCTGCCAAGTCATTATTTACATTTATCAATTATGCCTTTTTTTATTCTTGAGAATTCATCCTCTGAACAGAAATGTGTTAAAAAAACCTCAATAAAATTGAGGGGTGTTTCCAACATGGCTGGAAAGGACCTCCAGGATCAAGTTCAGCTCTCATCCCAACATCTCCCTAACCCCTAGGCTTTATCTACTCATTTTTTAAACACCTCCCTGGGCAGCCAGTTCCAGTGCCCAAACACTTTCTCAGTAAAGAACTTCTTCCTAATATCCAATCTAAACCTCCCCTGATGCAGCTTGAGGCCATTTCCCATCATTTCATCATTTGGGATGTTTGGGAGAAAAGACCAGCACCAGCTTCACTACAACCTCCTTTTAGGTAGCTGTAGAGAGCAGTGAGGTCTCCAGTATTGTGTCTGAGTGTTATGTGGAATAAATAATAATGCACTGCATAATTCACATTATTCAATGGGCAAAAGGATACACAAGGGTGAATATAAGTCATTTACAGTGTATAATTAATTTACAGAATTCTAGTTGTATTCTCATAACATTTTTACATACATTTCAGTTTGTTTAGTTTAAGGTAATAGGTTTTATTCTTCATTTCTAAAGGAAACAAAGGAAAAATTACTGTGATTTACAAGAATTAAGAAAAACTGATTGGTTCTTTCTAGAAATTAATTTTGGTGTCTTGAACACCCTCTGGAGTCAAAACAAGTTAGTGGGATTTAGTAAGATATGCAGCAATGAGGAGTACATACTCTTCATATAAGAATGGAAAAAGAAAAGGTTTATCGTGATATTATACAGCTGCACCAAAAGCAGATCTCTGGTTTAGTCCATCTCCTCCAGTGTACTGTCTTCTTTCAGGTTCATACAGGTTGCCACTGATTGGTTTTTTTCTGGACACCACGGTGTCTCAGAGCTTGTGAAATGTCGGGTGTAGATACCGGACCATGTCTTGGCTCTGAAGAGTTTACAGATTACACTTGAATTATCTAGAAAGCAGAAATGAGATGGTAAAATAAACAAGTGGTTTTATGGCACTTCACGAGTCCAGTGCATATAGCAAAAAAGAGCACTGCCCAATAGAGGGCTAGAACAGGAACAAACCCAGGTATAACATCTACTTTGACTGAAGCATAGGAATGGATCAATAAATAAAGGCACATCAGAATTTATAAACCGCTTTCTTCTCATGTAGGTATTCTCATGGGAGAGTGCAAGCATGTCTCATGGCTTCAAATGTAGTCTTTCCTATAAAACAGTCACACCTGGGTCAGGAAACTTAGCACAGGAAGAAACTTCAGTCCTTCTTAAGAGAAAATGCATGTCCAGTGGTCATAATTAGTGAGATCCAAGTTGATTGAGCAACAGGTTTAGTGGTGCAGCTGGTCACAAGGGAAGCATGAAAATAAAGTGGTGGATGTAGACACACACTTAGCCCCCAGCTGGCCACAGAAACTGTGCCTAGAGAAACTGAAGATGTCTCCCAATGAGGAGTGGAAAGTCCTGTTCAAAACAGGAAATCTGAGAGGCTTGAACGTGCACAAAATGAATTGGCAAGCAAGAGTACAGCTCTTCACTCTCCTCCTGTTTAAAGGCTTCCTGCTGACTTTGTTGATTAAACAATTCCTGGTTGGTTCAGTAATAGAAAAATTATGCAACATATGCCAAGACAGATTTCCCGTTAGGCTGGTATTGGCTTAGTTAGTGCACAGAGGATGAGTTTCACTGGACTAAACATGTGCTTTGTGAGCACAGCCTTTCTTTGTCACTGTAAGTGGCCCCTGAACACGAGTAGTTGCATTTGGACATTTTTTGTTGTTAAATTGTGCTATTTTATGTGAAAGATGAAAACTCTTGGAGAGGAGCTGTTCTAAAATTGTTATGAACATGGACTTAAAGGTAGTAGGTTCTGGAAGCAGAACCATCCAACAAGCCGTTTTCTGGAGAAAGGAAGTACTACACAGGTGTTGAACTGCAACACTGTATGCTACAGGTCCTCGGCTTTAGGAGAAATTTGTCTGCAAGTTTTAATATTACCCCACAGAGAAACTAGTAGCTCTAAATCAACCCCAAGAAAACCCAGTTTTTAAGACTAGGCAATGAAGTGTTTAAATTACTCTTTTCAGTGAATGAAAATCTTTAACTAATGTAGTGTCTTACTGTGAAATTGATGCCATTAGAATGAGTGAACATTGTTAAAAATGACATGTGCATCTCTTAAATAATGCACCAAAGGTAATTCTGAGAGCAGCAGTAGCTGAGTCATAGAATCAGAATGGCCAGTTCCAACCCCCCTGCATAGGCAGGGCTCCATGCAGCCTGGCTTTGAACACTTTCAGGAATGGGGCAGCATCAACTTCCTTGGGCAACCTGTTCCAACATCTCACCACCCTCACAGGAAAGAATTGTTTCCTAATGTCCATTCTAGATCTCCCTTCAAGTTTGTAACTCTGTCCTCTTACTGTGCACCCGTGGAAAAAGCCCTACCCCAGCTTTCATGGGAGCAGACAGTTACACTCACTGTTGAAAAGGAAAGAGAAAAATGTGATACTTTGCCACTAATCTTTAGGAAAGGGGAGTTCAAAAGAAAACAAGGCAAATTAAATTATACATATTAAAAGTTACAAGAAACAAGCTATATTAAATGCTATTAGAAGAAATTCTAGAGACATGAGCATCACTAAATAAAAGGACACTACGAAACCAAAGAATAAATCAGTCTAGCTGAAATTGAATTTTTCAAGATGCTGTTTGAACAAGATTTGTCACGATGACTTAGAAATTTGGCCTAAAGCAAATATTTCACTACTCTCATGTGGTTCTTCCTGTGGCTAAAGCAGGTGGGCAGCCAGAATGGGAGGTGTGAAATACGAGATTGGAGAAGGGACACCTTTTTTTCACTATTTGACAGTTACAGGATCAGATGCAAGTCTGGTGAGCAGCTATTCCCACAACATGACATTCCTAGTTAGTGTTTGGCTTCCTACTGCCTGCTCCAAATGTCATTGCTTCTCCTTCACTACATCTGAGGCAGCAGAGTTTGCGTGAGCTGCAGCATAACTGTTTGAAGGTAAATAAGCACTCGGTGATTTCCACCAAAGCTTCCTTCCATCAAGTAGATGGTTTTTTTTCTCAAGAGGTCCATTTAGAGGCATCCCAGATGTCTGTGAAAAGTGGAAAATGTTAGTTCCTGCCAGCTTGGTCAAGAGGTTCCTCATGCAGCATAACTCCTTGGTGGTGGGGGCTATCTGGGCATGAATAATCCCTCTCCACCACCTCAAAACCTTGTAGACCTTGTTTAATTTAGCTTCACTTCAGTTCCTATACACAAACGTTACTGGGCAGTGATTCTGTAATGGCTGGGCAAAAATCGTCTATCCTGTCATGGGTCTATGCAGCTGTCACTGGCTTTCTGTCCTACCCAAGGCTTCTGTCTGACCCAGAACAGAAATACTGGCCGTGTCACCTCTTCCAGCTTGCTGGCATCAGATTCCTTCCAAACCACATGCGGTGGCTGTTCATGCAGCGCATCACTGGTACATACTAAACTGGGGTCATGTGAACACTGCTAGCACTCCTGTGGGTGAAGCTGAAATCAGCATCAGTGAGACTGGGATAGGAAGAATCTTCCCTGGTATGGTGAATCATTTGCTAGTTCATGGTTGATCTTAGTCTTCCTGTTGGGAATTGGGCTTATTGGGAAGGGTCATGGGATTTTTGTTAGAAAAGTTGGTAAAAGCAGAGATGAGATCAGTGGTCAGAACACAGCACACGTTTTGGTAAAGGCTGTTTGTAGCTTTACTTCCCAGGTCCAGCTCCAGGCTTGAGAGTACAGTGTTTATTCACTGAATGCACTACTAAGAAAGTAACTCGTTATTCACACACAACTGTGATTATCCTTCTTAAAGTGTTATCCCTCTTGCCTCCCCACTACTGAATATCATCAGGGTGCAAGCCTACCCCTCCTCACTCCACCCTCCCACACCAAGTCTTTTGGGCAGAATGCTTATAGGGAGTCCAGGAGGGCTGTCCAAGGGGGTTGCCCCTGTACTCCAATAGGTTTGGATTGCAGGTCAACATTCCTGCAGTATGGAGGCACCCATGCTCCCCCTCTCTTACCTTCGGAAGATTGTCCTCCATTGTACTTAGCTATTCAGATTTTCATGTGCTCCACACACTTCAACTTAATTGCCTTTCTTTGGACAAGTTCTAGTACTTCACAGAACATTACGGATTGGAAGCGACCTCAAGAGACCATCCAGTCCAGTCTCTCTGTCACAGCAGGATCACCCAGACCAGGTCCAGGCAGGTTTCAAATGTCTCCACAAAGCCCATAGGCAGCACCCCCCAGTGTACCTCGGGAAGAATTACAGAATCACAGAATCAGTCAGGGTTGGAAGGGACCACAGGATCATCCAGCATATATGTTGACATTTGTGTGTGTTATCTGGGTATCAGAGAAGAGGAAGGAAAAGGTGACCTCTGGTCCTGACATATCCAGAACAAGGGTGGAGCAGATAGATGTGCCAGAGCATACAAGCAGGATCAGGATAGTAAGGAAAGGCTTGCAAAATTGTACCTAATACTGCAAGAGCTGTCAAAGGGATGACAGAAGCCTGTTACTGCTTATATGGACAGCATCTTGGTCACGGGGACTAGTCACCTTAGAGAAGTTCTAACAAGGATAGAGTAGTTCGGATTTAATGTGAACTGGGAAAATCTTCTGCTGGTCAGCACATTAAGGATATTGTTAAAGTATCCTCTCATCCTCATTCTGTTTGCTAAAGGTGTGAAAACATACAACAGCTGCTGGCATGTGCTTTCCCTCCAGATCTCAAGTTTTAACTTCTAACATCATGATGGGAACAGATTTAACTGCTTGTTGTCCAAGTAATGAATATTTGCTAATAGTCCTTTTAGAAATAACTGATTTTACATTTAAAGTGGTGAAGAATGAGGAAAAACGGCCCCTCAGTTCAAGAAGGACACAGAGCTACTGGAGGATATCCAGTGTAGAGCAACAAAGATGATGAAGGAAGTAGAACACCTCCCTTATGAGGAAAGCCTGAGGGAGCTGGGTCTCTTGAGCTTGGAGAGAAGGCTGAGAGGTGACCTCATTAATGTCTATAAATACGTGAGGGGTGGGTGCCAGGAGGATGGAGCCAGGCTCTTGGCAATTTCATCTAGTGATAGGCAAGGATCTATGGGTTCAAGCTGGAACATAGGGGGTTCCTTATAAATATCAGAAGGANCGATCCCTAATAATTCTATGAAATACTGTTTTGTGTAGACATAGTGCTTAGGAATATTAGTTGAGGACTTGTCGGTGTCGGGATGACGGTTAGACTTGATTATCTTGAAGGTCTTTTCCAGCCTGGGCATCCTGCCCTGCCCCATCAGAGCCTCAGTCTTACGAATTCTTCCTGATCTCGGATCGCTTCAGCAGCAGGCAAGGCCCTAAGTACTGCCGAGGTGATCCCACCGCCGTCACCACCCGCTCGGTCCCTCCGTACACTACGGGAGTACGGGGATCAGCGCAGCCCCACTACCCAGGTTCTGTCCACCCACACCAGCCCCGGGCGGCCCCGCCGGACCCCCTCGCCGCCGCTAGGGGGAGCCGGTGGCCCGCAGGAGCAGCTGCTGGGGCCGAGTCGCCACAGCTCGGGGCCGAAGGTAGCGGCGCTGGTACCGGCACCCCCTGGGATTTGAGAAACTGTGGTTTTGTCATGCCCGAGACCGCACCGACAGCAACGCTGCAGTAAGGCTACACATTTCAGGCTTAAACCTGCCTACGTTCGAGAGGAGCAGCGGTACCGATGGCGGTGTCGGGCAGAGAGGTAGCGACGCTGCCTGGGGTTAAGTTCAGAAAACAGTACTGAAAGTTGCTTACAACGACGTTCATTTGCAGCAGCCCACTGCGAGTGCATAGGCTGGGTGAGCAGGAGGAGGCACCAACCCTGGAGGGCCGGCTCGGGACGGCCAATGAGCCACGCTGCAGCTTCAGGGCCGAAGCAGGAGACCGCCCAGGCACTGCCCCTCCGGCCCAAACCCCAGCAACAATCCCCGCCTTCCTGGAGGCGGGAGGTGGTGTCGAGCTGCTGAAGCCTTTCATTGCCCGCGGGAAGGAGGCGGTGGTGCACGTCCTCAAGTGTTGTCAGAAGGTGTTGGCCTGGGTGCCCGTGGCCTTCATCGCCCTGGTCGTGGCCTGGTCCTACTACGCCTACGTGGTGGAGCTGTGTGTGTGTGAGTGCACGGGAAGGGTGGCGGGCGACCGGGAGCCGCCGGCCGGGCGGGGACGACCCTTAGCCGCCTTCTCCCTTGCCCCCCGGCGGGGCTTCCCGACCTTAGTCCGTCCCAGGCTCTGCTTCTGTCGGCTGAGAGGAGACTCCCCCCAGCTTCACCTGCTCTCCTCAGGGCTAGGTTTACCTGCTGTCTCTCGCCCTCAGCGTCTCGTGGTTGTGGGGTCCCGACCCTGGGTCACTGGTGGAGAAACATGGGAAGGGGATGGGGAAGAGGAGGCCCCAGGAGAGAGGTCCGGGGAGCTTTCTTTCGGGACAGTCTTCTCGGAAAGGCGATGTGGGGCAGGAACCGCTCCGGGAGGCCCCACGGGCGGAACCTCCATGGGGGTCTCTGCTCCTCATGTCTCTTCGGAATAAGTTTCTCCTCTACTTTATTTTCATGCTGTTAATGTGTCCTCCTGATCGATCAGATAACTCCTTGACGACTTCACAGATTTATTTATTCTCCCCACACACTTCTAATTAAGAAGCCTAGTGGCATTGAAGCGTAATGAGACTGAGAACATCCCGCTTAAGTGAGCAGGGGAAAGGATTTAGGGCTTACGGGGTGTTGTCAGGCCGCGTTTAGGCTTTCTGGACAAGCGTTATGTAAATCTGCCTTGAAGGTGGTGTCGCTCAATATGCTATTTACCCTTCTCTGTTTGCAGAAAGAAACTTCTGTTCAGGAGGGTCTTGGCTGTTTCTAGGCAGGGTAAATGGAACGGCGTGGTGATGTGCAGTGTTTGTAAGACTTGGTGAAACTTGGAAGCAGTGTAGGAAAACTAAGGAATGCATTACCGAGTATTTGGCATGTTTAAGTGAAGGAGCTGAAAGGAAAAGAAAAACCCAAAGCACAAAGAACTGTTTTAAGCTACAGATAGGTCTGGTTGGTGTCTCTAGGTCCTTGCACTTGCTATTTGTGTAAAATATATGCCTTATAACTTAGAAATCTTGCTTATATCTGGGTAACCTTGTAAAGGCATCCTTCCATTAGAAATAATAAGTTCCTTTTTTCTGCAGGACTTGGAGGTTTTTTGGTAACTTCTGAATACCTCTGTTATTTCACCACCTTCTGTGTTACATTGCAGTCCACATATGTAAAGTTAAACCCCAGACAAAAAGTTATTTAGAATTAAAATCATACAACTGCAGTTCTAAAATTATGTTATTGACACGAGAGAGTTGCAAACATGTTAGTGTATCCAAACTTTACAGATTACTGCTGTTTAGTTGTTTGATTGTGTAAGTAAATAGTACTGGGAAAATGCAACTTAAGATTACAAATACTTGGGAAGAAATTTTCTGGAGGAGTAGGGCATGGTGACTATTATAGTAGTCCTGGCAGGGGCTGTGTGAGATTGGACTGGCATTTTATAAGTGTGATGTGAAGATTTTCTGTGCCCATTACAGTCTGACAGGTCTTCATCAAAGAACAGAAACTTGGAAATGAAGATGTTTCCCAGGGTTGCTCAGGTAGTCTCTGATTGAACTGGGGATGAAACCTTGTCTTCTCAAGTCCCAGCTATGTGTCTTGATTGCAGAGTGGTTCAGGGCTGGGTGCTGGTGAATAATTTATCATATCTATAAATCTGGTTTGTAGACATCTGTCACTTTTTGCTCATAAGTCAGTTTTATTCTTAATTTAGAAAAAGTAATAAAACCACAGGGGTTTTGTTGCTGTCACTGAGTGTTATAGTTGTTACCTGTCTAAGTTGTGCTTGGTGGCCAAGGATTTGTTTTTCTGTGGGGTTTTTCATTTTGTTGTTGTGGGGTTTGAGTTTATTTGATTTTTGTCTGTTGAATCTTGTTTACACTTTTGATGAAATATCATCTGGTCAAGGGGAAGGAAAGAGGTTTTGGTTTGGGGTTTTGGTTGTGGTTTATTTTTTTTTCCTTTGTGTGCTTTTACACTGCAGTTGAATTCAAACCAACATAGAGAAGATTTATAGTGAAGTACATTTTTATTCACTTCTTTTATTTTCCCAATGTGCCTTTAATTTTGGTTTGAGAACTACTGCACTGTGTACTCTGAAAAGCAGCAGAGGATGTGCCTTTGGTGCACAGCTAATGAATGCCAGTCTCTGCAGATGTTCACACACAGACAGTGCAGAAGCAGGGCTTATGGCTTGTTGCACTTCTATGGCTGTGGCAAAGGGCACAACGTGCAGCTGTTATGTGCCTGGGTAAAGGAAGGAGGGTTGAAAGCTTTACAAAAGAGGAGATACTGTAGAATATTGTGAGTAAAAACTTAGAATGAAAGCGACAGTTAAACCCCACAGACACAATTTCTTTTTGAAGGTTATTCTTAACGATTAGACAGCTGTTGAGATGTGAGGATAACAAGGAAACAGGAAGGGGAAAAAACCTTAATTCCCCAACTATTACCTATACTGTTGGGTTTTTTAGCTTCTTGTATTCCTTATTCGTGTATTAAAGGTTAAATGTCTGTATTTAGTTAGTAGATCAAATGCAAGCCAAGTTTAATGTCACATCATAGAAGAGTCCTAGTAAAGCAGAAGATGATGGAGGCTTCTGGGACAGCTTATTTCATCGCATCACCTTTTTTCCTTTCAGTTTTGCTTTGTGGTGTTTGCCCCACCCTGCTCTGCTGGGGTGCTCACATGTTGCTCAATGTCTGTGTGTCCAGTGGAATGACTCGTGCTCTGTAATCCACTGCTAGCATGTATTTACACGGTTATGCCTCTCCTATAACCCCAAATTATACTACTTGCATACTGTGAACACTGAGGAGGGCTGGTGTGCATAAGATGAAAGGAGATTAATGAGCTAGTCTGTTGTTTTCTGCACATGGTGAGTGCTGGGAGCATGTAACTCTGAAGCATTGCTGTTGTGTGCTGGCGACCGCTGACTTATTTGGACCATTACTGCTGCATATTTGTGATCCATCAGGTAAATTAGCTGCAAAGCTAGTTGGAAAGGTGAGAACAGCTGTTGCTCACCCAATGTGCAGAAGTTGCTGGAGTGTCAACAGAGTGGAAAAAATCTGTGGAAGTGTGTGTGACTGAAGGGACCACGGAAGACTTGAACAGGATGTTGTCTCAGGTTTTTTTCAAGTATTCAAGTGAAAGAACATGAATGATGAATGAATGCTTTCTTACTAGATTATTTCTCCTTTCTGCACATAGTTTGTCCAGAGGTCTATTGTATGAAAGCATCCCTTGAAATACATAAGGAATATTGTAGAATAGGTTCTCATTAGTTCAAAAGCATTTCATGTGTTATGTCTTGTTATCAAAACATGTTTTGCTTTTAACATTGCTTTTGCAAACAATGGCTGCGTTATGCTGTTAGTGAATTGAACTGATTGTGTATCTGCTTCCACATCCCTCAGAAGCTGAGATTGAGTGGAGTTCTTGAGGTTTGTTCTCACTTGTGGCTGATTAGTATCTTATTACCTATCCCAAATGGTTTTGTAGGTTATGAGCTGTAGACTGTTTGGACAACTGTCAGAAAACATTGTTTTGACGCATGTACTGGTTGTTGATCAGTGATGCCAGCCTGTTTAACAAGTCTAAGTGTCAGGTTGTGCATTTTGGTTATAACAACCCCAGGCAGAACTAGAGGCTGGGAATGGAGTTCTTAAGGAGTACTCAGGTAGAAAGAGACTTGGGGCGGGTGGGGGATACTAGTGGACAGTAAACTTAGCATGAGTCAGCAATGTGCCTAGGTGGCCAAGAGGGCTAATGGCATCCTGGCCTGCATCAAGAATGGTGTGGCCAGCAGGGAGAGGGAGATTATCCTCCCCGTTCCGCACTGGTTAGACCACACCTGGAGTATTGTGCTCAATTCTGGGCCCCTCAGTTTAGGAAGGATGTTGAGGTGCTGGAACAAGTCCAGAGAAGAGCAACTAGACTGGTAAAGGGCCTGGAAGGTAAACCCTATTAGGAGAGGCTGATGGAGCTGGGTCTGTTTAGTCTGGAAAAGAGGAGGCTCAGAGGTGACCTTATCGCTGTCTATACCTACCTAAAAGGTGGTTCTAGTCAGGCGGGGTCAGTCTTTTCTCCCTGGACACTGGAGGGGTCACAGTCTTAAGCTCCATTGGGGGAGGTTTAGACTTGACATTAGGAGAAGGTTTTTCACTGAAAGAGTGATCAGATTTTGGAACAGGCTGCCCACGGAGGTGGTCAAGTCGCTGTCTCTGGAGGTGTTCAAGGTTAGGCTGGATGACGTGCTGAGTGGCATGATCTAGATGTCAGATGTTAGGTTTACTTTGTTGATTTTTAGGTTGGACTGGATGATTTTTAAGGTCTTTTCCAGCCTAGTCATTAATGTGGTACTGTGTTCCCTACAAGGAACCCTTCTGCTAAAAATTACTACCAGAATGTGGTATAATCTGCACTGAGTAAAATAAGTTAACTCTGGCTGAGTTGTCTGCAGATCATAACTAAGATATGGCTTATTAACTAGTTCTGTTTTTTAAAAAATAATCAAAAACCTTGTTCAGGTTAGGATTTTAACTCTATAGTGAGAACCATATGGTCTGAAAAGTTCAATCCTGGCTCATCTTCTGGACTGAGCTGTAAGGAGAATGGCTTGTTTTATGGCTTTCTAGTCTTGTGAGTATATGAGTGTTTTCACACCTCAGACTCTGCAAAGTATGGAAAAACATGCTTTTGAAAGCTATGGGAGTTGAGTGCTCTTTTCAAAGCAGAAAGATTTTCTTCTTTGACTACAGCATAACATCTGACATACCTAAATTCCTGCTAAAGCAGTTTGTAATTTAGAGTACATAACTTTGTGTTAATGGTACAGATTCAACTCCTTACTGTTCAAGGAGACAGCAGTCACTCTTGTGAGTAGAGAGGTAGCTCTAATTTCTCCAAAGCAGTCCACATGAGAAGCACATGGTTATCTGTTGCAATGCAACAGACACTTCAAGAGGGAGCATAAACAGAGGGAGTAGGTAATTCCATCTGCCTTCTCTTCAGTAGGAGTTTCTACTGACAATGCTAATGCAGTAGTTATCAAGCAGAGGCTAGGTTATATTATAGTATTGTGTCAGTAACATCTGATTTCAAACTGCAGAAAAAGCCAGAGTATCTACACTGATGTATGTTTGCCTGTTAAGCATGCAGAAGGCATCCCCTCAGGAAAAGAGGGTTAGCTTTCGAGAAAAGGAACAGCACATTAAACAGGTTAGATCACTAATAACAGTTAGCTGTACTTATATGCCTCTTATGAAATTAAAGATAAAATAATTAAACTGCTCTGGATGCACTTAGTTGTGTTGCAGTGTTTCAGCTCAACCCATGCGTATTATCTTAAATGAGAATCTTTTATTATAAATAAGTAGACTTCCTGCTGCATTGCTCAGAGCAGATACAAATGTATTGGAAAAGTAGATGTCTAGCTTGAGTGGAAAAGTTGCCTGCCTTTTTGTATGGTGCTTTGCACTGTATTGGTTATATTAGCTTACAAGGATGAGTGGGCGTGTGTCCTTTATACGACAAGAAATCTGTTCTGTTGGCAGTCCTCTAATGAAAAGATTGTTCTAGGAGTAACAGAACTCGTCAGCCTGGTTTCTCAGGGGCTTGTGTCTGCTCATCCTACCCTTCTGCTAGTAGAAGGACTTTCATTCTCCGTTTCCTTCCTAGCCCTCTCTACAGTGCCTACTCCAGCCCTCCATCATCCCTTTTGCTCTTTATGAGCTACATCACTGCTAACAGTTCTGCAGGATCCCTTCTTATCATTTGGTCAAAACGCGGACAGTTCGGTGTTCCTTAACAGGCCAGGTAGAGAAAGGGTGCCTGAGCTCAAAGCAGCTGTTCCCTAACAGGAAGTGTGGGCTTGTCACTTCTACCCATCAACTGCTTGGGTGAAATTTCAGTGAGACCTCCACCAAACTTCAAAGCTTGACAGAAAGTGGTCCATGGACAGAATGTCTTTGGAGTAGCAGGGGGAAGAGGGTTAGGGAAATCTGGGAGCCAAGTAAGTGTGTCAGCTGAAGCAGGGGCTGTGCTGAAGCTGTGATCACTCATTGCTGCAGCACCTCATGACTGCCTTTTAAATGTGGACTATAAAAAATATGTGCTTGGTTTGAAAGGGCTTGGATAGTATGAATATTTAAGATCATGAAGAAGAAATCATTTCAAATTTTTCTACTCTCAATTTTTTCCACTGGTAACAACAGTAGGAGCTGTTGGAGTTTAAGCTGTAATGTAAAAACTCACTTTAATCAGCAGTTTCTTGTTACTTTGTCACTTCTCCATTTTCCTGTAAGATGCTACAGATAAAAGGACCGTCATTTCAAGTATGTTTTCAGTAGATGTTACTTTGAGGCCATTGACCCTCTGCATACCACAAACTTCAGGTTTTGCAGTCTACTGAAATCTAAATAATGTTCTGTAGCTCGTATTTTTAGCAGCTCATATTTCTATGAGTTTAATCTAGACATGCTTAGCATAATCAAAGAATTTATGACATTGCAAAGATGGTATCTGAGCTGAGTTTTTGTACACATACAGCAGGTAAAAACACTTGGATGGCACTATACCTACCTGCTTTTACTTTTGGAATGTGAGACAGCCTGTGATGGAAAATGGGAGTAGGAAAGATCCTACTTGTCTCATGTTCTACCTGTGAATGCTGAGGGTTCATGGCATTCATTTTTCACTGGTTCAGTACATCAGTATGTATTCAACTCTTTGTTCAACAGTCTCCTAAATCTGGTAAGAGGTTATGCTGGTGAAAGATGTACTTTCCTTACAAGTGTAATAAGCTTTGGGTTCCCAAGTTTCATAAACAGCTTTTATGGGGTTTTCAACTTGACTGTTAGCTTTTCCCTGGTTGGTGCATGTTCTTCCTGTAATAGGACAAGAGTATCAGTTTGTCTCCCATTAGTATGGATGGCACTTACCAGAAACATCTGAGAAATAACTATGCTACTTTTCTGTATGAGCTGAATCTCCACCAAGATGAATCATGTGCAAAAGTAATAACGAGACTGCAGCAAACATGTTTGTTCTTTTAGCCACTTCACCCTGAGTTGTGACTGGATTGTTTTCTGTAGGAAGTGCTTAGCTCCTACAGGAGGTCAAGAGAAAAAAAAAAAACATGCAGACTTCTCCCCATCTTGTGCCCCCACCCCCAGCAGATTGCCTCCTACATAACCTTGGACTGTCTTATTTGTGCTAAAAATCAAGTTCCTCCTCTGCAGTATTTCAGACCTTTGTTTTTCCTTATTTTATTTTTTGTGAAATAGCAAATGGCTCATGCATTCCTTATTCTTGTTCTCCTTTGGCGATTAAAATTGTTGTACGAAATTGCGGAAGAGAACTGGATCACAAGAACAGCGTGCTTTGTCTTTGCAGTTTCTACAGTGTGCTTTCTGTTGCTATATATGGTGCAGCATTGTCTTAAATGTGAAGTGCAGAACCATTTTAATCCTATGATTTACTGAGAGATCAAGCAAGGGGTTTGGACCGGATTTTTCTCTGTATGGTATTTCAGTTGTGCATCCTGATGAGTGTTTTTTTCCAGAGTGGGAAATTCTTGGGCATCTCTTGTGAAGCGCTAAGCTGCTACATAAGTGGTTTTTTTTCTGTCTTGGTTTGGTTTTTAGTGTATTAAGAAGCAGACATGGAAGTAATAATACATTCAAAATCCGACAAGCTGCTTCTACATAAAGAATAAAACAATATTTAGATTACATCTAAGTAATCTGGAGAGGAATAAAAGTGATTTGTTTGAAGAGACCTAACTAGACAGTTATTTTATAAGCTGTTTCACAGTTGTTTGTGATAAATTTAAAGCTTACATTAACTACCTTGGCTACTGCCTTGTCATAGCCTGAACGCAGAACCTGTTATGGTACCATTTTCCTTAATGAGTGGTTATCCCTTTTAGCCTGTAAAGTTTGAATTAAAAAAACAGAGGCATGTTATCACAATACTAGGATTGATAGTACTTGAAGGCTTTCTAGTTTTGGGTTTGTGCTGTGCAGATTTACCCATACATTGCTAGGTAGTCTGCCAATCCTACAGCGTTATATCTAATGCTTTGCCAAGGGAGCCCTAATGCATCTCTCTAATGTAGTAGGCAGCAGTGCTGCTTTCCTTAGTACACATTGCATTAGCATCTAGACTATTTCAGCTGACTTTTTTGAGTCCCACGTTCATGATTTCCAAGAATATGTGGTGAACTTTCAGGGGACAGGTACATGCTGAAGATTTTATTTACTGAGTGAGAGCTACGTGGCTGTGTGCTTTTGTATGTTTACTCTAGACGACTTTCTAAGTTTTATTATAAATCTGAAGTAATCAAAAATCCCTTTGCAGTAGCTTGTGTACTCTCTGTGCTGTCAGTTTTTCATTTCTGAATGATCTTTCTGATCTTGTCATCTAACCAGAACTTTCTGTTCTGCTATTCTTGATGTTTTTTTTCTTCGTTGCAGCACCCTTATCTTTTTGTGTTTTCTGGGGAGTTGCTGGTTACTACTTTTGCAAAGAAACCAGAACAAGTAGCATTAACTGCAGTTAAGGTTTATCCCATCTTGGATATTAAATAAGGTTTAATGAGTGTTTTGTTAATTTTTAATGAGTTCATTAATTAGTTCTGTTTTGGAAGAACAAGCAGCAAAGCCTTGGGCATGAAAAGTTGGCAGCATTTTTTACCAACCTACTTGATGAGCCGTGTATGGACAGATGCATAAATCACCACAATAAGTCATTGAACCATTATTTATTCCTTAATTTTTTTAATAACTAAAATGATAAAATACTAATATTTGCAAGTCTATGTTGAAGACATTAATTTCTTACTGTTTAACTGTCCCACAATTCAGTGACATGTTTTAATATGTTTTTCAAACCAAAATGTTCTTAAAGGGATCTATTAAAAATTGTGCTTTACTAGTAACTTCATAGGAGTTTGTGTAAATTACATTACTAATTGCTATGATACTTATGTGTTGCTGGCAGAAAATTCTCTTCATCATAGTTAGTTCTGTGTTTATCCTCAGGTCACAAATACCAGTCAAACTTGGCCAATGTTACCAAAATACTGGACTTAAAACTTCATTTGGGGAATCCAGTGACCTGTCGCATGAGAGGAGGTCATCTTGCTGGGCATTTTTCTCCCATTACTCTAAGAGCTTGGCAGCAGCAAAATCCTTCTCTCAGAAAAGAGTGCCTAATACTTTGTAATGAGATTTACAGGTAGACTTTTGTTCAGAGTATCATCCTAATGTTTGAGAAAACACTTGTTGTAAGCAGGGCCAGTAATAAGTAAAGAGACAGCTGATTTTAGAAGAGTCTAAAGCCAAACGCAGAGAAGGGTGCCTGATTAACAAAGCAGATCTCTACCATAAGCTGAGAGTTCTCACCACTGGGCAATAAATGGTTCATGTCTGCATGTCCGGGAGCTGTGTCTGGGTTTTTTGTTCCACACTAGCACCTCTACTGTCCTGCCATCCTACCTCAGAGGTATGTGGAATAGCTAAATAAAATCTGTCACTCTGTATTCATCTCTCTACAGAACCAAAGTAAATGGATTTACCAGTAGCATCCTGAGCTGTGACCTTAATTTTCAAGGCAGGGATTGACTGGGGCAGCCATGACTTAGTAAACAGTGTTCTTTTCAGGAAGAGAACTCCTTAATTACTCAGAAAATTCTCTTATGCAATGAATCATTAGTTGTTGTGGTTTTGCTTTAAATATATTGATGGTTTCTAATGTCACCTGCAGAACACTTAATGTTGTTCAGGGTACATAAGACAACTGCTGTGATAGCAGTAGTCTGTTAACACCAGCTGATTATACTGTTTTGTCTCCCCTACCTCTTGCAAGTGTCCTAGTAGTGTCCTAACTGTAGAACCACTGGAGTTACTTCTAACACAAAAAGCCTTTTCACATGTCCACATACTTGAGTGTAATGTTACTATGAGCTTGATCTCGCCAGCCTGAGTGTAAATACCTCTCCTTCAAATGTAAGTGTAGTTAATTTAGTGGTGTGGGCATAAGCTAGCTCCACTCAGATGTTTCTGAGTTGCCATGCCTTTCTTGACGAGACTTTTTCCCCTTATTCCCTGATGTGCCAGAGGGAGCACAGCTCACTGACTTGTGCGTGTAAGAACTCTCTTTGTCTTTCAAGAAGAAACCAGGCTTTCTTTGGCTGTGTCTGATAGCTTAAAGGCAATATTGGAACAATTTGTGTGCAACACTTCCAAGCAACTGAGTGATAAAGCTGTTATTGTTATGATAAAGTAGAATTTTTAGGAAAGAACAGCATGAAGGAAGTCAAATAATTCAAACAAGCAGCTGTAAGCATGTAGATGTCTAATACTAGGATTTAAAATCCATCAAAATGCAAATGTAATGAGTAGTGGCAATAGTGATTAAATAGCTAAAGAAAATCAATTTACATTGGGTTTCTTTGGACAGTTATGGTAAATTGAAAGTGAACAGCGCTTCTCAGGGAATAGAGTTTTTCAGGGACAACAAACCTGGCACATTGCTGCTGCTGAATGCTCACTTCATATGCAGAAAAGCCTTTAGTTACTTGATCCGATGTATCTCTTAATATCTTTTATGGTTTTTAATGTGGACAAAAGTGTGGAGTTGTGTGATTAAGAGCTGTTAGTGCTGCTTCTTGCATGCTAACCAAGTGTGTCTCTTGGATTTGAAATAATTTTAAATTTGCAGGCACCCTTGGTGGGAAGACGAGAACTTTGGTGTAACTTTAAAGAATATTTTGTAGAGGCAGAGGTAGGGAGCCATCTGTAGGGTTCTGTGGGTTGCAGAAGTCAGCTGCCTTTGTAGTTGTGTTTTTGAACTGTGGAATTGGTAGCACAAGAGTTTACTGTTCCCAGAATATATAGTAGAAATCTTTTCAGTTGTCATAGCTTAATTCATTGCTAAATGTAACTCAGTAGCCAACGAGTATCTTGTATTGATTAATGCTAATTTCTGCTGTAAACCTGTTCGTATTTGTGCACATACTCTCTGCACTGAGGCTGAAATGGACTTGGCTAAGTAAAATGCTCCTTTATTAGTATGATAAGAGAATGTTTTCTGGGCAGCAAGCCTCTGCTCTAAATTACTTGTTACAGTGAAAGAATTGTGTTAAGGTTGTTATAATCATACAACAAAACAATGGCTGGTAACAGATAACAGCCAAGGTTTGCAGTGCATCTTGAACTGCCTTATTTGAAATATTAATTAATTTTACCAGCCCTAGTGATAATGGACATGAACACATCATGAACACATTAAAACTGGTGGCCATTATGTGCATTGCAGCCCCCTTGAAGCAAGGTGTCTCCTATGTGGCTGCATTTAATTTGTCCTTTCTCCCTCCACTGTAGATTTCTCCCCGTACACTCTGCAGCACCTTTGAAAGCATCACATTGTAATCACTTGAGGAGACGAAGAAGCTCATTCAAGTGATGTTGCTGTGTACAGTGTGTGTGAGGATTTTGAACCTAGTTTGTGTGCTTGTGGAAATGGCTGCTTTGGATTAAGGCATCATTGGCCCTTGCAGGGTTTGTTTTTTTTTTTCCCCTCTAATGACTGGCTGGTATGTAACCCGGGACAGTGAGAGGCTATTCATCACTCCAATTCCTTGCTCTTTGTAGTCACTCAAATTTGCTTTCATTTGCATCCCAAACCTGACCTGAAGTGCCTTGGAGGGCAACCATTCACCTTTGCTGCCATAAAGGAGCAAAATGAGCAGGTGGTTACAAAGATTAACTTCATACACCTCTACAAGAGTTGTTTACCACAGGTCATGCCTCTGTGATAAGCACAGTGTCAGGCCTGGGCAGTGGAGCACCCCTGGAATAGTTTTGGCTGGAAGAGATCTTAAAGATGCTACAGGCCAGCCCTTGTCGGTACTAATACTGGGATACATGGTGTGGCAGCCATGGTGTGTGGAGGCTAGTGGACCCACCTCTTCTGCCTCACTGTTCTGTAAAGCATTCCTTTCTGAATTACCTAGCAGCACATTGAGGGAAAAACCTGTGTCCTTTTCCTCTAGATCCAGAGTAAAAATTACCCCAATGTAGCAGTAAATGAACCTAGAATTGGTTTAAATTCATATAGCTTAGATTTCTGCAGGGATTGTTCATTCCAGATGGTGTTAAGATGTATGTGCAATTCCCAGACGCCCATAGCCTTTCAGCAGGGACCTGGCATCATCTTCCTGCGTTGGCTTTTGGCTACACGATGCTGTCAACTCAGTCATCTTGAGTCATTTGTCTAAAAACGGCTCACTGCTGCTTAGTGAGGAAAGCACCTAGTGGGCCTGCCAATTGGGAAATAAGAAATAGCTTGGTGTGGAAAGGTCATGGAGTTGCAGCTTTTAGAGAAGAGTGGAGAGGTGCTAAGGTCTTTGTGCTCTGGTGCTGCCTGGTAACAGAAGTCGGATGAGTATTTCCTCGAGGAAGTTCACTTATTGTGTGTTCCACTTGTGTCAGTGAGTAGTTGCTAGCACCTTGTGAGTGGTTAAGGCCTGCACCGCAAATGGGAGTCGTCTTACTGTGAGTCTTAAGTTATACTTTCAATTAAATGCCAGTCTCTGAGCAAATGAAGAACTTCATCCCAAGTCAGTGGTACTTGGCTTTACAGATGGAGTAGTGCCCATGGGGAATTTCTTTTGAGCTTCAGTACCAGTAACTGGAAATATGCTCATACATACATATTTTAACCCTCCTTAAAAACTTGGAAAAAGATTTTAGGGAAAGTTAAAGCTGTACATCTGATGAAGTGATGCAATTACACGTTTATCACACTTCCTTCCCACCCATGAGGAATGTCAGCCAAACTGTGAATGTTACTCTTTGGATTCATGGAAAGGCTGTAAAACCCCAAGTATGTATGACTCCTGCTAGGAGCCATCCTGAGAGAGGACAGGAGAAATGGACAGAGCACAGCAGTAACACGACCAGTTATTTTCCTTTTCTGTGCTTACACATTCATTGTGTTCAAATTTCATTCTCTGCAAGCAGTGTATCTGTCTTTGATTGGAATATGTTTTTTGGGAAAATACGGAGAAGTGGTATGTGGGTTTTGTAGAGTACGTGGCAGGAGTTCTTCCAATGTTGAAGGCAAATGTGTCTTCCTGTTAGCAAGCTTCTTGCAAGGTCTTGGCAGATCATTCCACCTCTGCCCCAGAATTGAGGGGTTTGGCTTTTTTATTATTATGCAGTAGTTTGAAAGGTGTTTGAGCCCTTCATAGCAGTCCTGAAAATAAGCCTGAAGCCAATAACAAAGTTTCCAAGATCTTCTAGGCAGTTTTCTTGAAGCAACTTGAAAAGTTCTCCAAAGCCTTCTGAAAGTTGCACCCTGTCAGTCTGTACTGCAGGAAGAACATTTCTGACAGATGACACTTTCACAGTAGCCTCATTTGTTACACAACTAATCTAGTTTCTGTGTCTGCAGGACTGTTTACTATGAATACCTGTAGGCTCCTGGATGTTTCATTTTTCTGACAGAGGAGAGATTAAAGACAGCAGGCAGCAATACATTGGAAGAATTTCTAGAAAGAGGTGGAATGAACAACTGAGGTCATGAAGGAAAACATGTCTTTGCTGCCATGGATGATGCTAGGTGTCTTAAAACTAGGACTTGAACTTTTTCTTCAATTAAATTTAAACTTGGAATTACTGCTTGGCCTTTAGGCTGACCAACTTAAAAAGTACATTTTGATCCAATCTAATAAAAGGCTGTATCATATATTTTAGAGGTAGTAGTCTGTAGACATGCACTTATGTTCATGTCCTTCATGTTGCAGTGACCCCAAAGCACTGGGGGGTCCAACGGATAAGCCATTCAGTGGTGGGACAGGTTGGTGGGAATGTAGTCCCCAGACAGGCTAAAACAGCACAAAGTTCAATGTAGGCCTGTTTATCTGTCTTTGCAGGCAGGCTTTGCTGAGCTCCTTCCTTAGTTGGGTAGATGGCAGGCCTTGTTCACTTTTGTTTGATGCTATAATGCTGAGCTGTTGAATCCTCTGAATTTATGAGGCCATAGCAGGAACTTGCTGTGTGCATGAGCATGCTTCTGAGCAATTCTTAGTGAAGTGAACTGCAGTTTTCACTGTCTGGTCATGTTTATTTTGACCCTTTCCTAGTAATATCTTTCTAGATTTTCTTAGGTCTTCCTGAGAAACCAGAAACAAAGTAGTAAGAAACCAATCCTAGGAATAATTTTACTCTTGCTTTTCCTTTTGTAGCTGAGCAATAGAGGTGATGTTTTAAAATCCTCCAAAGAACAGCTGTTTCACAGTACTTAAATTTCTGAACTAGAGATAGGCTTGTGCTGAGTGCAGTGCTGAAAGCACTAAGTTGTGAATCTAGTGTACAGTGTTGTTGCATCCCGGGATTGGCATATAAATCTTTATTATGCTTGTTTTTTTCAAAAGAAATCAACAAACCAAACCAGGACTGTACATCCCAGCTCCCCATTTATAGAGAAAATAGTATTAAATTAGTAGAAGCTGATAGCAGTATCTAATGACTAGTAAAGATAGCTAAGCTTGTAACTTAAACCACAGACGAGTCTGTGGGGCTTTTTCCTCAACCAGAGTTCAAAAGCTAGGATGGATTTCTTGGTGGTGTAAAGCTGCTTGTTATATTGTCAGCCTAGCAAAGTCTTAACTTATTTAAAGGAAGGCTTTGCTTTGTAACAAAAAGATCCTGTAAGGTTGTTGATTTGCCATTTGCTGAGTGCATGCTAGACAAAGCACTAGCATTGCTGCTCATGTAACCTGACAGTGGGAGTAACAAGAGTAAAACAAACACTTGCATTAACTTAAGAGTCAGAAAAGAACTGGCCATTTTCTAATTTCATTTGAGGTGATAAGGCAGGATGAAAATCGCAAGCATTTAATTGTTGACTTTTACCTTGCATTGCTGGAGTTTGCCGAACTAGAATTGTTCTGCACAGTCCAATAACTGCATTCTGACCTAAGGGACCCTGGTATGACTGAGAAAATTATATTCCTGGTGCTGTGAAGCTTTAATTAATTTGTATGAAGTTTATTTAGGGATCTTTTTGATGAAGTCTCACAGGTGATAATAGTCTGTGAGGCAGCTTCTGTGTGTAAAGGCTGTTCATTATTTTGAGTCTTCAAACGTCAAATTTGGCTCAGAAATTTGTTTTGTATTGAGAGCAGAAATGAGCCTGCAGATCATGTAGTGCTTTAACCAGAATTACTTACAGAGAATTTCCTGTAGTTTTATAGATAGCAATGTTCTCACATCCCATTAGAGACTAATTAAAAACTTTTTAATATTTCACATCTAGGGAAATACATGTTTGTCCAGCTGCATGCAAAGATTTATGAGGAGCCTAATACAAAGATTAACCAAAAGTACTTAGTGTTATTTTTTTTAAATTGAGCAAACAACCCTGTTCATCAAGCTTGTTTAATGTTCACATTTTTAATGATTTTATCACCTGCTTGTGTGGTTGAGAAGTTTTAACTGGAAAAATAATACATTAGTAAAATTTCAAGCAAAAACACTTGTAGGATTTGCTTAAAAAAAACCTGCAGCTTCTGTAGTGTACAGTGGAATAGTACCCAGGCTGTATCCTGACACAATTGGACCTGTTCCTCTGTTTGCTGCATACTTTGCAGGTAATTGTGTATTTCAGGGTCTGTTTTCCTGTGTGGATTGTGTGCCTGTTTCAGACAAACACAGGAGGAGGATGTGCAAGTATGCATAACTGATGTCAAACTAAGCTATTCATTAGGATTGACCTTTAGTTTGAAGCCAGCCTTGCTCGATTGTAAATGGTAATTCCTTCCTTCTGGAAGAAACTGGAACCTTTTGCATTAACTTTGTAGAAGCTTCCATGGACAGCTAGCCTAGATCAAGGGTGCTGAGTGGATACTGTAAAAAATGAGGAAAAGGTAAAAAAGGGAAAACAGATCCCAACACAAACAAAAACACAACCAACACCACATATCTAAACAAAGAGAGGCCATCTATACGTTATCACCTCACTGTAGCTCTTATTGACTGTAGTAAGAGGCATGACTGCATAAAGTTGGAGACCCTTTTATTGCAGGTACCTGCAGTTGAGACACAATGCCAGGTGTGACCAAAGTGACACTTCAGAAGGACAGTGCATACTGAAGCCCAGTGCACTTAAGACTTTAGTGCACATCATGAAAAAAAACTCTCATGAAGTGGTACACAAAGTAATGACTGCAGAAATGTCAGAGCAGAGGGCGTAATGTGCAGTGAGGTGAGCTGCACCAGGCAGGGTGCATTCTGTTAGCCCTTTTGTTCATGCTGATGACTTGAAGCTTAAATTTGCTGTATGTGATGAAGACTTGGGAACAGATCCTTTCCTCAGTGAACTTCAGGATTTCTAAGAAAGAGATCCAGCAAGGGGAGGGATATGAACAAAGCAACCCAGTAAGTACAGCCATGTTCTGTTCAGCATCTTACCTAAAGGGATGAAATGTGATGGTTTTGAAAAAGCCAGAGGGCAGGAGGATGTACTATCAGTCACACAGTATAGAGGGTAGATTTGAACAATAGAATTTGCTATTGGAATAAAAGGAGATGAGGATGTAGCAGAAAAGGAAGTGGAGAGTTTTAAACTATGCCTGAGGAAAAGTAGTAAAATATAGCATGTGACAGGAAGAGAGAAGTGGTGGGAAAAAAATGACAAGGAAGGAGGTTATGTGTAACAGTTTCACTGGGACTGCTAAGAACTTCTTTTACTCATTTTTTCTGGTTTCCAGTGGTACATCTGTTGGCCTAGTCATTGTCTCAGAAAGCCTGGCTAGGTGCATATCTGAAGAGGAACATGCATAAATGATGATCTAATTAATATGAGTGAAAAGTTGTGTTTGCTTTGATTAGTGCAGTGAACTAGGTCTCAGCTCTTTCACCAGGGGTCAAAGGCTGACAGGAAGAATACTAACTCCCAGGAGTTAGTATTTTTATATTAGGGAGGCTGAAAAATGCTTTGGAACAAGTCACTGTTACTTATTTAAAGCCAAATGTTTGATTCAATACAGATTTACTTAACTTTTTTTTTTTCTCTTTCAGTTACTATTTCTTCAGCTGCAGAAAAAGGTAACTTTTTAAGTGTTTTTGGTTTTTTTGAAGATGTGAGTAGTTTTGTTACACACTAGTTGTAAAGGAGCACATTAAAATTCTGTCCCTTATGTGTAAGCTCTATGTAGTGAGTAGATTAGTAGAAGAAACAGGGTAAATATCGTGAGATTGAGCTTCTTTAGTTTCTGGTGCCACAAGCTCAGGGTGAAGACGAGACCCATGAGTAATGCAACTATGATTTGGGTTTGCAAATATTTTGAAATGGGTGCCTTCTCAGAACAGAAAAAGGAGAGAAGGAACTGCAGCAGATCCACAAATCCATTTTCTGTTTATTCCTGAGTGCTTCTCAGGTTTGTTCTGTGTAGGTTTGTTCTTCTGTTGCTGTTCTCCAAACAATTTGCTAAATTCCTCAGTACCCCATTCTTTAGGACAGGTTAGAGCTGTGCAAGACACAACCGTTTCAGAGGTAACTGACCATTGGAATTTAAAATTTCCAAGTCATGCAGTTAAGACCCTTTTTTGACAAATTTTGTTTAAAACTTCATACTAGCTTTGGTGTGAGCATGTCACAGTGGGTAGTAGTTATGGAGATACAAACTGACCAAAACAATTGGTTGTTCTTGCTCTGCCACTTTAGATTTGGGACAAAAACTGGTCTAAATCTAATTTGATTTCAGAAGCATAGATTTGTGTTTTGATGATCCACAGATGGCTGCTCTTAGTGTGAGAGCCATCAATAAGAAGCTGTCAAATCTTAAATTTATTTACACAAAAGAACATAGAATTTGGAGCCAGTCTAATAGCTTTTTTTCTGGTGAGAAGCAGAGAAGCACCGTTGAAGGAACCTTGGTGCAATCTGTCTCCTTTTATCTTCTGACAAACAGGTGAAAGAGCAACAAAATCTTCAAAATAAACTGTATTCAGCTCAAGGTGAGAGCTGTTTCTTTACTCTGGATTTTTATACCACAGCTGGACTTCACCTAGACTTCACAAAATCCTGCAGATCACTGATGTTCTTTTACTGTTGATCTGTATAGGCATAGGTCTTTCTTCATAGTTTCATCTGGAAAAGCAAGATCTATGTCTCTTAAGGAAGCCTGGCAGAGGAATGATGTTCGTGTTGCATAGGCAGATCTCTGGCCATAATGCAAATGCAGTGCCTGTCTGACTGAAGCTAGTGCTGTTAAATCTACCAGAGAAGAAAAGTGCTTAGTTAATTAATGAGACTGGCAGAATTGTTGTAACCTCACTGTTAGACTTTAAATAGCTGTCACCTGCAGGCCTCTTGTACCTTCAATTCTAAAGTGTGTCACAGGCATCCTTTAAGCATGAATTTCTTTACCATGGAGATTGATCTTAAAATGCCCCATATTTCAGTGTACTGTGTTCAAACCCTTTTATTACAGTACTTAATTATGACTTTTGATTAAATTAATGGTGTTTTATTCACACCATGAAGGCTTATTGTTTCTTTGTAATTTCATCATTTTGTCTAGATTTATATCCATTAGGATAGGGAAGGGAAAAAGTCAACTCTGAATTTATTCTGGCACTGTAATATACTTCTCATTTATTACTACCTATAATCTGACTCTATCTTTGAAGCAGTATTAAGATGATTCACAGAAGGGTGTTAAGGGCAAATCTTAGGAGGACTTAGCATATTTTAGGATGATTCTAAGGGCATGTCTTATGACATTGTCCTCCTGAGGGCATAAATTATGGCCTGGTATGCATCAATGCCTTTAAAGAAAAGTGACTTGACTTGTTCACAGCATGGCACCCAGAATCCTGGATTACCTCGCTTTAGCCAGGACTTCCTCATGACTTTGAGTCTGGCTGAACTGGCAGATACTAGGGTTTGATGTTTCTGATGAATTTTCCATCTAGCTTGAAATTACACGAAAATGAGCTGAATAGGAATGAGGCTGTTTATGTTTGTGCTGGAAACCAGTGCAAGATGCTTCAGGGAGTAGTCTGCAGAGGATATACTGCAACTCAAAGCAGTGGGTAGAGAGACTGCTGAAGTCAAAAAATGGTATCTTCCCTTCCTCCTCTTTCTTGGGGAGCATTGACACTACAGATACCTGTAATCACAGTAGAAATACCAGCACAGGAGAGGGAAAAGCAGCAAGAATTCATTCAGCCAATATGGGTTGCCAATTGCAGAGTTTTTGTCTTGTATTCTGGATGATGCTCATCACTGGAACAGCTGTGGAAGCCTTGCTGTTCCTCTACTTGCTCCAGTTTGGCTACTGAGCACAGATTGCAAGATCTCAGTTATTGCAGCAGCACTTAAAACAGATACCTCCTTCTAGTAAATACTGGTAGCTATGGCACAGATCTGTACTCTTGCTGCAGCCAGCCTCAGAGCCTGTTGCTCTTTGTATTGTTGGGGCATTTGCAGCCTATGGCAAGACTTTGCAGTTTTGCTGTTGGAAGCATTGTGTTTGTACTAAAAATAATCCCTTCAAAGGATCTGAATTCTGGGGGTGATTTTTGTGGAGCAAACAGAACCATTTACTGTGTAAGTTAGTTTTGCTGTGCCCTGCCCCCTCTTGTATCTCATTTCCTCTTTCCTTCTATTCAATTTCTCTCACCCTTTTTGCTGAAGCTCTGATCCATGCAGCTGATTCAACTCCAATTTTATGCCCATTTCTCTTTTCCAAACCATTTTCTCATGCTTTAATGGCTTAACCACAGAACATTTCAATGTGTATAATATGTTTTCAATAAAAGATAGTGTCTACTTCTGCAGTACCTTGTACAGTGATGCACTTTCCCATGAGGGTGTTGGTTTTAGAATGGCCTTATAAAAAACATCTTGCTTCTTGGATTTTCAGTGATCTCCCTATCTGAAAATTTGCCAAATCTGTCAGTAAGGTTGGAGGAGTCTGAGGTGAAGGTAGAAAGTACAATTTTTCTGAAGAAGGCTCAAATACAGTTTGTGTGTTTTACCACAATGAGCAGTGAGAATACTGAAAGATGATAAATTAAGACCACATCTTCCATGCTGTTGGAAGTTCCTAAAGTTTCAGTCCTGTCCTGCCATCTATGAAGTATGTCACATGGCTTCTCAGAGTGCATGGGAAAGTAGGTCAGGTTTCTTTTTTCATGAAACTGAACATAATATAAGTGAAGATAATGTAAATATTTAGTATAACTTCTTTTTCTGGTATTAGTGATCAGTTTCCTCTTGACAAATAGTAAAAGAATGTTAGGGGAAACAAGATTGGAAGAAGCTTCCTTAGTCATAAGGTCTGTGTCTCTGATCTTTAAGGCAACTGTATTACACAAGCCAATTCACAAATTCATTTACCACACTACAAAAGTCTGATTTTATTGCTGCCATGACTCTAATACAGGACTCTTCCAGATTATAGTCCTCTGATAATCTGAAAGAGGATCATAAGACAGTTGTTAACTTGCAGCTAGCTTTCATCTTGCAGTTTTAACCAAATCAGAGGTTTTAGTGTTGTTACTGACTAGTATCAGTTAGAGTGGCATACTGCTGTGGTGTTTCTCTTAGAAGTAGAAATTAAACTGAGTTTCATACATCAGTTCTCAAATACTTTAGCATAATCTAGAATGGAATTGTAACAGCAGCTTTGCCTAAAAGAGGTTAGTCACATGCCAGGGATAGAACTGTGTTCAGTTCTGAGTTTTTTTGGTTAGAGGGTTTTTGTCCCTTCAAAGTGGAATCTTGGATAAAAATAATCTTATTTCTTTGAGGAATAGCAGCCATCACATTTGGTGATCTTTTTTAATTTGTTTTTTTTTTAAATGAACACTCCTAGAGTGCTAAGTGTATCCAAGGCAAAGGGTTTCATTTTATCAGGTGTTTCATAGCATAACAGTATAGACCTCAGTAAAGATCAGGGACTTTGTTTCTTGGGTTTTTCTCAGCTATATTAACCAAACTCTTATTTGTATTTTATTGCAGTTGTCTACCTTGTGGTTTTTCATGTGTCGTTTTTCATGTTTGTGTGGTCGTATTGGAAGACAATTTTCACATATCCTGCATCCCCCTCTAATGAGGTAAATATAACATTAAAAGATGTCAGTGCCTTTTTTATAAATAGCTGAACTGTTGTCAGTGATGAAACTTGTTAGCAGTGCTGCATGATTCACCTTTCCCTTCTCATTATCTAAAATAGAACAGCATGACAGTGTATCATGAATGAAAATGATTGAGCTACACTTAAAATGCTGTATACTTGGTGTAATCACTTTTTCTTACACAAAATGTGAGTTTAATTCATCCCAAGTTTTGACAGATATGTGATGGTATGAGGTAACTTGCTTGAAATCTGGATGTTTTAAAACTGATAAATACAGTGACATTATTTTTGTATTTAATTTTTGGTTGTTTTAACCTTTGTCTGGGTAAGAAAAAACAGTCATGCAATGTGTGCTGGTAACCTGGAGGCTTGAGCCACGTGTTAAGGTTGAGGGACAACTGAGCAATGCACTCATAAAGTAGCCCACAGGAGGGCCACAAAAATTATCAGGGAGCTGGAACACCTCCTCTGTGAGGATAGGCTGCAACACTTGGGATTGTTCAGCCTGGAGAAAAGAGGGCTATGAGATGCCTTTATTGCAGCTTTTCTGTACTTAGAAAGGAATACACAAGAAAGGTGGGGAGTGATGTTTGTTTTGTGGTTTTGTTTTGTTTTTTTTAGATCAAGGCCTCTTGTGACAGAACAAGAAGTAATTAGTTGTAAACTAAAGGAGGGAAGATTTTGATTAGATATAAGATTGTTTTTTACAATGAGGGTACTGAAACATTTGGAACAGGTTACCCAGAGAGGTGGTGGAGGCCCCATCCCTTGGGACATTCCAGGTCAGGCTTGATGAGGGCTCCGAGCAACCTGATCTAGTTGAAGATGTGTCTGCTCACTGCAGGGAGATTGGACTACATGACCTATAAAGGTCCAACCCAGTGCATGCTGTGATTCTGTGATAACTATAAAAGCCTTGTTTTGTTAAAAAAAACTTCAAATGAATTACCTTATTTTCTGTTTTCTCATATCTGTATGGATTAAATCAGACACCTAATTTAAAATAGTCTCCTTCCTGTCCTTGCTTTTATAAAGCTTATAAATTGGCTAAACTGTTTGAGCCTTTCATTGCTCTGTGGGGGTTGAATTTTTATTCTATTTTTGGTAAGACTGACTTTCAGTGCTAATGTCATCCTTAAACATTTTTTTAAAAAAGTCAAAGTCATGCTTCTAAGGAAAAGCAAACACTACTCTGCAATGCTTAATTATGGCTTAGAGATCAGTATCTTAAAGCTGCCAGAATATAAAGTGAAAAAAAGTAAAGATTGATGAGCCGACCAAAAAGTGTAGGATTGAATTGTTAAACGAAGCAATTCAGAAGGAGTTGTCTTCAGGGTGGTTTGTTTTCACTTTTTCTGGGGTGGTTCTGCAGGAAAACTACAAAGTAAAACAGGTTAGCTAATTAAAATGTGATAGGAATAGCGTTATTCCATGTTTTGAAAAGCTCTGTGAACCAGAACTGCTCCTAAAGCTAATGCCTAGGAACTTCTACTGTTTGCTTGGATTCTATTTCATTAATACAAAGCTTCTGACGGTACTTACCCTATAGTTATAATAATGTTGCAGCAAACTTTTCGTATTCACAGTATGAAAGGAGTGCTTTGGACATACGGCATGTAATGAATATTTCCTATGCCAAGCATTGGGAGGTAGATCAGATCTAATACAATTTTCATGTATATCTAGCTTTAAAAAGAATAAAAGGAGGGGAAAACAAAACACACCACCACATACCCAAATACAGAATCAGCACAACTTTTTCTCTCTCTGGGCAAATCCCTTCTGTTCATGTACCAGTGAGTAATGTGTGCTGGTTACACTTAAAAACAAAACATTCGTTCAGAATCTCCCTATTGTATGGGAATGTAAACTGATATATTTTTAGTCATTCAAATTAGCCATTCTTGCAAAACAAATAGCATCCTGTGATCTTACTATTGAACTAAAAAAAGATTCTGCAGCTGCTGTTGTCTTAGTGTAATCCCTGTACGCTTGTCCTAAGAAAGAACAATTGACATTATACAAGATCCAGAAAGAGGAAGGAAACAAAGGGACTCTTTCTGTTTTCAATAAAAGCTGCTGGAAACTCATTAGGAATTCTCTTAGCTGTGTGGTACAGACAACTTTTGATGTCTTTGAACATATCCTGCTGTTGTCCAAATAGATTGTGGTCTCACAGCCCTATTAATTTCTGAAATTTAAACAGATACAGAGCTCTCCAGAAAACAAAAATCCTACCCAGTATTTTTTGAATAATATTGTGATGTTAGTTGGACAAATTAAAGAAGCCTTGAAACTTGCAATTTAGTTACTTTTCAGTGCGTTAATGGTTTGTCATAGAAATGTCGTCTGCAGGTCGTATTTCAAGTTTCATGCAACATTGCTTGATTGCAGGTCATGAAGACAGAGTCATGAGGGCAGTAGGGAGGTGTATTGTACCACTGTTTGCTAGCATGATGCTTCATACTAGTCTTAAATTTTTTGTGTGAGCATCTCCAGTACATATTTCAGTAAATATCTTACAAGATTGACCTCATTTTTAAAATCCCAAACTCTTGGTGATGACTGAAATGTTCAACTTTTTTTTCCTTTTGCAGATATGAATCCTAGTTTCTGATTATTTAAAATAGGCTTATGTTTGAACCTTGAATGGTGGATAGCCCCAATAGTTGGGATAGTACTGTATGAAACATGAGGTTTAACTAGACCCTCTGAGGTAAAAGGCAACTTGTTTCCATCCTTGCTTCAAAGAATAACACAGAAAATTGCAGCAGTGTCTTACTGCTTCATCCTTTCAACACATGGAGTATTCATTGTTGCTTGCCAACTGATGGTAATCCAGATCAGGAAAATGTACAGGATGAGAGGAATATCCCTGTGAACTAATCATATACATATTCTTGGTAGGAAAATACGGTCATATTAAACCTCAGTAAGCTAGTTTTTGTTCCAGCAGTGCACACGGTATTTTTCACTCACTGCCATGAATACTTTATCTATGTGGGCTCATAAAGGACTCTTGTAGTCCATGCAGAAAGCTCAAAATTTAAAAGTGTTTCAAAACAGAAAAATGCCAAAGGAAATCGTGAGTTCAGACTCCCACTCAACAAGGGGCTTGTCAGCTCACTGGGTTTTGTGAGGCTTAATGGTAAAGCTCATCAATTCAGTGTATACCAAACCAAGTGTTTCACAAAAGATAAACTCTCCAGGTTCTTCTGGTAAAGCTTTACATTTCAGTTAGGATTCAACAGGAATGCCTCTCATACTTCATTCTGAATTTCAACTTACAAACTGTCCAGCTCTGAAGTAAAACAGCTGGTTAAACTTTTTTAACTTCTGTGCTGAAGCCATGAAGCCCCTCCTCCCCTTTTTTCCCCCTCATTCTGGATCGCACTCCTGGGAGCCAGAGGGGAAGTGGGAGAAGAGAACTTTAGGTCCCTGTAACAACAAAGGACTGTTGCACCTTCTTGTTCTGAGATCACTTCATTAATGCTTATCAGGAATTAAAGGAGAGATTGTGCCTTCTTAAAGCTCTACTGTCTTTGCCTTCCTTTGTGTTGAAAGGAAAATGCAATTAAGAGTGGATCAGACAGAAAGATTATTTTCTTTCAAATATGCCTAGGACCCTCATGGGATTTTAAGGATCTCCTGTAATTCCTGCAGCATTCATCCTAATTTATGTGGGTTTTTTTTGGTCGTTAGGTAGAGGTTATCCAAAGACATAGGATTTCTTTGACTAGAACACAAAGTAGTAATTTCTTCATGATGTTTTCTCCCTCATAGTTTTGCTTGTCAAAAGCTGATAAGGAACAATATGAAAAAGAGGAGAGACCAGAATTGCAGCAGGAGATTTTGAGAAGAGCAGCAAAAGACTTGCCTATATATACAACAACAGCATCGAGAGGTGAGAGACAACAGTAATTCTGTTCTCCTGAAGATATTCAATATATCAGTTTAATTTAGTGAAATTCATTTGATGCTACTGAGTGAACAATCTGTTAAACACATATTGCAAAGTCTTTGTTTTGTTGTCTGTTTGGACTGGGGTTTTTTCCCCCCAAGAGACATTGAAGTCCTTTGTTTGGGAATCTCAACATGTAGTCAGTATTTGGGATAAAAAAAATCCTTTTAGAGCAAGGAGATATATTACATTTATCTCTAGTTGTGGCTATAAAAAAGTAAATGCAGCAAAGAAATATAGCTAGAAATGGAGAAGGTTAAATTTTTCATGTCAATTTTATAACCATTCCTATCTCCCGTTTAAACTTCTTTTTCTGAGCTGTATCAGTTCAGCAGGAGAAAAATACTTAAGGCAAGAATTTAAGAACAGATAACTGTTGTTTCATCCCCATCTGTGACTCAGTACAAAGCTGGTTATGGGCTATTTCTGTATTTGCCTTTAATACATATAGGCAATACATAGGCGTTTTTATTCCAACATATATGAAATGAATGATCAGTGAAACTGCTGTCTGAAATGGCTGTCTTATACATATGTATATTCTTTATTAAAATCTAGCTTTTATATGTCTGTATAGCTGCTTCTCTTTCTTTAAAGTAACGACCCTATTGAGTTTTTCAGAAACATAAACTACTCAGAATAACTGTTGCCAAAGTTCACTGTGACTTTTTAAACAAAATCTAAGGGTACCTGGCTTTTCTGAATACAAGCCTCCTTTTAAGGAAATCAGTTTTAAGATTCTATAGTGGTCTGGGTAGCTCTTGCCAGCTCTTAGCAGTTCTGCTTAGCTGTAGGTGTTGGCTTTTCTTCTCCTTTCAAGCTGTGTGTGCTTATGTCTTGCTTCCATTGAGAAGAGCCTGAAGGCTTGTTTAAAAATATCTGGAAAAGACTAAGAGGAGCTGATATACTGAACAGTTAATAGATCATTATCTGATGAAGAGGACTGAGAAAAATAATGTAAAAAGTTGGCTTGCTGAAAGAATGGGATGGCCAAATAGGCTGTATAGAGGTGAAAGATGGAAGTCTGGAGAGCAGAGAAGAGTAAATGGAAATGGGCTCAGCACAGGTGAATATTAAACTGAAATAGGTGAAAGTTTTCAAAATATTTTCAGATGGTTAAAACTCTCAAAAGTACTTGTATGAAAGAGTAGGCATGTGAAAGGGCAGGAAGTAAGATGCACTTCACGTTAGAGTTGGGAAACCTTTTGTAAAATTAAATGAGTTCTTCTGACTTGACCCTTGTTACTTGAATGCAGCAATCAGATACTGTGATCGATGCCAGCTAATCAAACCTGACCGCTGCCACCATTGTTCTGCATGTGATGTGTAAGTTACTGAATGTGAAATTACAGATTTTCTCTCTCCTGTGGTCATTGCTTTTGTGTGTCCATACCTTAACTGTGTGTCAGCCCTTGCACAACAGCGTAATTTAGTATTTATTTCTCTCTCAGACCCTCAGTACGTGAATTTCATGAAAGAGCAAAGTTCCTCCTTTTGGTGCAATATTACAATGATTGCAACCCGAATTTCCAAGTGTTTACAAAGCCTGTTTGTAGTTTTGTAAAACAATGCTTATATTAAAAAAAAAAACAAACCAAACCATCAGTGATGAAAATAAAAGCCACTCCAAGATAAACCAGCATCAGCAAATGCGTATTACAGGCTGTCCTGTTGTATTTTGCTTTTGTGGTCTTAAAACAGATATGTGCTACGAATAACGCTAAAAATCTTTATCTCAAAGATTGTCAGTGGCATCACATGCCGTAGCTGTCTCAAAGCCATCCCTGCTGTTCTTTAGCTTCATTCTGAATCATCAGAGAAGTGTGTAAGAGTGCTGAAGATTGAGACTGAACATGCTGAGCTTTAGGAGATCTGCTAAACTGAAGAAACTAATACACATTCTTTGGCTAAATTCACATTTATTAGCAAATAAAAGTATTTATGTGTCTGAAATGTCTAGTATCTATTTATGCAAAAACTGGATGAAAATGGCACATAGACTATTCAGATTAACTCCTATTAGCTTTAAAAAGCAAACAAGCAGCAAAAATAGCCTTGAGGTAGACTTAGTTTAGGTGAATGCTGGTGTAACACACCTTACCCACACAATTCTAAATGGTGCTTTGGATTTGTTTTCTCTCAATGTGCGTGTCTAATTAGTATGGCTTAATGAACTGTTGCTCCGCAGTGTCCCCAATACTAATTAAAAAAGACCACCTCATAACAATTATGAAAAAAGATACTATGAAAGATACAGTTCAGCAGCCTACTTTAAAAAGAAATAAAGATAAAACCAACCCACGTACCAATAGAAGCTAAAAGTGTGTGTCTTAGAAAAGGTAATTTTTTGGGGTGAACTTACTGGAAATTCTCTCTTTCAGATGTGTACTAAAAATGGACCACCACTGTCCATGGTAAGTTTATAAAACCAAAAAAATCAGTACAATAAAATTAATTAGATTCTACACGATTAATTAGATGCTGCTTCAAAAGTGCAACTTCTAAGTAAAATCTTAATATTCACAAAACTTTCTGAGGCTTTAATATGTGAAAACAAATAGTGTTACTAATGGTGTTGGAACATGGAGTTCTAGGCCCAGTAGCCCAAATTGTGCAGTTTCTCCTTACATAGAGAAACCCTGGTGCTAACGAAATCCATGAAAAATGGCCTTTCTTTTGAGATGTGACACTCACTACCGTGTGAAAATCACTTCTCTATACTAGCTGATACATAAGACCTACTCCGTTACTCTTCTGTGGTTCGTATTCACTGGTAGTTAGTCAAGTATTACCTGCTGTCACTATAAAAATGCTGCTGTCAGTAGTTGAGTTACAGGTGGTCTTGTAACCAAAGCAATATCCCCTGAAATAGGATAGAGAGACTCATACTGTCCTATGATGGCAGTTAGTTCATACTGTGTGAGACACTTCCGATACAGATTCTGTGTATCATGTGCTTTGCTAGTTTATGTCCTGTCCTGTAGAACTTCATGGGGGGCAAAATTTATGTGAGGGAGCTCAGATTGTTTGGCCTGAGGAAAGAAATTTCATTCAAAACGGCTTTAAACGCTGCTGAAACACCAGTGCCAAACTGTTCTGGATGTACCACTGGCCTTATACGTGTTATGCTCTGCAAAAGCTGAATGTATCAGTTTGGTTGGTTTTTTTTTTAATTACTTTTGTATATCATAGTAACCTCTTTCTCTTTCCCCTCCTTCTAGGGTGAATAATTGTGTGGGATTTTCTAACTACAAATTCTTCCTCCTGTTTTTAATGTATTCCTTACTGTACTGTCTGTTTGTTGCTGCCACAGTCTTGCAGTACTTCATAAAGTTTTGGACAGTAAGTTCTAAGGCTTTTTTTGTTGTTGTTTGTTTGTATAATCTTGCATGTGTTATTGGAGGCTGTATCAGCATGTTGTCACTCACCATTTACTCTGTCCCATAGTTCATTACCATTAACAGCATCAATTGAAGTGACTGAAGCAGGAGAACCTTCCAAATATCAATAAATATATTGCACTGCCCAGGATGAGTAATTTGGGGAAGAAGTTGTGTTGAGAATGCTGCAATTTCTCTAGGCCATCAAAATTGATTGGCACAGCTCAGGAGGTCTTTTCAAGACTGTTTGTTACATGGAAAGATAGTTAGATATGTAGATTGTCCCAGGTAAGGGGTTAAAAACATAACCTGCCTCCATCCCAGGCAGAAAATGTGTGTCCCCCAACTTTAGGGAGTGATAAAAGGAAAAACTAGAAAGACTGGAACAAAACAAAAAATGGTGTAACTTTAATAAAGGATAAGGAGGGTCAGAAAGAACTGGCAATATTGAACAATTGCACTTACCTCTGTGTATACGTACAAATAGAGACACATATAGTTATCAGTATTTTTTATATATGAAATTTAAATAGCAATTTTGTATCTTCCTAGATTTGCCTATGGATAATCTGCTACCAGACAAGGCAGGTTAATTTCTTGGGAACTGACTAAGCTCTGCTTTTGAGTCCCTACATAGGCATATCTGAACTTCATACAGGAGGCTTTTATTGATCCAGTATGGGGACGATGCTACAGTCATTTGCATTGTTAATGATATATGTATTCCCTGACATTTATTGCCAGTTATCAAATGATTGACACTCACACATGCATCTTGTAGATGAACTAAGGTGATGAAGGGTGACCATCCTTGTACATCAGTGTACTATTCCTCCTCTGTTTTGTTTTAGTCCCATTCAAGGCTGAACAGAGTATCTTCTAATATTGTTCCCTTTCATCTCCAAAACCTCATACTGTGCTTTCCTGTCTTTAGGTGGAAGAGCTAGTGTAAGAATCCTTCAATTGGTTTTCATTAACTGGTATGGAAAAAATTGCTCAAAGTGAAAGGCTGTCCATCACATCTAAGTAAATAACAGCATGTACTTCTCAGATGCTAGCCGCTGTCAAGAGTAACTGGGAAAAGTAGGCATTATCTATAGCTATACAAATAATCTGTACAGGAGCAAAAAGGTGTCAGGGAAAGAGAAACTCGATTGTGTATTCAGAATAGTTGTATCTTGAGACGTTTGGCTCTAGACAGGTAAGATAAATGGTATAAAGAGTATGTTTGATTGTGATCTTCTAAACCTATGGGTCTGATCTGCCAAAATGCGAGGTTTCTTTTAGTCTGCAGTTCTGTATATCAGCCTGTCACTGTAGATCAAGGAACTGTGTGGGAATTGAGCTGTCAGTATGGCATGAAATGAAAGCCATAAAAGTATTCATCAGACACACTGTGGCTTGACAGGTATTTCAGATTAAATGGTTTGATTCTGCTGTTCAGTCTTGCTTGACTGTAAACAGTTAAATTTTTAATTTGTGAATGTGCCACTCCCACATATCTGACTGGCTTCTTTCCAGTGCTTTGTATGCCATTTCTAATGAAACTGTGGATATACTCTAGCATCCTGACCAGTCAGTGCTTGAGCAAAAGAAATAGTTTGCTTTGTCACCTCACTTCATAAGTGCTAATGCAACAAATGGACATCTGACACTGAACATTTAATACCAGCGTTTGTAGCAAGGCTCTTCCAAAACCCATCAGATGTAATAATTGAAGTGGATCCTTGATCAGAGAAAAAAAACTTGAAAGGGGTGGGTTTTTTTCCTTTTCAGTGATTTACTGTTAAGGATGCTTCCTGCCAGAATAGGCTACTTCTGGAATGTGACAATAGACAATGTAGTTACGTGTTTGCACTTGCTGCTTTCACTTCTGGTTACTTTCAAGGCAGACTCTGGTTAAGACATCATCTTGCCATTATTAAATGGCTCATTCCACAAAGCAGATGTTCCTCTGAACTTAAAGAACCTGACTAAAGCAGACTTCCAGAAAGAGGAGGTAGCACCATAATCACGTAGGCTTTCAAAATGTCCTGTGTCTCTAGTATGTAAGCTTTTAGGCAAGTGCTGTTGCCTGCAGAATAAACGCCTGGAAGCTTTCTTCTATGTCTACATCCAGAGCAGAGCACTGCTGCCTTGTGCAGTCTGTGGACTACTAAGGTATATTGCTAATGCTTGGCTTTATCTGCTACAGCATCAGACAGATTTACTCTTTTGTCATGTTTCGTTGAGGCTCTCTAGGGGTGGTTTATTCCCCTCCAAAGCAAAAATTTTATACCTTCACAAGGTAGTGTTTCTTTTTTGCTTCCTCATAGATGTTTTTCAGAGAAAGGGTGCAACAAACTGCTCTATATATACAGTGTTGGGATGAACTCCTTGAGGATCATAGCCTTGGTCACTTCAGAACTCATAGTAATGAGATGATGGTGTGCTGTCTATGCGAAATTTAGCAGTCCATCGTTTCGCCCTGTTGGCAATATTTGTAGAGAGATATGACACAAATAGGCAGATTCTTGCAAACATTGTGAGACAAGTACACCTACTTACATCTTCTGTTGAAGAAAGTCTTTGTGTTTCTTACTTGCACATGCATCACTTTTATGTGGTATCTTTCATGCTTTGTGCTGAAGTGCTGAAGAAAAATCTTTATACTGTTCACATAGTAAATAGGCTGTAAATGTTTACTGCAGGCTTGCATGCAGCAGATGTTAAAAGTTGGTTCTGTGGGTCAAGGGAGCATGAATTACTCCTTTTTTTTCCATACTCATAACAGCCTTTCCTCTACTAATGTATTAAGTTTTTTCTACCTAGTTAAAGATAATCATAAAATAAAACCTCTATGTAACCAAACCTATGTGGCAAAACCCCAGCACTGGCTGAATGCCCAGTTTTTGATGTCTTGTTTATGTCATGCATGGTGGTACTTTGCAGTGTGTTTGTTCTCATTCTTGCTGCGCTCCCACCCGCTTGAAACCTGTGTATTTTCCAGCCTTTTCAGCATTTTTCATTGCTCTCCAAATTATTCTGGCAATCCTGAGTGTAGCAAATTCAAGGATATTGGTAGATGTTTCGAATAGATGGCACAGGCTTCTGCAAAACTTTGGGTTTTGGCTTCTGCAAAAACTTTGGTATTTCAGTTCCTTCAAAGAATTCATTCATCTTGCATATACATGTAAGGACATGTACCAGATCTCTTGGGGGTTTTCCTAGATGTAAACTAGACCTAGCTACTAAAACATAAGTAGCAAGTCAAGCTCTGACAGCATTTTTTTTGTTGCTCAGATGGTTATGTTTGTGGAGGAGTTTGTAGGGGACTCAATTAAGAGTAGCAATTTGCCTTAGCCTACTGTATATACTAAGTAACCTGAATTTTCTTGTGCAAATTGTTTCCTTCTGTAAGCTATACAGCGCTCTCATCTCGACCTCTCTGCTGCTGCTAAGCGTAATGATTTTGAAAAACTAATGTGTAAAGTTTCACTTTCTTTTCATGTGCTGTGGCATGTGGACAGATAGTAGAACATAACTGTGAATAAGTCTGTTGTACATATTCAAAGCCTGCATGCTTCTCTCCAGGAGAGAATTGTCCTTTTGTGAAAGATGCTTCAGTTTTGCAACTGTCATTCCAGGTCTTGGAACCTGTGGCTGAATCCAAGTAGTCAGAATAGGTAAAATCTTCCTGAGGATCATGCAAATTGCAAATAATGCAAAAAATCCTCCTCCAGGTTATACAGCTACTATTTCAGGAAGATGCAACTGAAATCAACTTTGTGTTTTCTGAGGGCCAGAAAATCTAATATGAAGCTACCTTTGCTGCTGTTCTTTGACCTTCAGAATATGCAACTACAGAAGAGTAATAGATTCATAGAATCATTTAGCTTGGAAAAGACTTTTAGGATCATACAGCCCCACCATTAACTCAGCTCTGCCAAGCCCACTACTAAACCCTGTCCCTGAGCTCTGTATTTACAGAACTTCTAAACATGTCCAGGGATGGTAATTCAACCACCTTTGGTCAGCCTGTTCCAATGCCTGATGAGAGGTTTTTTCCTTATGTCTAACCTAAACTTCTCCTGGTGCAACTTGAGGCCATTTCTTCTTGTCATGTCTCTTGTTACTTGCGAGAAGAGACCAACTCCCACCTCTCTACAGCCTCCTTTCAGGTAGTTGTAGACAATGATAAGACTCATCTCTGGTTCTTCTTCAGACTTAACAGCCCCATTTCCCTGAGGTGCTCCTCATAAGGCTTGTTCTCCAGACCCTTCACCAGCCTTGTTGACCTTTTTTGTATTCACTCCAGCACCTCAATGCTCTCTGTTGAGGTGCCCAAAACTGAACATAATATTTGATGTGTGCCCTCACCAGCACAAAATACAACTGCCTATTCCTCCTGGCAATGCTATTTCTGATACGTGCCGTTGACCTTGGCTGCCTAAGCACTTATGGCTCATATTTAGCCAACCAGTACTCCCAGGTCTCTTTCGGCCAAGCAGCTTTCCAGCCATTCTCCCCCAAGCCTGAAATGTTGCCCTGGGTTGTTGTGTCCCAAGTGCATGGAAACAGGATTTAGAAAAAGTAATTGGACAACTAGAACACTGCAGTGTGCTCTGAGGTGAGAAAAGTCATCATAAGTTTAACATGAATGTTACTAATAAGCTGCAGTTAGAGTGTGTGTTTTGCTAGCCTTAATTTTGAGAGATCACAAAACACAGCAAATCGGTGTAGCAGGAGAAAGAGGAAGTTGCATGAATTGCCAAAAAAAAAAAGGGACATTAAAAATAAAACCAAACAGTAAACATGGAAACTGAACTAGATGGCAATTCAGAGGGCTGGACCCTGCCATCAGTTGCTTGCTGTAGGATGATCTGATGGTAGCCAGCAGTTTTGACAATGCTCTGTATATTTGTCTGACTCCACAGTAAATGCTTGGGCTCTTCCTGGGCTTTCTGCACAGAGTAATGTAACTTGAAAACCCATACCTCTTACCTACAGCAGGTTCATTAAGTGCTAGCTAGCATCTTGGCTAAGACAACTAACGCCACTCTTTAGGTATAAAGGTCAGAATTTAAGTACTAATGTAAATTAAGCTTTCCCATTTCTAGTTTTATTTCTTAAATATGAGTTCAGTTTCAGATCTGCTAAAAATGCAGCCCAGGAATATTGGGAAGAAGAACCGTACTCGTGTGTTATAGGTTCTTTTATTTAAAACCGAGAAAATTATGCAAAGAATGGCAATTTATTTTTTCAAATGTTTTTTACTGAAACTACATCTAATAGTAATAGATATGTTCTGAAGTATAAATATTTTGTAACTTAGTGATTGCTCTGTACCTCTGGAGTATTCTAATCTTTTCAGACCTTTATGAAAGGTTTCATTGTTTTCACATGAACATTACTTGTGATTGAAACAACTAGTAAAGAGATGGTGTGGTGTAGCCATGTTATTCAAGCTGAGGAACCACTTAGAAGTGATCCAGCCACAGTCTGAATAGCAATACTTGGATGCTTCAGTAAAAAATCCCATGCCTTGGAAGTTAGTAGTGTGCACTTATGTACTCTCTTGCCTTCTCTTGAAGAATGGAAGCTAAGGCTGCTGATGGGCGTTGGAACTTGGCAAGTCCAAGAGCACATGTGCACACAAACCATTTTGTTCTTAACAAAGCCTGTGCTGTTTTCAAACCATTTTGTTTTAATATAATACTAGTGTTTAATAAATTGTCTTTGTTTGCGCAAAGCTTTGCCGCAGGAAAGCTGCAGAGAATTGTCCAAAGGTAAAATCCAATATTGCTGTAATTATTTAAATACTGTGCCTACTATAATCCATCACAGAATGAAGGAGACTTGTTATTTGTTGCCTGTGAATATAGGCAATGTGCAGGGATATAGGTATACTTCTGTGTGCTTGATCTCAATTGAAATATGTTTTAGTCTTGAAAAAGAAAATCTGCCTGAGATAAGTGGGTATACTGAATGAGCTAATGGAAAGAGTAATCACAATAATGCTAACTAAACAGCTGAATAAAAATAGTCTCTCAGCTTTCATAGTGCTGTTAAAGGGCAACTATTTAAAAGTACTGTGATTTCAGAGAATGTAGAACTGGAACAGTATTGTTACAAATCTTATTCCCTCTTGAAAGTGCAAGCCTAAAAATAGTTGGGATTGGGGTAGAATCTTCTGTCCAATATGGGTGGGAGGTTATTTTTTTTTTTATATGGTGCTTGTACTAAAATTGTTGGGTTTCATGTAGATCTTCCGGTGAATCACTTTTTGCTCAGAAATAGAAGTACGTACTAGTTATTGCCTAAACCTTAGGGATCATCAGAAACTGAAGATGTGTTCCAGGTCTTATCTGAGAGCTCATCAGTCTTGAAAACACAGTATTACAGTCAGTTAATATCCCTTACATCAGTTCAGAAGTAGGTTCAATGTTGTTACCTTGCCAGGAAAGGGCAGTGTTTGTTCTGTGTTTTTTTCCCTTTAAAGTAAGTAATTTTGGATATGTTGTTTTCCATTTCTCTTTGGCTGTGACTGCACAGGTCTTTTTAGTATAGGTTGGAGTTTTTTCTACTTGCTCCCTACTGTGCACTTAAAGTCAAGAAATGCGTAGATGACACTGCGCTCAGATGGAATGGGTACCTGTCAGCTTTAAATGCTGCTGTGCAGGTTAACATGAAGGAAAGAAAAGCTCGGCTTAGGCTTTTGTTTTGTGAAAAGTGAGATGGAAGACCTGTAGGAGAAGGGGTGTGGCAGAAAATGTTTAGGGACAATGCTGCATTAGTTGCTAAAACCTTAACGTATTAATATCTTTCTCTCTTTTCTCCTCAGAATGAATTGCCAGGGAATGCAAAATTCCACGTACTATTCCTTTTTTTTGTGGCAGCCATGTTCTTCATCAGCATACTGTCACTCTTCAGCTACCACTGCTGGCTAGTTGGCAAAAACAGATCGACTATAGGTCAGTTAATTGCAATGTGGAACTGTTCCTTGTCCAGAAAACCATCAAGTTGATGAGAATTTGAGGCCTACGGGATATTTTTTAGCATTGTGCAATAAGAAGCATATTTGGTGAAAGCATCTGAAGGTGAAACATAAGAAAATTAAGCATGTGTAGGGATCCTCTGCTGGAGCCCAACATTCAGATTAGTGATTAATATTTGATTACTTTCTTTGTATTGTTTAAATCTGAGACATTGTACTTTTTTTCTTGTGTTTTTTTACTGTGTTAAGTACATAACACAATTGCTACTTGACATTAACCCTGTTCTTCTAATATTTTGAGTAACTGGGTGGCTGGCCCTAACCAAGGTGGAGGCTCTACTGTGTAAGAACATACTACGTTTTGAACTAGGTCTAAAAGAGTATTCTCAAATCCCATGAAGTAAAGTGGACCTCACTGTTAGGAAATGGCTTGGCAAAACAGTGTGATAAAAATGGAAATACCGCTGCGTGTTTCCTAAATAATAAAAGAGATTCCCATCGTTTCTATGCCTAAATGTTTTAAATGGCATTGATCAGCATAAGCAAGTTATATGTATTAGTTAAAGTAGCTGAAGTTCTTGCTAATGCATCTCTCAAAGTGTTTTTTCCAGTGTGGAAGGGATAGGGATTGCTGGCTATTTTTGCAACTAAGTCAGTATCTTATATCTTGCAATGTAAGTTAACCTGTCTTCCAAAATAAGCAGGTTGATGAATAGGAAAATAATTTTCAGATTGCTACAATTTTTTGATGGAGGAAAAGGAATTTCTTTCTGTAGCTAGACCAGAGAGTTAATTTCTTTTTTTTTAAACATACTGCCAGCTAAGGAGTATTTGGTCACTGTTTTTTTTTTTTTTTTTTAGTCTCAGAAGAAAATTTTAGCATGTTTCTTGCACAAAAGCTGATGGTCATAACTGGCAACACAGTCAGTACTATATTTACTTGCTGGATTATGATGGTAAAGAGACAAGCTGTTGGTATGTGGAAGACAGTGAGTCTTCCTGTTTCTTTGCCAAGGGTGTAACCAGACTGACTAGATAAATGATGCTGGTTTGCTGTAGTTGTCAATGTGTCTGTGGTTCTAATGTAATGGATCTCATCCTTCTCTGATACCATGAGAAGATGTTATTTTGACTTCAGGCATTGTCATAAATGGAAAAAACTATCCTATATGGATAGTGCTAGTGTTGATGCCAAATTACTACTTGAAGATGAATTGTTCTGCTTAGAGAGTAAGGGATGGTATCCTTGGCATGCTCACAGTAATTAGCTCTGTCAGACCTTATGTTAAATATAAAGTGAGAAAGATGACTGCTCTGTTTGTGACTTTCTTACCTTTCATTGCTATATTTGTCATGGACCTTGTGATTTTTGTTTTAATGCTCTCTGATTACTTGAGGTGGTTGTTTTCACCCCCGGAATACACACTAAAATTGTCTCAGCTTGCCTAACACTTGTGTTCACAATAGAGAAGTTTGAGTCTGTTTATTTGTCTTCCCTGATTCCTTAGCACTTTACAGATATTGCATATTTTTCTTCTCCAGAAACATTTCGTGCACCCACATTTCGAAATGGCCCAGATAAAAATGGTTTTTCTCTTGGATGCAGCAAAAATCTGAGGGAGGTTTTTGGTGATGAAAAGAAGTATTGGCTACTCCCTATCTTCACCAGGTATTCAGTCTGAATGGGAATGAATTGAGTAAATTGCTTTCATGAACTCACCTTGCTTCCCCTTCCTTTGAAAATCAAAGCGAAAGTAAAAAGCCAACTTTTAAATCCTGTGTAATGAATTCTGGTATAGGGAAAATGTGCAAAAGGAAACGGAACAAACTTGGGGTTTTCATTGAAAAGCTTTGAGAAGTCTATTTTAAAAATTGTACACCTCTTGATGGCAGTATTACTGTCTGATTGTACAGAAAAAATGGCAGCTCCTGAAGAGATCCAAATGCTTTCATTCCAGTAGCACTGAAACAACATCATTTTAATAGCACCCTGTCTTATCCCTGGAAAAACTGAACAGCTTTCCTTTTGCTGTAGGTGACAGTTCTGGTATTGCAAGCTGCCTGGAAAAGTGCCTGTAAACAAGCAGCAGTGTGAAAAGCAATTTCTGATATGATGTAAAAAACTGGTTTTAAGACTTCAGTTAAGCCAGTGCTAGGGAGTTGCAGACAAGCATAAAAGAAGCTTAATGGAGCAAGACTGACTTGCTCTCCCCCATTCCACTACTCTAAAAAGTCAGCAGAACATGCAGAGCCATGTTTCAATACTGTTTGGCAGAGGGTGGGGGCTTGCTGGGGAGTGTATCTGTTTAAAATGTTGGTGAACCCATTTGGTAGCAAACAGCCAAGGTAGTAACAAGATCTTAAGTTGTCTCTTAAGTTGCTTGTTCAAATACTGTGTGACTTTTTGTATGATTAACAACAGAAACTATATTGTAGATGGATCAGTCTGTTTTGACACCGCATTTTATCCTGAATAATCTTGCTTTCAAAGAAAGCTTAGTTAACTTCAGATGATGGGCAGAGGGGAAAACACAGCCACAATAATATGGTGTGATATGGGGATGTAAATACTAGATACTTTGACTACATGTGCACAGTGGTTTGGGTGAAGCACGGTGAAGTTTCTGAAATACATAGGATAGGCTGGTGCTGAGCTTAACAGTCCATACTGAGTCCTACGGTGGGACTTATCTGAGCTCTTGGATTTAACTAACTGATCATCCAGTTTAGTGGTAGAGCTGTCTTCCTCAAGTCTGGAGTTCCAGTGATGCATTCAGGTAATTGATTTGAGCCTGTAGCAATTGCCTTTTACAGGGGTACTTGTTCTGCTCATTTACGTCAGCTACACACATCTGAATCTTTCTTTCTGGTTTAGTTTGGGCGATGGGTGTAATTTTCCAACTCGTTTGGTGATTATGGATCCAGAGCAACTTACTGTCTCAAGCCAAAATGAACCTGCCAAGAGGTAACTAGCATTTCAGATACTGATTTTTGTACGTTCTCTACCTCAGAAAACATTATTTCAAATACATTTTTTCTACTTCTTGTATTTCTTATTGTACATTTGTAAGCCTTCAGAGAAGGACAGAATGGATCAACACTAAAAAATGGTGCTGCTTAACAATATGTAAGAGAGGAAATGGTTTTAAGAAAACAGTAGTACAGAAATTAAGAGAATATAGTAGCTCTTAACAATCAAAAATACTTTGGGAAGACTGACTAGTGATACATGACGACAAAAAAAAGCTGAAGATAAGCATTTGAATGAGAAAGAGGCAAGCTGGTACTTGTATTTTATCTCCAGCTTGCTTAAAAAAGGGATGATGACCCATGGCTTGCAAGAGAGTTAGATCAATCTGACTTGCTGAATTTTAGCACTGGAGGGGCTTTAGCTCATTACTTCTTATCATTTCACATTTGCATGATTTCTATCTTCAGTGTATTTGCAGGAAATCTGCTTTACAGTCAAAGACAGGAGTATGTGGAACTTGTGGAGACGTTTACTTTTCCCATTTTATAACCCTTAGGTATGGTTTGGAGAATTTGTAGCTCAAGGTTTTCAGCAGCAGTCTCCTGACCTTCCAGGCATTAGCAGGATTCAAAGCCAACACTAAGAATTTGTTTGCCATGCAACACAACCAGTAGAATTTACACAAGGACAGGGTTCTTGTGCAAACAGCAGAATATCCTTTTGCATTGGAAAAGTGTTCAGGAGAAGGCCCTAGCACTTATTGATGGGATATGGTGGCATTAGTTAGTTCTCCCAGACAGCACTACTAAAGATTTCTTTAGATGTGGCAATAGCATTGTTGCCAGTATGGCATTTCTCATCTGTGATCTGCACTTTATTTGCATTAAGACTGTGTGGCCTACACCAGGTAAGGATTTAGCCTCGTGACTGGAACAAGCCTATAGGAGAGCGCAGGTTGAGGGCCAGGGGCTGTTTTTTAATTGGCAGTGTAGGGTGTGTTGCTTGTTTTGTTCTTAAGTAGCATCACTGCTTTACAGATGTCTTTATTTACAAGTTTCTATTGGCTTTCCTTCAGCTCTGGAGCCAATCAGTCCTTTCCTGCTCGACCACTCAGTGAATCACAGAATCGACTGCTAGCTGGTGACTGCCAGTGGGTGGAAACTGGCCCTGAAGAGGAACGTGTTAACTCAGGTATCCTGCACCATAAGACTTCTGATGATGCTATGGTTTTGTTTGTGGTGGATTTTTCCTTTTCTTTTTTTTTTTTCTTAGGCCTGAAAATTGTTAGGAAATGGTTGGGGTCAAGTAGAAGAAAAGTTATATTGTAGAATTGAGTCAGCATGTTTAGAAATTAAGGCTAACTTGTCTCATGCTCTAGTCCAGTAAGGTAATGGATAGATAATTCTCACTTTTAGGTTTCCTGTTCTGGGACTTTTGACCTTTTTATGTTTGATTAGGGGGAGGAAAATATTTTTTGAAAATAAGCACAACATAATAAATATTTTTTCTGGTTTGAAGTCTTTGCTATTTGTTGTGCAGATCTGCAAAAACACATAATTGAGATTCTCTCACATTTTAGGTGCAAAAAAGCATATTATAGTTTCATTGGAAAGCTGATCTCAGTTTATTACTAACAACCATCTCAATGAGAAACAGGTAAGACCAATATAATTAACATTTCTATGTACATATGTCTAAACGAAAATGGACATCTTGAAGTCCAAAGTCAGTAGTCATGGAATGCAGAGGAGGCCTCTGATGTTGGATGAGTAATTGAAAAGTCTAAGTAGAACTCAGAAAGTGTGTCCAGAATACAAGAATGAAAATAATACTGAGTCATGGAATGCAGGCTGGCCAGATCAGAGTCAGACTAATCTTGTAATTTAGATTGAAGTGGATAGTGCTGGACTTGCTACCTGAGCCTGGAAAAGAATCTAATCTGCTAAATAGGCAATTTCAAGATGAGGTGCTCTGTAGAGGAAGTGCAGTTCTTAGGAACAGCTCAACTGTCATTTTCTTAGTTGCTTACTGGTGGGCCATGCTCTACTCTTCTAAGAAGCTGTGTGTGTATGAGGAAGGGAGGTCAAGAGGTAAATACAGGTGTCTGCATAAAGACTGCTTCATCACACTTGAAATTGAGGGTGACTGCCTTTTACGTAAGAACCCTGTGTGCACTTTGCACTTAAGAAATGCAGGGAGTGCTGCTGTATATATGAAAACTTCCCTTGGAGTATTACCAGTGACTAAATCAGACTTATTTTACGTTGACTCTATACTATGGTGAGCTTATAAACTCCTGTTAAATTTTGCACTCTGGAGGAGAAATCAGTAAGACATTTAGCAATTGTACATGCTGAGGACCCAGTCATTTACCTCTCTGCCTTTTCCTTCTCTTCCCCTTCCCTCAAAATACCTGAGAGGCAGAACTTGCAAGGAATTCCCATTTAAAAAAAACAAAACGAAAAAACAGCGAACAAAACAATATTTGAGTTTTGTGATGATGGGTACTTTTTCCTTTTGTAATTTTTAATAAGCCTTCTGACCTAGAATCCTCACCAAGAATAACCTAGTTAGTGGTACTTCAGAAAATCTATTCAATCATGAGAACCTGCCAGCGATGAGTTTTCCCTTTGCAACATTTTTTAACACTTTGTATAAATGTGCAAATAAATATCCCAAGCAAGGAATTCCTTTCAGCCTTTAGCTATATCAAACCTAATCTGATCTAAACAGGATACTAAGGCTTCTCTAGTCTTCCCAGAAAGGAATAGCAGCATTCTGAGAGTCAGTCCATCCCAGCAGCCTTTGATAGGGTATTATAGAAAGGTCTTAATCTTTCTTCCCACTGACCTAGAGCGAAATCATAAGCGACTGGCTTAAGATAGAAAATTGATTAGTAATCATTTGGGGTAAATTCATTTTCTCTCATCCCTTTCTTTCTAAACTCAGGCTAAGTTTAATAATGGAAGAGTGTACTTCATGTCACTTTTACTCAAACTGCTGTATTCTTATAATTCTATAAACAGTGCATAATTGCAGCCAACACAAAAGCATTTTTGTATGTGTTATCTCAATGGTTAACTCAGTCGCACCTTTCAACTGTTCTGAGTTCAGTTGGATTTGATCAGTTTCTGTAGTTGAAGGTGGTTAATTGCAGTATCCCTGCAACTACAAACAATTACACAAAAGCTATGGGATCCAACATCTGTTCCATGCACTTTTGTATACCTGTGACAGACTGGTAGTTGTATTTCTCAATGTTATGTCATGGCTGATGTGCAAAATTCCCAGATTGTTTTAGAGAAAAGAGCATGGTTCTCTCAGCCTGGCTTAGGCAAATATAATTTGTGCTCTTGCACAAGCAATTCTTGCCAATCAGGGATCCAAAAGACTTTAACTAGAAGCCAGTGGTGATAGATTTATGTTCTTAGTGCAGATAATCTTCTAAAACATAAGAGGTTTAAAACAAAATAAAAAAACCCCCAACACCTCCCAGAAAGCTAATTATGAGTTGAAGTTACTGGAATCATAGAATGATCAGGCATTGGAAGTGACCTGGAAAGATCATCCAGTCCAATCCCCCTGCAGCAGGATCACCCAGACCAAGTCCACGTGGGTTTCAAATGTCTCTAGAAAAGGAGATTCTACAAATCCCCCGAGCAGTCCTGTCACCCTCACCAGGAAGAAGTTACAGAATTGGTCAGGGTTGGAAGGGACCACAGGATCATCCAGTTCCAACCCCCCTGCCATGGGCAGGGATGCCCGACCCTAGATGAGGCTGGCCAGAGCCTCATCCAGCCTGGCCTTAAACACGTCCAGGGATGGGGCCCCAACCACCTCCCTGGGCAATCCATTTCAGGCTCTCACCACTCTCATGGTGAAGAACTTCCTCCTCACATCAAGCCTAAATATTCCCATCTCCAGCTTTGCTCCGTTCCTCCTAGCTCTGTCACTACCTGAGATCCTGAAAAGCCCCTCCCCAGCCTTTTTGTAGCCCCCTTCAGATGCTGGAAGGCCACAATAAGGTCACCTCGGAGCCTCCTCTTCTCCAGACTGAACAGCCCCATCTCTCTCAGTCTGGCCTCTTAGGAGAGATGCTCCAGCCCTCTGATCATCCTTGTGACCCTCCTCTGGACTTGCTCCAGCACATCCACATCCTTCTTGTACTAAGGGCTCCAGAACTGGATGCAGTACTTCAG
>VZRI01010542.1:99724-129935 GCA_013397515.1 Upupa epops | reverse complement strand
GTGCCTGCAGGAGGATCTGCTGCATGATCTTACTGGGCACAGAGGTGAGGCTGACTGGCCTGTAGTTCCGTGGCTCCTCCTTCCTACCCTTTTTGAAAGTAGGAGTTACATTTCCCCTTTCTCAGTCAGTGGGGACTTCACCAGACTGGCATGACTTTTGGAATGTAATAGAGAGGGGTTTAGCAACCTCATCTGCCACTTCTCTCAGTACCTGTGGTTGTATCCTGTCAGGGCCCATAGACTTTCAGGAATCAGGCGTCTGTGAATCACACAAGCTGTGTTCTTGTAATGCACTCATGTAAGGGGGTTGGACTAGGTGACTTTTGGAGGTCCCTTCTAACCCAAGCGATTCTATTATCTGTTTTTTCAAAGTTAATGATATAATTTCACTAATTACCTTTTTGTTTTACTAGGTTTCTGCAACACATTTTGAGCTTGAATATTACTTAATTTTGCGTGGAAGAAGTACATCAGTAAAAATTGGAACGTGAACATTTAAGGAAGAGACAAGAAATTAAAGTTTCTGCACAGTACAATGGATTCTTGTAAGCACTATTGCAGAGCAGGGAAGTTAAGACAGATGCCTTAAGATTCTTAATGTGCATTTATGCTACAATGAATTATATTCTGCTACCAAAGGGCCAAATCCTGAAGTGCCCTGCTTGGATGAACACGGTCCAGAGTGGGAACTATGCATTTCTGTTATGCTGCAGTGGTGGGGGGTCACCACGGGCAAACTCGATATCTTAGACACTACAGAAGTCACTCCGTAGCAGGTCTCCAGGGTACAGAAAGAAAGAAAAAAGGACAAAAAAAGAAGAATAAAAAGGGAGGAGGTCAGGGCAACAAAAATAGAGGATGGCTGATGAGTCTGAAATATGGCTACACATAGCTCAGACATCAGCTCATGGAGAAGGGACTGGGTGATGTCTTCTTCCTTCTTCATATTAACCAATCTACCCCATGTCATACTTCTCAAACTCTTTTGGGACTGAGGATTTCTTCTGCTAGCTGTCCTTTGGAGCAAGGCAGTGCCAACAGCATAAAAGCCTTTTCCTCGGGTGTTGCTTTTTTTGCTATAGGACTGAGACCTCTCATCATTTTATCTTGATTATTTAACCATATCGAGAACAAAGCTCAAAGCAGCAAACTCGGTTTTTAGTTGAAAAAACATAGTTTGTTACTTTCCCGCAGCTGCCTGTCAGCATACCAACCAAAACCTGACCAGTCTAAAAAGGAATTAACTGGTATTATGTTTTCTGTTGATGTCTGTAGTGTGCTGTATGACACAGTAACAAAATGGTGAAGTACCCCTGAGAAAAGCATTACTGCAGCTGGGCGGTGTTAGAAAATGCAACTGGAAGAGTACTGCTTTTTCTGTGGGACTGTCAACGGTTTACAAATACTGTTTTATACTTTCGTTTTATCTTTTTAATAAGGGCACAAGTTTTTATTGGTTCTATTGTACCATTTAAACAAACGTAGTGTACTTAGAAGAAAACTAGTGTTGGATCATACATCTGTGTTAACACACTGAAAATGTGTGCTTGAGTCTGCTGCTTGCAATTCCAGTTGGAAGTGATGCTGAGATTGCAGAGATGCACCTGGTCACAAAGACAAAATTAATTTCCTGTGGGGAGGAATCAAATCCATGTTAAGCTCAAGACCTGCAGCAAACAATGTGTTGGGTTTTTTCATCACGCTCCTCTGGAGAAGACTGCTAACTCATCTTTGAGTGGCATTTGCATTTCGCACCTGGAAAAAATGATATTTTCCTGTCTGTAACTTTTCTGATGTTTAGCTGATGTTGTTTACAAACAGACATGAGCCCTTTTGATACAGACTGAAGGTAGTAGCAGAGTTGATGATCTGGACTGAAAAACTGTGTTGGATTTCTCCTTCAGACTGGTCGCTATTTAGGTCAAATATGTTTTTGATGGTGATACTGAGGTATTGAGTATACTCTTAAGATTTAAAACAAGTATTTTTTGCCTTTGGAAAGAATAAATTTTTCTTTATATATTAACCTTCTAGAATAAGAACACTTTGAGAACCTGTGAATATGATCTGGTCACTGTTGGATGTTCTTGAGGCAGAAGGAATAGTCTAAACTTGCATGTTTTATAACAGTTGCAGATTGTTTCTTCAAACTTTGTACAAGAAATTTTGCATCTGCTGATTTCAGAAATTTACAAAAACATTTGCTTCATGTTAATCTGAAAGGTTTAGCTTTTTCTTCTCAGACATCAACTGAGCAGTGCTGCACCGGCAACATTTCTGAGCGAAGACAACAGCAGCAGAAGACCACATGTTGAAATGGCTCATTCTGAATACCAGCATTTGTAGCCCAGATTACTAGTGGAACTGGTAGTAGAGAGCCCTGGATATGATCTGGCTGTTACTGCCTCAGTGTGTTACAGCTGAGGTAACTTACACATGTACAGTCATCACCTAAAACTGTGAGCAAAATCTGTCCAACACAGTGTAACTTGTTTGATTTAAGGCAGGATAGTTAATCTGCAGGAAAAGCTGCAAGTAAGGAAACTCGACTAATGTAATCCTGTGTGTGTTCTCTAGTGAATGCTGGTCTTCTGAAACCAGGCATTTTGGTGACTCTTCTTAAAAAAACTATCATTTCAGATGAGAGGAGGAGAGCACTGTGCTTGGGACAGTCTTGAGGCCAGTTACTGTTGTAAAAGCAGGAACTACTGCACAGTCACTGGGAGAAATATGAAACATCATAAAATGATTCAAATATTATTCTTCCAAAATTACCACACCCCATTTTCTTCCCCCTTCATGAAACTGACTACTAAGAGGAACCCCAGTCTGATGTAAAAGAATAGAGTTCTTTAAGGAAACTGATCACCTCTAGTTCAAACCATCACTAAGTGGGATGAGCATAAGGTGTTTGCCACCAGGGCCTGCCTGGAAGTTCTGACAACAGAGGCATCACAGCAGGATGATGTCTTTTTCTTTCTCTGTCCTCACAACCCTCCAGCCATAAGCAAGAACTCTGTGTGGTATGAAAAGTAGGATTGGCAAGACAGGAAATAAACAGTTCTTTAGCTGTCAAGCTTAAGCAGACTTGGGTATCACTGCCAGCTGAGGCATGGGTCTGCAGGGGTGCTCCAGGAAAGAAGTCCTGGCCTACACTCTGCAGAGCTGACAACTAGCAGTGAATGCAGTGAGAAGAGCAGCCCTACCTTTCAGAAGGCCAGAAAAAAGATGGATCCTGAGAAACAGCTGTTTGGGGTGCTAGGTCATGTTGTATTGCTGGTTTTGAGCTTTAACTTACTCTGTTATCAGCAAGTCTTGAAAATACATAAGCTGACACTAAAAATAACAGCCCTTTATGTTTTAGATCCATCAGAACTACTCCTGCAAGCCATAAGTAGCATTGTAGTTGCTGTAGGTTAGTTGATGACATTGACTTCAAGTAGAAACTATGCTTTAGTGTTTCTTACTGCTCTTTTTCTTTAAAAAAATCATACGAACACAAGTCACGCACACAAAATTACATTAAATTCCTAGTGTGAGAACAGAAGCCTCACAAAGGGCAGGATTTCAGTGTGACTTCTGGAGATTTTGGAACTGTCTTGAAATTATAACCCTCTCCCTGTGAAGATGGGGCAGGGGGATCCATAAATGGAAAATAACAAAACTATACTGCTAGTACTGGTTTTTTTTCTTACAATTATTTATTCAGCATACACGTCATTGCTGCTCATTCCAAAGGTGTGTTATGGGAAGAAGGCAGGAAGAGTTGTAGGTTTCTGTTGTAACTGACTTTCTCCAGCATGATCCTGAGACTGCAGGGACCCAAGTTAGATGCAGTGTTAGTCTTTAAATAAAAACTTACACTGTTAATAATCAGTGGGTAATTTCAGGTGATTTTAGTAGATAAAATGTTAACATTTTTGTCAGCGCTGCCCCTTGGGTGTAGGATTGGTAGGTACCCAGCTACTTCAGTGCTTTCTTAGAAACTGGTACTGTTCTCTGGAGTGCTCAACACCAACAATTTTCAGGTACTCTTCCTTCCTTTGTTTGGTCTGGTATGGCTCTTCTGTATCATAAATAATGGAGATTTTGCCTGTTTGATACTGTTCAATAGGCATTTGACTTGATCTTTCTGAACTGTGGTGGTGTAGCTCACCAGAGCCCCAAGAGAAAGAAAAAAGCAGCGTTTGCAGCAGCCTTAGGGTTGGGCATTGACTCATAGATTGACTAGATCTGGAGCACTGACTGACCACAGTTATTGAAACAAATCCAAACACCAAAAACGCAACAACTTTGCGCTTCATAATGTTCTCTGAGGACGCAGTGTAAAACTGCATAGAATTTGGGGATGCAGGTATGCATTTACAGAGGCTCCAAACAGCAGCTACTTCAACTCTGTGCGGATCAAGAAAACATCTTTCATAGTACTGAAAAATTAGCCAGGTAATGCAACCCAGTAGACTCTTCTATCCCTAAATGACACCAAAGAGAGCAGCTGCACATGAAGTGATTTGTTATAATACTTGTTCTGGTTTGAAAATTGAACACATTTAATATACTCATTTTTATCAATTTATTTTGTATATATGGACAGCTTTTTATATGCATTTTTCTTAATTACATAACAGTCACAAAATGTAATGAAGCTGTGCAAGTTGTAGTTCATTTTGATGCTGATTAAAACTGGTGTTTGGTTGGTTGTTCTCTGCAGCAGTTACTTGAATTGTGTGTCCAGTAGGTAGTGAAGTCTGATACTGTTTACAGGATTGCTTGCTGTTTGGGGAAGGGGCTGGGGGGCATCCCCCTTTCTTCCCATTCTCTGTCTGAAGAATCAGAGTGCACACACAGCAGTCCATCAGATGTGTTGTAGTCACCTTTTTTGACACCAAAGCTTTAATGGTGACCTTTGTTTACATTGTTCAGCTGACACATACTTAGCATGTTCTTCTGATTACTCCTGTCCTTTAATAAATTGCTGCATCAGCTTTATTGTGAGAAACGTAAATCTTTCTGAACAGCCATTTACAATCATACAAGTGTTCCAGCAAGGCAGCATTCCTGCTGTCAAGTCCGCCCCCTCCCTCTGTCCCCTTTTAACTCGTTTAAGTTAAAAAGTCCCTGTGTTACTGCTGCAATTATTTTTGTATTTGCCAGCAAGGTCATCAGTATTTGCACTAATTAGAATGTCCCGGCTGTTCTGCTTCAACATAGTTATTTTTAATTGTGCTGCCTAAACCTGTAATGAGCTGTATTTGAGGTGATATGTAAAAGATGTATGGAATAGCGACACATTTGTTGTGATTTTTTTTTTTGTATGTTACAGGTAGGACTTAGTCCTATGCACAGAGAAAACATGTTGCCATATTACTTGAAGTAACTTTTTAAAATGGGCTTTTATAAATTCATTAAAAACAAAACTACATTGCTTTACCTTCATGTTTTAATTGTATTGTGTGATTTCCCCATCTGTATACTTCTACCTAAACATTATCTTCAGCCATTTATAACCATTGGAAGTGCATTCCAGCTTTTGTACATCAGTGGTCAGACCTGTTCAAACTTAGCTGAAGTACAGTTCACATTTAAATAAAAATATTGTACCCTTTTAGGCCTCTTTTCTGAAGTGAGAAAATAGTGACGGATTTGACCTTCAAATTCATCAGCAAATGCAGTTCCAGCTTGCTAAAAGTTTCTCAGAGATCAGCAAGTGCCTACCCAAGAAACACTGTCATTGTTCCACAGGTTTTACACTCACTCCTAATACATCTTCCAGATCACTTGCTGGAAGAAAGAGGAATTAGAGGGGGAAAAAAAAAAATCTAACTTGTAGCTGATTATATTCCTTCAGAACACTAAACCTGACTTAGACTGCCGCTCAGGCAAGTTACCAGCGTTTTAGATCAGAAGTGTCTGTAAAGCATACTAACACTCAAGTGGACACTGATGCAACAACACTGGGATTTAAATTCAACAGTTCTTTCTAGAAAGTTAAATTTTAAAAAACATTTCACGGTCTTCTATGGCTTGTCCACCTAATTCTAGCTAATCTTGGTCCTTACGTGCCCGATAAAGTGAGTCCTACACATGTGCTGTCAGTCATGTCTCGTGTATTGATGTGTACAGAAGTATTCCTTCAGAAGAGTGAGCAGTAGGAGCCATCTGCTCAGCACCAGCTGATACACCCTTTCCAAGGAGCAGGGGCATCCTGCCTTTTAGAAGAGAGTTGGTAAAGCTCTAGATCTAGTTCGAATCAACATGAGCTTTGGCAACTCACAGTTTCATGCAAAATTTCTGAGGAACAGAAGGCAGACAGATGGTGGAGAGCCACATAAAGAACTGTTTTTAGAAAAAGAGCCAATACAGCAGACTACTCTGTAGATCTACTTTTAATGTAAGATTCCATATACTGTTTTTTCTCATTTTGTACACAAAAGCAACTGCTGTCCACCCTTATACTTCATTACAAAGCTGCCTTAATAGGCACAAGAGCAGAGCCTAAGGTAGTGCGTAATAGGTGCCAAATACAAATGCATTGTGTTGGTCAGACTGTCCACTTTTTGGTCACATTTAAGTGGTTTAAATCATCACTGAGGTATCTGTGATCAGGGAGTTTGGCTTTCAGCTTGCTTCTCAAAGCTTCCCATCGCAGACGTCTCCCTTCTGTATTGTGTTTGTACTCCTGTTCCTTTGTCAGGTAAGGTCGACTCAGCCAATATTCATTTTCTGCTTCAATTTCCAACCTTCGGATCATTGCTTGCTTCATTGAAAGGGTAACTACTCTTGGTCGTCTGTACTTTCCAATCCATTGTTTTCCAGGAATTCTCTTTCTGAATAATATTGTTGTTAAAAACATTATGCCTTAAAATACAAACATGAAGCATTCATTACTTTAGGGACAAAAATAAAAGCGAACAAAAACCAGTAACTCCCCACACGTGTAATCCCCTGCCTTTTAGCTGGCTGTAGACAGTGCAGTGACAAACATACAGGGAATCTGCAGCCAGGTAAGGGAAATCTTTATTTAGCTAAAAGGTAATACTCAATTCTCCTTACACTGAGATTGAAGTATGTCCTCCATAAATTAGAGAAAATCCAATCTCAGATGCTACTAAAGGATTCTCTCTGTTCATTCTTTCATCCTTCAAACAGCTAACGGCATTGTCAAAACAGGAAGCACGTCCAGGTCTACCTTCTAGATTCAGATTGGCCCTTTCTTGGTGTTTCCAACTACAGTCTCTCCTTAATTTTTTAGTATACAGTTACACAGCCTTGGAAATTGCCGTTTGCATACTTCTATGCCGCAACATCCTGTTAGGCTAGCTTGCATATGCAGAAAGCAATTTCCATTATGATACACAAGTGTAATGTAGAAGCGATGTCGGCCACACATGCTGGTCGTCAGCCTGCTCATCAGGCCTAAACTTACCTAACTTCTACATGTCTCGTTACACAGTATTTTCATCAAATAGTAAGACAGCAAACGCTTTAACACAGAATGAACCAGCACCACCACTTAGAAAAGCCACGCCCGCCACACTCCCTTCCTGTGGAACAACTGTACCCTCAGAGCCACTTCAGAAGCGAAGCTCAGGGGCTTCGCGGAATGTTCGCTGCCGTTCCAGCCCCGATTCCTCCTTGCCGCAACACAAGACAGGGCAGAGCCGCCCGTGTCGGCAGCAACGTTACCTACGCGCTCTCAAAGCATCGAGGCCCGCGCCGCTGCACCCACGGCTCTCCAAAGTCAGGAGCCGCACGGGCCTCTGGGCCGCTGCTGCCAGAGAGAAAGACTCCACCTGTTCCAGACGGAGCCCAGCGGCCCCAACGAACCCAGAGCCAACCCGCCGACAAACATCCCATCCTCGGGAACGAAGTGCCGCACCCTGCTGTTAACGAGCCCTGTCCCTTGAGCCCCACTCACCGTCTCCAGCACCCGTTACAACCACGACAGCGAGACAAACAATGGCGGCAGGGGGCGGTGCTCATACCCCCTCATCTCGCGAGAGCTCGCAGCGGGCGGGACCCGACGGCGCCAATAGGGCTTGTGCTGCCGGCGTTTTGAAGCGGCGGCGGGGGGTAACGGTCTGGCAGGCACGGCCCCGCAGGCACGGCCCCGGCGCTCCCAGGTGTCTGTGGGCTATCTGTTCTCGCGGCCATGGCCGCGTCCAGGGACTTTTTCGGAAAGCTGCGAGGCCTGTGCCTCTCGCTGGAGAAGGAGACGAGGCAGCTCGAGCGGGCCCTGCGCGGAGAGGACACGGGTGAGCGCGGGCCCCTTCCCTTGGGGGCGGTGTAGAGTGACTTAGGTCGTGAAGGAAGCCTAGACACCCGCTAGTTCCATCTCTCTGCTATAGACAGGTACAACTCCTCCACCATGCTGCCCAGAGCTCCATCCAACCTGGGCTTGAACTCTTCTAGGGAGGGGGACATCCACAGCGTCCCTAGGAAGCCTGTTGCAGTGCCTCAGAGTCCTCATAACGGGGACATTCTCCCTAGGTCATCTGGAGCCTTACCAGCTCCTGGGGCCGCAGCCTGGCTCGTGCCCCTCTGGGCTCGACGCATGGACCCTTTATGGGCGGATAAATCCGGGGAGAACTAGAGTGAGTGGCCTTGCAGGATGTTATTTGAGCGTTTTCATCGTTGTTTCTCTGAGCTACTTTGTGGATCTGTAGATGAACTTTTATCACGGAGTGGAAAAAAGAGATAGGTGGGATGAATGGCAATTGCATTCTTGCTTTTGCTCATGGATTGAAACTGGAAAACACGTTTGCAGGGCTCTTGCAGACAGATCAGGCTTATAACTTAATTTATTGTTGTGCCATGTTCTGTCACACAGCAGTTCTTTTACACTATTTGCATTAACCTTGATTTTTACTTAAATAAGTAAAGGCTGCTATAATTATTTGTGCTGAATCTTTATCCCTAAAGAGCTTGAACTAACCCCCTTTTCTTTCTTTCCAAACCCTCTTATGTGAACATGCTCAACAAAGACTATGAAGAAGAATCTCCAATCAGAGTACTGCATGACCTTCATTGTGAAATCAGAACTCTGAAGGTAATGTCTTAACTTACCTCTTTCTTGAAAAATTGGGGGAAGGAAGTGGGGTTGTCCATAAACATAGGTTCTACTTTTCATTGTTAAGTAACAATAACTTTGTTAGTTAGCAGTTCCAACCGTGTCAGGTATTCTCATTTGTTCATGAGTCCTTGTAAAGGCTGTGGATTTTAGTGTTAGTGTCCAAAAGCTTTCTGATAACTTAAAGAATCACAGATTTAAGGAGTGTTTGGGATTAGTAGGGACCTTCAAAGGTCATCTAGCTCTAATCCCTGCAAGGAGCAGAGATGTCTCCAACTAGAGCAAGTTGTTCAGAGCCCCATCCAACCTGCCTCGGAATCTTCTCACAGATAAGGCTTCTACCGCTGATAAGGGGGGGGAGGGATGGGGAGGAGAAAGGGAGTAGGCAGGATACCGCCTGACAATGTGAGCACAACAGCTTAAAGTAGATACTGTGTTTATCAGTTTGCAGTCCCTGTTGTCTCTGCCATCAGCAGGGAACAAAGGTAATCAAGAAGTTGTGTCTGTGTTATATAGGTAGAGGGGAGAAAGGTTCAGGAGCAGCAGCTCCCTAGAGGAGAGGTATACTTGTTACTGTTCAATGACTAGCACTTAGAATAAAGAAAACCTTCACAGAAGTTCCAGTACCTTCAGCCATTCCATTAAATATGTGAAGAATGTTCCTTGTTTGTTTAATGGAAGTTGGAAAATGTACTATAGAAATGAGCAAGTATGAAACAATTAAGAAGTGAGCTGGAACATAAGCAAGATGTGCCATCTGCTTTGTGCTAATTCTGTGAGTAAGAGTCAAAGCTAGTTGCTGTTATCACATGGAGTGAAAGCATATATTTTTGAGAGGTTATTGGTAAGTAGGTTTCATACTGTGAAACATGTTTTAGTTTTTCTTTATTCATGCCTCATGTATTTCTGGTATATTGTAACCTAGTTTTCAGGTAGAGATAAGACCTACATTTGCTGCTTACCTTCATCTGAATTGAGATTTACTACTTATTCCCAAAACAATTTATACATTAACAACTTCCGTGTAGTGATTTGAAAACCAGTGTTTCTGTCTCCCTCCTCTCCTCTGCCTCTAAAGGAAGATGTTAATGCCAGTCTTGGTAAGAGTTGCTCTGAAAAACAAGCAGTTCATGAGTTTATGAAGGCAAGTGAAATATTGATGCAAAGAAATGCAGCTGATCTTGGAAAAATAAAAGCGCTGTTCCAGAAATATGGCTACAAACCATACGTCGAGGAGTCTACAGGTAAAACTTCTGAGCAATAGAGTATATAAAGAGAAGTATAATTTTCTAAAATGTTTCTCTTTAGCTATGAGTATATCTCTATTAAGAGATTGAGCACATCTGCGATACTTGTTTTATAATACCACCACATGGAAAAATATTCTGTTGTGATTGGTGCCACAGGAATAAACCAAAATATTAAAATTTATAAGCATGCCAGAAGGTCTAACTCTTAAGTTCATGTTTGGTTGGGTGTTTTCTTTCTCCAGCTAGTTATATTCAGAAACCACATTGACAAACATGTTTGCAGCTTCTCAAACGTGGAAAACTATTTCAGCTGCATATAAATTGGCTTGTCTTCATATGTGATAATTCCATTAACTGAAACAACCATAGAGAAAACATTAAAATATTGCCCTCTGCAGCATGCATGGAACAAGAGAAGCATTAAGTAATATACAGCAAGCACTGGTAGCTTGATCATTAGAGGATGTAGATTCTTATTTCTGAAAGTCACACCTGCATGAAATATCCAGGTATGCCAAGTGAGTTTAAAATTCTGCAGCTGCCAGTACTGTACACACCCTGGTAGGTGTCAAGGGCCCATTCAATCATCAGCAAGTCTTTTTGGTTTGGCATGCCTTACCCTTCCTTTGAGTGTTGTCCGCTCATTACACAAAACAAGGTTGTGATCGTGGACCTTATGTACCTTCAAATCAAGCTCTTGCAACTCTTCTACCAATGTATGGCAGAGGACTGATTTTTATAGCTACTTCCTTCCTGCACGCTCTCTCTTTGGAGAGGAATCTTAAGATATTTACAAGTTTCATTTCTTTTTAAAATGTACTTTTTAAGCTAAGTGTATCTGAATATGTAGCACTGATACACAGAAAAGTGATTGTTAATGTCATGTTCTTTTCAATGGCTTTTATTTCTTGCATCAGGAAGAAATTAACAAGTATGTTGTGGTGGTTAGGTTTAACTGAAGTGTACCAATTACTCATTTGCTTGTTTCTACAATGGACTGTTGTTATGTAAAAAGCTGCCATCTTTATTGAGTTTTTGTTAATGATTCGTAACCTTCCTTCAGTACCATTTTTCTGAAAAACGAGCATTCTAGTAGTGACCAGCCTTTGCTCTTCCCCCAAAACCTCTTTTATTTGCATTGTCATTTATGTTCTATATTATTATTTTCACTCATACACTGAGATAAAAGCAAATAAGATTAGTACTGCCTGCCTTCTCCGTGCAGGGAGATGAATTACTTTAAAAACACACTTGTACTGGTGCTTATCCTAAGTCAAGGACCTGTCCTTTCCCCACACTTTGCTAGTAAGCAGGTGCACAAAAACTGGGAAGGAGCATGGCCAATACAGCAGACCCAAACTCTCATCAGTCAGTAGGTGATGAGCCACTGTATGGAGCATCACTTAATCTTTTCTTCAGCTTTATTTCTCCTTTTTTTTTGTAATATATTTTCATGAAAATATAAAATAACAATAAAAATGATGTAATTATGTCATTTTAGTTATTAAACTGTCCTTACCTGCTCAGGGTTTATCTCGGCTTCTGTCTGGCTTACCATGAAACCTGCTCAAATTCAAACCATAAAGTTATCTCATGCCACAAGGTCTGATTTTTCTCTATTTTCCTTGTGTCACAACTGGGAGGGGTGAGGAGTGAGTGAGTGAGCAAGCAGCTGTGTTTGTTCTTGGTTGCTGAATGGGAATCAGATCACAACATAGCTTCAGGTTCATAGCTGTAAAATTAAAGAAGGAATCTATTGTTTACAGCAATAAATCAAAAATTTTGAACTGGAGGTGAAGTCCCAACTTATTTTATAAATTCTTGAGACAGAATGTTGTCACACAGGTTGTTGTTTTTTTTTCTTACTACTTTTCTGAAACAGAAGACAAGGATGAAGTTAACAGTGATTCAACAGTGTCTGATCAGAATAAATCTGATGGAGAAAAAGGTGTACCTCATCTTCCAGCTTGTGCTGAGAAGCCACCAGTGCCTGAAGACCCACTGTGTGACCCCCAGCTTTCAGATTTTGGTCTGTCACAGTATGCCTTCTCCAGGCCTCGGAGTGCAGTGAAAGGACAGTATGCAACAAACTCACATCAAGAAAATTCCAAGAGCAGGACTCCACTACAAATGCAACCGTCCCGTGTTTTGCCCAAAACACCAAAATGTATGTTAAAGATGGACGATTATGAGTGTGTAACACCAAAACTTGAGACCTTTGGCATTACTGAGCATACTGTGTGTATGAATGAAGATTATACCATGTCGCTTATTCGCAAAACTGCTCAGACAAACAAGAGGTGAGTAAATTTCTTCAGTAGTTAAACAAATCTAAACTTAACTTCCCATAGTTTCTTCTTGCTTGCTACTACTGTCCTTATCTTTCTTCACAGTGATACTCTATTATCTACTAGCTTGCTAGTCCCTTGTCTTTATTCAACTCTGTCTTTTCACATACTCTTTGCAGTGCCAAATACTGAAAAACATGTGAAATGCTTCATCGGAGTCAAAACACATCTCTGATACACAATCTATTTGCAAAAGGAAAACAAACAGTGTATGGAAGGTTATTATCATAGTAGTGTGGTCATGGGAAGGAGTGTATCTGGGATCTTTTTGCTTTCCATAACTTTGGGGTTGGACTTGAGGATGTGTTTTCTGAAGTAGATATTACATAGCCAGTTTAAAGGTTTAGGAATACAGACCTGTGGAGTGTTTGTAAAGCATTCAGTGAGATGCCTTGTTGTAGGAACAGTGCTTTCTCTCTTATGTTATCCACACCCACCTTACAAACAGTTCTTTTTGTTCCGAGATTCTGCTGAAAAGACATCTGCAAATTTTTGCTGTTCCAATTAAAATCACAGCATTTGCAGCAGTGATGTGTAGAACACCTTAGCAACAGAAGTATTTTTCTATACTTCTGAGGTAGAGTGTAGTAAGGCCATGTTTTTTCTAGTTAGTAAAATATTCGATTTTTAAAGCTATAATGATATTTAAACAAACACCCCTTCTTATGCAGCTACATAATCCTTGACATTGGCAATGCAGGCCCAGGAATGAAGTTTTTTCAGAACCATGCCAATTTAAGTGACTTTGCAATAGACTGGATCTTTGGGAGACAATGGTTAAATTTTGAGGGTTTTTTTATTTCACTTCTACTTTTCTTCATAATCCTAAAAACATTTTCTTTTAACATAGTTTTGGGATCTCTCCTTTTTAACAGTTATGTAAATACAATAATGAGTACAAAGCTCTGTAGTTCTCTAATTGTAAGAATAGAAAAACTGTTATAGAAACCGTAAGTATTAATTCAGAGATCCTTCAATTTTAAATAGTATTTCAAAAATAGTTTCAGTCTGTTGCACAATTCTAGCTCTTTTTGTTATCTACAGCTCTTTGTGGTTTTGTGTTCTTTCCTATTTCATGATAATGGCTTTGAATGTGATCTTCAGCTTTAATTATGGCTTTAATTTACAAATGGATGCATCAGCAGACGTAATTGTTTCAGTGGCTTCTAGTGAAACAATTGGGCAGTCCCAGTAGTAATATTTCACCTAATAGGAGGAAAAAAATCCTCAAACTAGCAGTCTTCCATATCCTTGAGGAAATATTAAAATTCTGTTGAGAATTAGTTACAGCATGATCCTCTAGCACACCGCGGTTGTTAGTGACCAGAGCAAGTGGACATGCACTGATTGTGGCTGAAGTTAAGGCTGTGTATGGGTTCAGAATCAATGGCATTTGTGAGAGGTCATGACATTAAGTTGCAGGAATCAAAATGTTTAACTGTCTGTAAGCTTATGTTATGTTGATTTTTGCAACACTGTTAAGGGTTAGCTTGTGGCTTGATCAGGAAATAGCTCGTTACATTCAGTTACATTGAAAAACAGTCATCATTGAGTGACAAGTTGTGAGGTTTTACACCCACTGGATAATGCGCAGAATCTCTTCCCCAGGGATCAGAGAGGCAAAAAACGAGGTAGCCTTATCCATGTACTTTCCAGGTACAAAGACAAGTAATTCTTTCTTGAAGACATGTCTGCCCTTTCATATCCTTTATGTCAACTGTGTGTAATAACTAGCTGACATCCACATGAAAAGCACTTCAAAAATTCATCTCAAAGGCATTAGAAATATTTAGTAGGCTTCTCCAACTTTGCCTTTCATATTTTCAGCTGAAGTGGGTGAAAAGAGCAATGAATTTTAACAATAAATCTTTTACAAAACTGAAACCAAAAGTCATTCAGATAGAAAATAAGGAAAAAGGAAAAAACCAGGAAATTTTCTGAACAAAGTGCTTATTGTTATTCTTGTTCTCACCATAAAATCATATGGTTTCAGGTGTATATTCCAAGGTGAAACTTACTTGAAAATTTACTTCTTTTTAAAACTCAAAACTTGATGTGTTCATACACTGCCTCTAATGGATTTTTATTGAATTTTTTAAGTTTGGCCTTTTTTTGTAGAGAAGCTCTGAATCTCATTTTCTTAAGACAACTATTTAAACATTTAAAATCCTTTTCTTGTGCTTTTGTGTAGATTCTATGCAAGTGTCCACCTTTTTGGTGTTGTCTTTTAACTGTCTATGCCTTTCTTCCACGAGAATATCTTGGATATGAAAAAGGAATTTGAAAAAAACTTAGTCCCTAGTTTTTTTGAACTTTATTTTGATGGCTTTTCGCTATGAAGTCAGGTGGTAACTATCATTAGGAATAAGATCTGGGACAAAGAGTATTCATCCTACCCTGGAGTTTTATTTGGTTCCATTTGGAGAGGTTTTTTTATCCCTTGGATTGAAATATCCATGTACATGATTAATTTGTAGATGTAGATGCAGTGGAGTTGCTGCAGTTGAATCCTAGGTAAGTCTCAGAAAAAGACATCTTTGAGGAAATGAAGATTTTGTTTCCTAGTGCTTATGTATCAATATGCAAAGAGATCAGGCTGGCAGTATTCCTATCACTGTGGTTTCTTCATGTTATGTGAGAGCTTATTGAGAGTTTTGTTTTTCAGGTCGGTTAAAAAAGATGATCTTGAAGTATGTCTGTCCAAAATGGCATCCAGGGAAGTTCTGATTACTCCTAGGCCAAAGACAAAAGCAACAACTGAGAATCGTAAGCTAAAAATACATTCAATAACTGTTCATACAGTTTTTGGGTTTGAGGTTTTTTACATAGTGTCTGTTTTAATGCCTTATAAACATAAACACAGAGTAAACTTGTAAGCTGTGTCTCTTAAATATAGTTAATTCAGGCATAGCTATTGTGTGAGTACTCCTGTCTAGAAAATGAAATGGTGGCTTCTATGAGAATTTCTTATTGCAGTATAAACACTTGCTTGTTCTTCTTGTATCTGTCTAAAGATACAAAGTGATAGCTCTGGCTTCATAACAGCAACTTCCCCTTTTTGAAATAAAAATAGTGGTGTGCCAACCTTGCATTTTTTTTCTCTTGTGAGAGTACTGATTATGTGTGTTTAAAGACTGGAAAGATCTTACTTTAAAAGAAGGTAGCAAGACAACAACTTGAATCGCTTCTCTTTAAAGATCTAACATCTTTGAGAACAGATGTAATATTTTCCTCTTAAAAACATGTGAATCTTGGGCTGAACATAGTGACAACTGAATGCGCGAGCATCCAGGACAACACTGATTTAAGATGGTTTTTTCAGTATATTTTTTTCAACTGTATTTGGTAGTGGGAGTAGATTTACTTTTTTTACAATTGTATTTGCTTTTATGGAATGCTGTAACTTGGATGGTTGTTTATACTAAAAGTAGCTACAATATGAGTGAGCTTGGAATATACATATATTTGAAAAAACTAATTTGGGACACTGTAACTGATTGTGTGTATGTATATGTATGTAATATATATGGTCTTTCTTCTCCCCAACCTGAATTTCGGCAGCTGACTGGATAGCTTCTCCTATGGTGCTTGTGTTCTGTACTCCTGATGTGAAAATATGTTCCACAACAAATAGTACAGTCTTATCAAAGACACCAGAGACAAATGACCGGCCTCTTCCTAGTGATGCAGAAACACCACGATTTCCAGATTTTGAAACGAGATGGCTAAAAACAGAAGCTAAGGTAGTAAATAGCAATTATGTACATTCTCATATGCTTGTTAACATGAACAGTTTTCCAAACAACAGCTTGGGATATCTTTCTAATACTGCTTTTACTTCTGTCATTGTACATCTTCATAATGGTAACTAAGTAATTCTGTGAAATACTGAAGCATATTTAATACCTCTTTTGCAGCAGGTAAAAAAAGGGGAAAACTGTGAGTCAGTGATGAAGAAAGATGCAACAGATAAACAACATGCAAAAGATAGAATTCCCCTTGCTATGAGCTCTGATGAGTATCTTAAACATTTTGGAGACCCTACTCCTCCAAAAATAAAATCCTATGACCAGTTACTTGATACTCCTCCAGCTCCAGAAATAACAAGGATACCAGATGATATTCTGCAGGTTAGCTAATATACTACTTTTTATTTAATGGTTTTATTATGAAATGTTAAAATTAAAAAGGCTTATTTCTTCAAAAAGAAAGAGCTATATGCTACTTATTAAAAATGTATAAACTGTAATCCTGTTTTGAGTTCTTGGATAATTCTTTCTCTTTTTTTTTAATTTCCTGTAGATTTTATACAAGTATAATCATAAAGTAGACTTATCTAAATCCAAGGAAATTGAGACCAAGACAAGATACAAAAGTGATTTCACCGATCACTGCAACAAGGAGAACAGGTACGATTAAGTTTTACAAATTGTTAGTTCGGATGAGCTATGAAGATACTTTAATGTATTTGGAGATACATGCAGCCTGATTGCTCTTCAAGAATAGATTTTGTTGCTGAGACTAAATAACTTTTAGGCATAGCATCTGACTGCCTTTACTGTAAAGAACAAATAGTTTGATTCTGTGTTTTAAAACAAGGTTAAAATAAAATTATGGTAGAGTTTTGCTGGTTGGTCTGTAGGTATATTTGCACCAATTAATGCTTTTTCTCCTGAGTAAATTTGGGCAATAAATCTTAAGGAATTGAAGAAAACTGTAAGTGACTGACTAATTTCATGGCAATTTTTGCAAATACCTAGATCTTTGAAATGCAAAGCCACCTTTATGAACAATATAGGGTGAAATTAGTCTACAGTAAGTACAAGTAATATTTGAACAGTGGAATAATAGTTGTAAAAAGATCTGTTTGAATAGAGTGTGCTTTTGTGACAACTTGATCATTTTTAGAAATTTCTGATTCTATGTAACATGCGTTACATTTGTTGATTATTTGCTAAATGTGGGGTCAAGTCGATTATTTAAGAGGTACTAGGAGCATGTATGGAGTTGAGAAATAGTCTGTCTGGGTTGTTTTGACTGATAAAAGTAGGTATCATAATACACTTGTAGTTGGAATCCATTTGGGTAATGAAATAAATAGAGCAAATAATTTAGATGGCCCTTCTCTTGTCAAGGTAAACCATACATTTTCAGTATTTGTCTTGTGCTAATTCAAAGTATGATTGAGATAGTGAATTCATGAACTTTTTTTGATATATTTGCAGAGGATATCCTGGACTTCACAAGCCAAACAACTGAAATCATGTTCAAGTCCATTCTGAGACTGTTTCACATCAATGGATCTTATCACTGAATTATAGCAAGCTTGAAAAACAAAAGGAACTAGTGGTGAGAGGAAAGAGCCATACAAAGGAAAAGCTTTTCTTAATAGAGAGAAGTGTATCCATCATCTGGATAAACATGTTTGAATTAATAATTTGTGCTTAATTTTTTTTGAGATTATTGGTAAAATACTTGGAGAAGTTTAAGATTCTTATCTGCTTCAAAGAGGACTGGAGTTATGTCAGAGGTGGTACTTGCGTTGTTTCACCTGATTCTCCTGTTGGCTGTGTAAACTTGTGTTTGCAGCAGGCTGTAGAGAAGTGTAGTTAAGTTGCAGTAAAGGGAAAATCCAGTTGCCCCAGAAGATGGGTATTTCTAGTGAAGCTAAGTCTTTTCAGGGTTAATGTAAAAGAGCAGTGCATCAATAGTTATTACTGCCTTTATCAGAATCAAGTCTCTTTTTATTGGAAGAGGAACTCCAGCTTTACTGTTTAAAGCTCTTCTATACCGTTAGTCACTAGGTGGTACTTGCGATGCATCAGACTTTTCTGCATCAGGCTTCTGTGTTTTGATGGGCCAATCTCTATAAACGTAAAAGGTCTCAAATATGTTGGTTTTATTTTTTTAAATGTGTTGTGTAATTGGTACTGGTTGTGAGTATCTTCATCTGCTGGGAAGATGTGATGTCAGGCTCGTAAGTGACTTCCCTACTGTCCTGTGCCGCTGCTGCCATCTGCATTCTGTAAGTGATAGTTTCATGTCTAACCATTCACATCTGCCCTTGCTAAGGGTGATCAACTTCAGTGCTCAGAGCAGTGGACACATTTCTTGGTATCTGGTAATCATAATAATTATGATTTTTTTCCCTTGGATTTTATTTCTGACCACAAGAAACAGCAGCTATATAGCCTCTTTGGAACTAGACTGCCATTTCCTGTGCCAATCTTCTGAGAGACTCCAGGACTGCTTTTACCAGCTGTAGCTGGTTTTCCCATTGGTGGCTAAAATGCTGTCATTTAGATGAGGGCAGACATACAACACATAAGGAAGGAAAGAGTGTCCCAGAAGATGGCATCAAATGCATGTTTTTCTGGGCTCTCTGAACAGTCTACATTTTTTTTTGATGCTCAGAAGTATTTTTCCAGTTTTAGACAGATTTGTCCCAACTAAAACTTAGGAAATAAAGGATTTTGTACTAGCTTGTCCTGAGCATGTTATCTGCTCTTCCTTTTCTCTTCAGAAAGAAGTGTGTGTGTGTGTGTGTGTGTGTGTGTGTGTGNTGTGTGTGTGTGTGTGTGTGTATGTGTCAACCTTTCAATACTAAATAAATCTGTCTCAGCTGCTTGGTGATTAGTTAGAAAACTAATAATCTGCTGTGAAAACACAAACTGGTTCTACTCAGCCCATTCAGAGGCTAAAGGCCAAACCTGCTTCCAGCACCTTCATGGACTAAATCCATTTAAGAGGTTGAATGTTAGTCATGGAATTTCATAGCCTTGACTTGTATCTTGTATTCTACATAGAGCAACGATCTTGCAACCAGACAAGTTTGTGGAGATTAAGCTTAAGGGCTTCCCAGCCATTCTTTCTTCAGCACTTAGTGGTTACTTTCTAGCTCTGAAGCAAACCAGGTATCCTGAAAGACTCTGTTTCCGTGAAATTTCCATGAAATTTCTATGAAACAGTGCTATTGTCCTGGACTTTACTGTATTCCCTCCTCTCCTTCAACTAATGGAATTTCCAAAAGAGCTTACAAATGTATTTTCCTTAAACTTGAGAACAACTTTTTACTCTGCTTTCCTCTGATAGGGAACTGTGGTGTTGTACCTAGCAGGGCTGGATTCTTCCTGTGAGCCACATGCATCATTTTTCTTGCCTATTAAACATCTTCTGCTGTTTCATAACCATTTCATTTTAGTTAATGAAATGGTTTTGATTAACACTTTGAGATAACTTATATCTTCAAGATGACAACAGAAAAAATGTTCAGGTATTCTGGTCTACTACTACCTGGTATGACCTGGCATGAGACTCCCTGGAATCTAGAAGTGAAGCTTTACCAGTTAGATTTGGTTTTCTTGCCTACAGCATTATCCTAAGACGAGTAGTACTGCTGTTTGTGTTTATATTTATAGCCAGACCATTCTCTGAAGTGAGCAGCAAAACAAAAACTGGTCTTAGTTTCTCATTATTTACTGTTGAAAAGCCTTAGGTTTCACTTAGGTTTCAGTAAGGCCTGAGCAGTCATTGAGGTTTTGGAGATGGGAAGGAAAGGTAGGTGGGAGCAGTTGAAAACTGATCTGTGTGCAAAATAAACTGGGGAGGGAAAATGTGTGGTATGCTGTCTTTTGGGGGTGTTTTGGTGTTTTTTTTTCCTTCTCGGAACAGTTCTGTCACAGACATGTCTGTGGCCAGCTGATAAACTGTACAAGTTCCAATACTGTGACAACCTAGGGTGTAGCCATGGGTCTCAAGGAATGTAAAACTGCTTAAGCCAGTACTGCTCTTGAAGAAAGGCTTATCCTGCTGCACACTAAAATGACAGACCAAGTCAGAGTGGGAATAATGCCAAATAAAGCAGAAACTCTGTTGTAAGGTGAATCTAATAACTGCTCTTTCTGGCAGGCCGATACTGTTTGGATGAACAGCTAAGTAAGCAGCAAACCCAGTAGTTCTGTGCATCTGGAAGACCAGTGTTAGTCACTCTGCAGTGATCTCCCCTAGCCTTCCCAAAGCACAGTCTTGTCAGCAGTTGCATCTCATTATTTAATGGGTTGGTACCACAGCAGGGTCAGCTCAGTCTGGGTGCCTTTGGAGAAGGACACTGAAACAAATCCCTGGACACTTGTTCCCCATCTACCCTTCATGTGATCTTCACATGCCCTTTGGTCCAGTGGTGATCTGGCCTGTGATCCCCTGGTGCCTTCCAACTCCTTGTTGGCTGTCTTCAGGCAGACTTACATTGTCTAGCTGCAGCTGCCATTAATGCTTGTTCCTGCCTTATCTTCTGGTTTGAGCTGGAGGTCTTGTCTGGCTTGAGCAGGTCTGTACCAGTGCAGCAAATGTGGATGGAAGGGTACAGCTTACGGCCTAAGGCTTCAGCAAATCCAGCTACTTGTGCTAAATAAAGTGAAGAGCACACTAAATCACACAAGGTTACACTCTAGATGATCCATTCTATTTAAAACCTGCTTATTTAAGCTAAACAGGTAATATTTATCAGCAAAGGGATAGTCATCGCCTTGGAATAGGCAAAATTGACTCAGGGTATGGTTGTGTTGTGCTTAATTTAGTTTAACTGGGGCCTGCTCCCACTAGAGGCTCTTCCACCAGTTCTCTTGCACAGAATCTAGGGGTTGTACAGTTTTACAACAGATTCCTCCCATTTGCTGAGCTTCTGAAACGCTAATGAATTTTGCTTTTGAATTTGTCCTCCTGAGCAGCAGTAATCTTGAACTCAGCTTTGGCCTGTGGGAGTGCCAGATCAGGCATAAGGGAAAGGTGAGAATGGGATCACATCTCTAGCAGTGGTCTGCAGGCAGGAAAAATTGAACCCAGCACAAAATTACACTTCAGTATTGAAGAATGTTTAGGAAGCAACTGAATAAAGCAGTCTAGCTTTCCCTCAGTTGCTGTGGTTCTTCATCTCTTTTTTTAGGTATATCAAGCCTGTCAGCTAGCAGAAACTTCTCTCTATAATGTGTTGTCAATGCAGTATCGCAGTTGTTCAGCCTCACAAGCCCTCTAACGTGGTCAGTGCTTTCTTGAAAATATTTTTGCCTGAGGTTGAATGCAAATGTAGATCTTGCAGTGCGATGAAACTTCCCAGATGGCTGTCAAATGGATAAATGACAAGTGTCGTGTTTAATGCCTCCCGTTGTGCTTTGATTGATGGAGCAATAACTGGTGTTCAGGCTTCCTTGGTTATTTAAAGCATCATGGATGCTTTAAATTTTCTCTAAGATTTGCTTTGGTCCCTGTAGTTATTCAAATGTTGCAGCACTTGCGGTGGCTGCCTGTGCTTCATGGATGCTGGAGCTGCATTGGAGCTGCCCTGGTTTGGGAGCACCTTGTTTCTCCATAGAAGAGCAATAGGGAGATTTGTAAGGAGCACTGGCAAAAGCCGGTGGATGCACTGTGCAATCACGAGTATTAGCCCACAGGAATACACCTTTCAGTGAGAAAGACAACAGTCAGTGCTGGCTAAATGTGAAACCTTGTGCTGTTCTTGCAGTAACGCCCACTTCTACCCCAGGGCAGCTGATGTCATGGGAGGGAGCTGACCAGCTCTGTGAATTTTTTTGACCTTGGCTAATGCAAGGTGAAGAGTTTAAAAAAGTAATAAATTTGCCTATGCACTAAACAGGAAAGATGATGCTGCACTTACATGGTCATTTCCGCCTGGGGAGACACCAAGTGAAGGGTAGTTTGCTGAATATTCAGCAGGAAGCTTTCCTAAGTTCTGGCATAATGTATTCCTGGGTTAAAGCCCTACAGTTATCCTCCCCCACTGTTGCTTATGCAATTGTCAACCACTCTGCACCATCCTGCTTTTCCTCTTGCCCAGCTGTTGCTCCCATACCCTCCCTTGCACCAGTGTGGTTGTGGCTGCAGGGGAAGCCATTCCTGCAAAAGGATCTAATTGTTATTTTCTAAGGTTAAATTGTTCATGGACTCCACACTGACCCACATCACTGCTCACCTACAAAAGCACTGATGGTTGTTGAGGCAGGAGAAGGGACAGGGTGGGGTGTGGGATTCAGGGCCACCTCTTCAGCCACGGTATCCTGTCAGTCCAGCTGCTTTGTCCAGGTTTCCTGAGGCTGCTGTTCTATGAGCACTGCCATGGCAGCTGAAGTAATTCCTCCTCTTCACCTCAGCACCCAACGTCTCTTCCCCCTCCCTGGGACTACTGTGTACATGGTTGCGAACAAATTAGACTAGGGAGGATGCAGCTACCACAACACTGCATTGGGCCCTGCAGGTGCAAAGTAGTGTGGTTCCTTTTGTCATGTGAGCTGCTGTGATATGGGCCTGAATCTCAAACCCTTAGTACTTTTATATGCAGGTCCTTCCTTTTTCCTCTCTCTAGCACATATCTTCTCTCTAGGGTGCATCTTAAGGGCAGCAGGAGTGGGGGAGCTTTACCAGCAAGCCCCTTGGTACAGGACTGCTTCACAAATGCTGCTGTTAAAGCTGAGGGATCACAAGGGTCAAGACCTTTTCTTCGGTGGCCAGTGTCCAAGGAAGGCTTTGTCTATTCTGTTGCCTTTGATCCCTAACTGTGCAGTCCTGAATCCAGTTCCAGAATCTGGTTCCCATACTCTGCTGAGTCCAGTCTAGGACTTCCCCATGTTTGCTCACAGCAGTGCTGGTGGTGATCTGCCTTTAGGGGACAGGGCTTTGTTATTTGGTTTAGATATGTGTGTATATAATTCCTTAGTGTAAATATTATTTAAAGCAGTTTTCATTTTCTTTTCCATTCTCTAAGTCTCACCTTTATTCCCTTTCTCTTCCTGTTTTGAGAACGAACAGAGATTAACAGGGAGCATCTGTTTTTCACCTAGTGGGCAGCCCAGCCACAGCCCTGACAATGCTCTACCTTAAACATCTGTTGTGGTTCTCTCCTGCGCTCAGATGCTTGGGGTGTGATTCATGGCTTTCAGCTGGAAGACCTCAGCAGAAGACTAGAAGGAAAACAGTCCAGCTATAGTGGCTCCTGTCTCTTGTTCAGGAACGGAGTATTGGAAGGTCTTGTGCATTTCCCAGATAGGCACAGAGGGCTCAAGGAAGGGAATACTTAGGTTATACGCAGCAGAACTGTCTGGGCCAGGTGCTGTTTCAGGCCTCTCTTAAGGATCCCCAAATCTTTTCAAGGCTTAAGACAGTAACTTGTGTCTGTGCAAGGAATTCATGCCCAGACAGCGCCATGAGGAGCTCACACAGAGCTGCCCTTGATGCTATCACTTACAGAATTCACTGAATTTTCTTGCTGAGTTGAAGAGGTCAAGTGAGTTTTTGGACGAGGATATCTATACTTAGTTCTGTGAGACTGAAAATACCCCAGAGAGTGTCCCAAACACCATGGTCCTTCTGAACCCAGTCCTTGGCCACTTTTTGTCTCCAGTGACTTGCCCCAACAGACCAACCAGGCACCTGCTTCTCATCACGAGGCCCAGTGTCTGCTTTGGATATCCTGCCAGGAAGTGTTTTACAGTCCTTATGATCCTATTCCTGGAGGAACCAGAGGTACTAGTCGACCAAGTATTAACTAAGAAAGATGGACTGTTTAGGGCTGTAAAGGTTGGGGATAGTCTAGGCTGCAGTGACCAGTATCTCAGTATCTTATGAGGAAGAAGCAGGGTAATAAGCAGGATTTCAAAGCTAGAAGCACTAACTTTGCCCTATTAACAGAGACCTACTTGGGGAATTCTGTGTTGGCAGGCAGTACTGAAGGATAAAGGGGTCCATGAGGGCTTAAACAAGTCTTAAAGATGCAGGAGCAGGCTGTCCCCATGAAAAATGAGTCAACAAGGAACAAGACCAGCGTGGCTTAACAGAGCTTTGGCTGTAACTCGGGAACAAAAGGGGAGTTTATGTCCTCTGGAAGAGGGCACAGGCCTCTCAGGAGGACTACAAAGCTGTAGTGAGGATGTGCAGGGAGAAAACCAGGAGGGCTGCTCAGGAGGTTTGTGGAGTTTCTTTCTCTGGAGGCCTTTGAAACCTGCCTGGACTTGGTCTGGGTGATCCTGCTGTAGCAGGGGGATTGGACTACATGACCTTTTGAGGTCCCTTTCAATCCCTAACGATTCTATGATTCTTTACCAGTAGAACTAGTTTTTCCCTTGACACCCAGACCTCTAAGCAGGTCTAGGGAAGCGATGATCCACTTGTACTCGGTGAGACCCCCCCCCCACCGTGAGTATCCTGTTCAGTTTTGGGCACCTCAGTATAAGAATGATGTTGAGGGGCTAGACCCGGTGCAGGGGAAAGCAACTAAGCTGGAGAAAGACCTGGAGAACAAGCCTTATGAATGAGTGGCTGAGGGAACTGGGGCTCTTTAGTCTGAAGTGAGGGGTGACGACATTATTCTCTATAACTCTCTGAAAGGGCTGAGAGGTAGGTGCTGACCTTTTCTCACAAGTAAGCAAGGAAAGAACTAGAGGGAATGGGCTAAAGCTGCATCACAGGAATTCAGGCTGGACATTATGAAAGACTTTTCTCTGACAGGGCTGTAAAGCACTGGAACAGGCTGCCCAAGGAGGGGCTTGAGTCACCATCCCTTGATGTGTTTAAAACTTGTGTAGACAAGATGCTTAGAGATCTGTTTTAAGGGTGATAAAGAGTAGGGTTAAAGGTTGGACTTGATGATCCTATAGGTTTTCTCCAACCTCGACGTTTCTCAGATTCTGTGATGCTTTTTTTAACCCAGCTGAGCTGCTGTAGCGTCTAGACATGAGGGCTGAGACAACAGCAGCAGGTAATCACATCACTTGGGTTTTGGCAGGTCATATCTTAGTTGTCACATTACTTTCAGCACTGTTCTTTGAACACAACCAGAGCTATTGTCATTCACTTGCTCTGGCTCAGCACTTTCCCACACTTTCTGTCACAGGAGTGACAACTTGCTGATAATGCTCAATGCTTTCATGTTGCAGCATGGCTCTGCTTTTGACCAGAGCTGTAAATGTGTAAAGCAAAACTCTAGCATCCACAAGTGCTCCATCAGACGCAGTGCTAGCACAAGGATCATGTCCATGTGAAGTACAAGTGTTTAAGGGCAAATCTCTTCAAGAGAGGTTTAACCTGAAGCTGCTGGGAACAGGTCAGCTGAGGTTTGTATTTCCACAGCGGTTGTGAATCCCGCACGTAATCAGCGAAGCTGAAGAATTTGCTACTGCAGGCAATTCTGCATGATCACTTCCTGGTGATTTCACTTCATGGGCCACCAAATGGAGGGTGTCAAGACCTTCTCTAGGTCGGGTAGGCACAAGCCTTCCTTGGGCTGCCTCCCAGAGCAGCAGTCCCAGGCACAAGCTCACTTCCTGCTGTTCCATTGTATAGGGACTACATTCAATTCTGAGTATTACCCTTAAACGCAATTAAAGCAAAAAGCAGGACATGAAAACTGAGGAAATGTCCACGCTCCTCTAATGGAAGCTCTGCCCTTGCCTTGCTGGGAGGCTGTGCGATTCTGTAATTATATGGTGGCCACTGCAGAACTCGCCTCACTCGTTCTGCAGCAAGGATGACACCCTGTGGCAAGCAGCCTACCTATCAACAGTGTTCGCTTTTCTGTCTATCCAGGTCTATAATAAAAAACGGATAGCTGGCCTGGTGGCCGTGACCCAGCATGCAGACAGCAGGGTTTCCTGAGTCTGCCCCGGATCACACAGATCACTGAGCTGCGATGACATAGGGCTACTCACAGCAGTGGTATCACACCAAGCCCACCCCCCGAAAGGCAACTGATTTCACCCTGACAAAACACCCCATCTATCCCACCTCTGGCCACAGCTGACCAGCTCCATTGCTACATCCAAGCTCAGGCCTTTCTAACGCATCATTTATGTTGTCTTTTCTGGAGCTCTGCTTAAAAAAGGGTGGGGAACACCTTGTAAGCTTTTCAGTCTTACACAGAAGAGTGAGTTGGATGCAGCTGATGCTGCACATGAAGATCCAAGGTGAAGGTTGAAACAGAACCTCCCTGAGAAGCAAGAGAATGAAGACAGAAGAGGACGAGTCATGGGCAGAAGTGAATCAAAAAATCTCTTGGGCTGTACTGAAGCAAGGTACTCTTGAGAGGAAAAAGAAAATACATGTGACAGTTCATGAGAGCAAGCATGCCTTGTCCTCAGCAGACACTCCAGCCTTAGGCACTGCTCTTACGTTAGGGAGGTGAAGTTTCTGAGGAGCAGCTACAGCTTCTACTGTTCTTGTCTTTCTCTCAGCACACAGGAACATAACGTGCAGAACAAGCCCCTGGCTCCTTCATGGGCCACCAAGTGTTCACGGTCAGCTGGCAGAGCTGCACAGCCCAGGGACAGCTGCAACCTGCTGCAAGGCCAGAGGCACCTCCATGTCTCAACATCTCCCCCTGCAGTGAATGCAAAAACTGGCAGGCACTAAGGCAAAGGAAGCTACTGCTCACCATCCCATCTTAGCAGTCATACACCAAGACAGGTCACCTTCCTCTTGCTCCTTAAGAAGGTCCCAGGCAACATCAGCTGCTTCCTAGAGTAGTGTCCACTTCCCTCTGATAAGGCCAGCAGCTCCTAATTATCCTGGCATCACCACAAGTATTCCCGATTCATGGACTGGCATCATCCTAGCACAAGTCAGAGCAAGAGCAGCCCATGGAACCCCAGGGCCCTGCAGTGGCTCCCCTCACTGTCCTGCAGGACAAGCAGCAGCCTTATCCACTACTTTCTTTGTCAATGAACCTGTGCTGGCAGGGGGGAAGAACAGTGAGCTTGCTGGCCTCTAATCACACTGTGCACACACTCTCCAAAACCCAAACAGTGGTGTAAAGAATTCTCTTGTCTAAGGAATCCTTATTAGGCCACCTACCTCTAACTTCTTCAGCTTAGAAGTTAATCAGTAAAAGCTTTGGCACTCCTTGCAATTTCAATTTCTGCCTAAAAGGGACTCTTCAATTTCTCTGCAGAAACCCAGCTTAAATAAAACAAAAAGTTCCAGTCCTCCAAACATCACCACACCACCAAAAGATTAATAACATCAATCTTTATTCCAAACAAGACAGATCTACAAAACACCTGTAATGTTTCTGGCTGCATTTTATGTGAGTTCCGTGACACTGGACACACTGGCTTACTAGAGAACAATGATGGCTAACACGGTGGCACTGCTAAAGGGAAGTGCTTCTCCTAAACAGTTAACTCCAATTTCTGATGCTTAGCTTTGTCTTCAGGTGTTCTTGCTTAGCAACGAAAGCAAAATAATCAGCCTGCTTTAGAACAGCAAGAAGGAATAAACAAAGATGCCATCAATCGCGGATGTGATCCTTTAGTATGGTCTCATGCGGCTTGATGGGGGCGGGGCACGATTTGGAGGAGTGATTGCTATATCCAGGTAGTCTCCTATCTGGAATTTCTGAGACTGCAGTGTCATGGAATCATCTGTGCCCTTCCTGCCCGACATGGTACTGCCGATCTCCTTCACCCTGTGTGCAGAGGAAAGCCACGTTAGAGGCAAATCTCCCTAGATGTTCCGAACAGGAACTCACAACCACCTCCCTCTGCCATCCTTCTGTACTGTACTCAGCTTTTAGCAAAGCCAGAGATGCGTTTGTTCTCTCTAGTAGAAGGTTTACCAAGAAAAGCTACACAGAATCCACTTTGTGATGGAGCAGAGGAACTTTCTGCTGTACTAAGTAAAATATGAGGGAACCCCTTGCCCCCTTCCATATAGTTGCAGAACAAGGCCACAGGGATTACAGAGGACATACCTGCTGGTTGCTGACAAAAGTTAACCTGTACTGTTTTGGAAGACAAAATGCCAGCAACAGGATCACTGCTAAGAATGCACCTGCATTCTGCCACACCACGTATTACCAGAGACAGTGTGTTACTGCACGATGCAGACCCACAGTTCTCTTCTGCTTGGTTGCCAACACAGCAACCAAAGCCTTTGAGTACCCAGGTTATTAACAATGATGGTCACCAAACAAGAGTTACGAGTTTCTAGTGGTCATCACAATCTGTTATCAAGAACTCCCCAATTTGCTAAGTGAGTTCTGAATTTAATATCAAGTGTCAATAAAAACCAATGTAGTGTGCCAGTGCCTGATGTCTTCTACTAAGCCAGAGAAGAAATGCCATTTACCTATACCCAGGCCTCTTGAGATCTGTAAAAACAATTGCAAAATTGAAGTGCGTGCCCTTCTTCCGCGCTTCTGGGTAGACTTCTTTAACAAGGCTGGTCAGCTCTTTCAGAGTCGCATCCATCCTAGAGTAAACAAACCAAAGCTGTTCATGTTCTCAAAAGCAAGAACAGTAAGAGCAGTTTCCCAAAATCCATTTCAGATGGAACCTATGCACTATTACAACCTGATCCATTTCCTCACCTTCAAATGTTTTGACAACACCTGAAGATGAGTCAGATCTTATACTCCTGCTACATACTAATTTCACAGCTGCATTCCCAACACCACACTTTAATCCAATAATCAAGTGACGAGACCTTGTTCCAGTTGTACAGAATTTCACGAGCAAAGGGACTAAATCGCCACAACTAAGGCAGCTCCGACTATGCAGGCTGTACGCTCACTCCAAGCACCAAGGAGCAGTATGCAGACAGACAATGCCTATTCTGACTTCTGCAGATAGCAAAAAGCTCAGACACTATTAACAGCCTGGACTGAGTCCGTAAGTCCCATTACAAAGTCAACCAGAACTGCGTGCTTTGCTAGCCACAGAAATGGATTTATTTAACCATACAAGTTACCATCCTAGCAGGCACTTCAAATGAAAAATAACTTAAAAAGTACGATTCACTTGCAAAAGTATTCTATAAAATACTATACACAGAAGTTAATGTTTGCAACACGGAAGAAAGCAGGTCTCTACACTCCATTGAAAGTAATAAAACCCACCATTGCCTGACCAGGCAAAACAGAACTCATGTTACTCCACTCTCAAGAGTTTCTGACTTAAATCAACACACCATTCACACAGCAAGACAACTACTTTTACTGAAAACATCAGAGCTGTTAAAAATAAGAGCTGAACAAAATTTAAGCATTGGTTCAAGGAGAACCTCTGTGTTGAACAGATTCATTGTGATGAACAATGAAAGACCACCACACACGCCTCTGATTACACTCCTCACTAACGGCAATTCCACCACACTAAGTTTCAGCATGTAGCATCAGCTGTGGTTCCATGGCTACAAGCTGAGGTACTCTACTTCATGAGCCAGCAATGTGCTCTTGTGGCCAAGAGGGCAAACCGCACCCTGGGGGAGATCAGAAGGGGGTTAGCAGATTGAGAGAGGTTCTTCTCCCCCTCTACGCAGCACTAGTGAGTCCGCATCTGGAGTATTGTGTCCAGTTCTGGGCCCCTCAGTTCAAGGACACAGAGTTACTGGAGGGTGTCCAGAGTACAGCAACAAAGATGATAAAGGATGTAGAGCACCTCCCTTATGAGGAAAGGCTGAGAGATGAGTCATTTTACCTTGAAGAAGAGACAGCAAGGGGCTTTGACAGGAATATACTGTGCTGGGTCAGGAACTGGTTGGAT